>CM044007.1:71309350-71329350 GCA_024085815.1 Flaveria linearis | reverse complement strand
CTTTTATAGTCGAAACGTACCGGTGAATCCATTGGGGCAGCTGATCCTTAAACTTCATAACTTTTATCACGTCCTTTGGTTTCAATATTAAAGGAAACCCTAGGACATCTCCTGTAATCGGTACATTTGAAACAGCTTTTGCCTGATTAGAACGGTCGTTGGGCATTTTAAACTGAGGGGTATATGAGCTATGCCTCGCCGGGTCAGGCATAGTTCGTTGTGAGGAAGTATAGGAGCTGTGTCTAGCAGCCTCATACTGTGATGTATTGGAGTCCGCTCTTCTTTGTTGCTCCTTAATATTTGGACGACCACGTCGGTCATGACACACCTCAGGTTCTTTAAGATTTGACTTGCTCGTAAACAAAGAGTCAAATACTTTCTTAAACAATTTTTCCTTTACTTGAGGATTGGGAGACGACATAACCTCTTATTTCAAGTCATCAAATTTCACATCGTAGTCGGGTTCAGGCGGCGCGACGTACGCTGGCTCGAAATCATGCTTCCTCCAGTGTGGATCTACTGCATCGAGTGGAATACTTGTGACTAGATTTAAAGGTTAAATTATTAGTGAAAAATATGCAATCGTGTGACAACAGTAAAAAAATGTATTAAGAAAAATATAACCTTCTCGGATGTATATCTCTAAACGACAAGCACATGGCAAGCCCATGGACGTGAACAACTGGTGTCCACATGAACCCCCAGACTCCTGAATCATTTCCATTTTTGTCAACTCTGATTCAAGGAGGCTAAGGCAAAAAATGGATACTTTATAATGCAACTTTGAGAACAATGACAGTCGATGGTCTTTTTTAATTTTCACACGGGACACCTCGAATGTTTTACAAATTTCAATCTCCTGGCCGCGCACGAGGTCACAAACATATCCGACAAGTGTGTGCAAGGTATTATTGGTCCCTGTGAGGTAACTCTTGAAGTTGGCATGTTGGCCCTCAACCCTATTAGTTGTAAACTCACCAAAGTTAAGGCGGTCGTACATCCAACAATAATTTTCTCTTTGTACGGCACCAACCAATTATTCCAAATATATTCCCATACCTCTGAAAGAAATAACAAATTTTATAAAATGAACAAATAAATTATTAGAGTAAAAATAATTATGAAATTCTTACCACGTTTACCATCTTCATTTAACTTTTCTTCTATCTTCCTGCAATTGTAATCGTACAATGCCTCTGTTGGAGACGAACACAAAGTCTTCTACCAGTATGGAAAATCCTTCCACATGCCGGTTTTGAATATCATATTCCACCGTCTTTTGATATTCTCCCTAACATGCCACCTGCATAGGTTTTTAGTAGCACTCGGGAACACGGTGTCACACGTGCTCATCAGGGCCAGGTCCCTGTTTGTGACAATAACGCGGGGCTCCACACACCCATCGAGCATATCTCTGATCCGCTCCAGTACCCATGTGAAGTTGTCCTGCCATTCCCTCGATATAAATGCATGCGCAATACAAAACGACTTCGATGTCGACGTAACGCCAATAACCTGAACAAACGGAATGTTGTACATGTTGGTCTTGTACGTCGTGTCTATCAACATCACGTGCGGGAATGCGCGCCACATTTTATACGAAGTATGATGACAAAAGAAAACATCTTCCACGACCTTAGTAGTTGCATTCGTTCGTGTTTCATACACGAACTCTTTAGATTGTAGCAGGTTTTCAAGTTCCTGCATTGGTGTCATGTCTTTTCTCCCCTCAGCCCTAAACTTCGACGTCAAATTGTATATGTCTTGAACAACACAGACGTTGTGGGGAAAGTGCTCCCTTACGGCTGAATGGATATGTCGTGGCCGCACGTGCTGCCTGTGTAACTTCTCGACAAGATCAATTTCTTCGGCAGTCATCTTCCTAAGATGCGCGTGGCCCTCCTCGTACACAATAGGATCGTGGTTATGCGTCTCGTTTCTCACCTCTAACATCCAACTGTCACTCTTTCCTACGTACTTCCCTACGAGTTTAAAGGGGCATCCCTTCTTTATGCTCCCAGTACGTCTACTTGTGCCAGTGAATTTAGGTTCACCACTACGATTGCATAATAGTTCCACATCCTTTTTTCGTGACCGACCCACCACAATGACGCACCCATGCTCGCGTCCTCTCATTTTAGCCTAGCTCTCCAAGTCCTCACGAGAATCAAAATACTGAAAAAATGATAAAGCTAGACATAAAAAACAATATATAAAACAAATAAAAAATAAAATAAACAAAAGAATAAAAACTCTTCGTACTTTATCGGTTTTATAAGAAACCGTAGCCTTTCTTATCCGATCATCATCCTCATCATGCTCCGCGGTGTCCCCATGGTTTTCTTTGAGGTGAACCGAACCATCACTCTCATCTGTGTCATTCCCATTAAAGGTATCCGACACATGTGTAATTTCTAGTTCTGACTGGTACGGGGGATGTCCGTAATTCAGCTCTGTTTGTGAGTGGTACGTGTTCGGGGCATGCCCGTAAGAATTGCAAGGGGGATATCTGTACCCTTCACCGTAACCTGTAGGTCCAAATAAAAAGTTGTACGCCTCTTGAGCAAATGTGTTCGACGGGTTGGTTTCCTCCTCCCCCCACGGAGGGTGACTCCCGTATACGTAATATTCCTAAAAAAGATAATGGTTAGATATTTCAAATAATAAGTTATAATAAAACATATACTAGTTCAACCTGGTTCGAATCTTCGATATGTGGCACCTCATTCAAATCTGGAAGCTTCGGCTTTTGATAATGATCTCCCGAACCCGACATTGTTTTCGAATTAACGTGTTTTTTGGAATGACGAAGGCTGAAAAATCTCGAGTGTTGGATGAATGAAAGCTCAAATGAAAAAAATTTCGAATGAGATGATTCGATGCGGAGTGTTGAAAGAGGAAAGATATTTAAGGTGAAAATCTGGTGCACAAACCGTCACGGTTTGGCCTCCACGTGACGGTTCGTGGCGCAATTCCCGGCCTTCTGTCAAAATCACGTCTACCTCGTACCTTAAACTGAGACATCGTACCCTAGCGGTCACGGTTAGGCCAAACCGTGACGGTTTGGTGACCGCTTTTTAACTTTATCAGGCCATTTTGTCGTTTTGTTGTCACGAGGTCACGGGTAGTACCACCATAAACCGTGACAGCAAGGCCTTGCGGTCACGGTTAGGAACCAAAATATGACCGCAAGCCCTAACCGTGATCGTTTGAACCGGCCTACCACCAAAAACCCCAGCGGTATCCCAGCACAATCCTATTTAAAATACAAAGATAAGGATAAATTTACAAAATGGGATGGGTGGGAATGCTCTAAGTACAGAGTACTACACCTCACCCTTCAACATAACCATCTAGGGTTTACACATCAGCCAAAACCCAAATCTTCCGATTCATGCTTTTGTAACGACGGAACGCAAAACGATCTAGAAAACCTGCAATCTATGGCTTTTGATTTCTATATTCTTCATCTGCTTCCACTTTCACAATATCATGACGTTTTTCTAAGCTTTAATCTCGAAAATACATTACCAATCAGTTGACGCCGGAAATCGAGAGAGCAATCATGGAATTTCAAAAAATAATACATTTCTAGATGTGTTTTGCTGCCTTGAAGGAGTGCTTGTTTTTGGTATGATCCATACTTAAACTTTTTGTTGATTGATCATTAGCATTTAGGGATGTTAATTGCATAACAGTTTTGGGGATTAGGTTCGAATCATGCTCTAAAAATCTCAAATTTTAGGGACATCAAACACTTTAACCAAATTTGTAATTTAGGATGTGTTCTAATGGTTGGAGAATTGATAGTAAGAAGATAGATGTTATACATGTTGAATAACCTACTCTTTTAATTTTACAGGGCAGTTTCTCAATTATTATTATTATTTTTTTTTTGTTTTATATAAAAAACTAAGAGAGTGTTTTATTTTGCAGAATTCAAGAAAATTATTGGAATTTAAAATATGGTTACTCAATAACTTAAGATAGATCACAATTGATCACAAACTATCATGTTAGAATTTAGAAACACTACTCTTTTGGATGTTTGACACAGATTTTGTTTAATTATATTATTTCAACACGAATTAGCAGATAGATGTTAATTTTTGAATGATGTTCTAATTCGGTCGTCATTGACTAAACAACACCTTGCCATTAGTCGGATCGATTTTATATTTGTTGGTGGTTGCACCATTATTGTAACACCATGACCATTGTGTTTTGTAGGAATATAGCTTCATCATCATTATCAGATACAGGTAAGGACAGGGATCTAGATCTACTCAAATGGGGTCAAATATTAAATTGTCTAGATTCTCTTCTAGTCAACAAAAACTAGATCCTATTGACCCGTCTTTATTGATAAATTTCGAGGGTATGACTTAGTTGAAAGGTTTGAGCATCTTGGATGGGAAGCCGATTTAACATATTGTATCGTGATAAGGAAGCAATATATGTAGTGGACATCAACATTAAAAAGGGTTCTCAGAATGAACCTTCCACTCACAACTAAGTTAAAATGAACGATGAATGGAGTGGATGTGTCTGTATATATGAACATTTTGCCTAAGCTCGCTTCATTAAAAATTATGAGACAATGAAGTGAGTACAACTATCTCATTGATGTTGAAATGTATTAGTTGAGTGGATTGAATCCTCCACTCATAACTAAGTTAAAAGGAAATGTGCATGGAGTGGGCGTATATCTGTCTATAAACATCATGTCTAGGCTCAGTTCATTCGACTTGGGAATTATGAGAGAAGGAGGTGTGTATATGTTGAGATGTATTTTGAGGATGAAACTAAGAGACTTAAGTGATTTAAGATGATAACACTTTTTGATGTACCTGGGGATTGCTCATTCACAGCTAAGTTAAACGGAAAGCTGCATAGAGTTGACCTGTATCCATCTATGAACATCATGTCTAATCTCGCTCCATTTGATTTGAAAATCAAGAAACAAGGAGGTGAATACACATAGCTTATTGATGCTGAGATGTTTTCTGATAGTGAACCCATAGGAGCTGTGTGGTTTGAGACGATAGCATAACTTTTTAATGTCCCTGGAGGTAATTACATGTACTACGAGTTGTTGAAGTGCAAGATCATAAGCCGCTACTCCATCTTATTCGGAAAATCATGATTTACAACATATGTAAAGAAGAATTGAATATAGTAGGATGAGAATGTATGTAATCAAAGTGTTCTATGCATCGGCTACTGAGATGTCATATGTCTTTGAAACAATTGATCATGTTGAACACGTGGGAGGCACGGGAAAGTTCTTGAAAAGTTTTTATTTTTATTTTTATATCACATTGTCATCCTATTGCCTACCATTTGGAGTTACCAATTGAGGACCTCAATACATTCTCAAGAAGCAAGTTAACAAAAGGTTTTTACTTTACAAAAAAAGTTGACAGGTTCATCCTCACATGAAAGGCTTCACAAAAGACACTAGAGAGGTGAAAAATGATGAAGAGATCGAGGAGGAAGGGATGAAAAATGTTGAGCAGGAAGCTCATGTAAGTGGAGGAGAGTATGTGCGCTCATGTTTATGCAGGGCAACTGCAAAGTTATGGCTAATGGCCCCAGTTTCAGAGGAAATTACATAATAAGTTCCATAGTATGTACATGTCGCCTATCTCCACACTTGTAACAGTCTCAAGTTCTAGTACATCTCAAGGCTTCTAATATCCAGTTCAATTGACTTTTATGTGTGGGCTTTTTTGATATCCTCTTTACTGTTATCAATGCATTTACAATCTTTAGGGTTTCTTTTATTTCTATGCACTTTACTGTTGAGTTTTTTTTATTTTATTTTTTTTAATTTTTTATTTATTTATTTATTTATTTTCCAACAATTTAAATTAACATAAATATACGTATGTATGAATACGTCAAGAAATAAGTCATTGTATTCTAACTAAGAAAGCAAAGTAGATTGCAAACATTTTTAGGGCGAGCCTATGTAGTCAAAGGCGTTTTCCGGCCGACCCGACCCCCACTGTAGCCCCCACGCACCATGGTGTCGCCTCTATCTGTTCAGATCTGGTTGTTTTCTGGTGATTGTGGTTTACACTGCAGCGTTTAATGTATAAAAGATTGCACATTAAAAGTTCAACGTGAACTCCATTCCCAATTTATCAACTAGCAGTATATGCATTAAGCTATATGTTCAAACAGCTATTTCTACTTGGTGAAAGGACAAAACACTGATTTAAGATGTACTCGATCAGACTCTAACATCACTGCAATACAATAATATCAGGGATTTAGTGGTGTATCTTGCAGTCGCATTCATAGTGACATGGGATGGCATCTGTTTACAAATTTGCTGAATTTTTTATGTTGAAAATAGTTATCCGTATTGCTGCTGGAGTCGCTGAGCATAGCTGATTTACCTGGCTCTTCATTTGAATTCTATAGCCGATGAACATTCTGATCCTGCACCAATTCACAGCAACATTAAAAGGTTTGTTTACTACAATTCGGACAATAATAATACACATTCTAGTGTTTAAAACTTCGTAAAAATGTGATTCTTTTGTCAAAAAAATGGTTACGTTTATAACCAAGAAATATAGAACATGTACTAATTTTCACACTTAAATGAGTGCATTTGAGAAAGATAATTTTAACACAAAATGGTTACAGTTCAATATAGGTATAACAAGTTGATATCTATACGTTTAAGCGTTAGCAATTTTCATGCTTGTAAAAGCTTATAATTGAAGACATTCTTCTACAATTATAAGTGGTGTAAACTTGTTATAAGTTTATGTATAACTTGTCATGCTAATAAATGAAACATGTTTGTTACAAGTGTCGAGGGTCTCATTGGAAGCAACCTCTCTATCCCTTGAGATAGAGGTATGATTGAGATTTACTAGGTATGATTGTGGTTGTTGTTTATTACAACTGCAAACAACTTGAACCTTTTTTTTCTTATCTTTTAGAAGCATGCATGATGATGATATTTGGCGATAATCATGCTCTTAATACTGTAAGTATTTAGGGGAATTGATTTATGACCAACCTATAAGTTATCTACATCTCTGTCACGAAATGGATGTTCTCCTGAATCGTTGTTCTGTTGCAACACACTGTCTGATGGGTCAGCTGAATACTCTCGCTGCAGCACAGATTTGGGAGAACTAGAACTGACAGAAGCTCGTCCTACGCTTACCTCGGTCACAACATCTGGTGCAGTCTGCGCCACAGAAGTCGGGCCGGCCTCACTTGTTTTGTTCATTTCTTTATCCTCCTGAGAATTTGATGAGTTTAACAGATTTTCTCTTTCTTTTTCTATGTCTACATCATCTAGAGTAGGGACTGTTTCATCATCCGAAAGCTCGACCTGCAAGTCAGAAACAATGGAATGGCTTGCAGCATGGTATACTTTCTTGTTGCTCCCATAAAAGAAGTTAATATCAGCTTTTCGCTCATCAAATGAATCAACTTCCTGAGGTTCTACTTCTGTTCCATCTTCTTCATCACCAACCACTCGTCCAGAGGACGCGCCTTCTTTTTTGATGGTTACTGTCGATACTATCATCTGAAATCGGACTATCCTGTTGAATATTTTTGTTGTCACCTGCAGTACCTGCTAGTACATAAGATGAAGTCAAATTTTTGAGGCTTACTCATTGTTTGCAGGCATTTGTAAAAACAGAAATGCAGATAAACACTTATATAAATATTATAAATGAAGTTCGTTCAATACAGATCAGTTTAAAGTAGAGAACTACAATAAGAACAAATCTTTATGCAGTTTTCGCAGTTCTCTACCTAAACTTGATTATATTCGACCAAGAAACCAATCTTAAGAACTAGTAGTGTGAAATGTACCTACCAAGGGTTGAAGTTTCAAATCCAATGTCAGACTTCTGATCATCATGCATGATTATTGAATTCGCAAAAGCACCTAGCACGAGGTCTTTCGGTTGACCAACTGTAAATTCTTCATGAAAGTTATCTCCACTAAGATCCAGCTTTTCTTCTTGGGGATCATAAGGAAGATCAAAAGGATTGCTAGTTGTTAGCAAGGTAGATGGAGCTGAACCGGGAGATTTCTTACCAGATGAATTATCTTCAAGAAATGGGTTTATTTTCGTGGTTTTTGCCATAGAAACTTGAAAATTATTATTGTTTCCGGTTGATCCTCCTTCTTCGAAACCAAGATTTTTTCTTGATCTTCTTCTCTGCATGAGACCATGCAACCTCTTGTTTCTTTCGGTTTCTGAAAGCTCGAGATCCAAGGCATTCTTTTGATCATCTTCTGTCCATCGCACAACCTTATGATCTTGCGGCTTTTCATCATCCTTTTGAACATTCTTGTTATAGTTAACATTACCATTTGAGGATGAACATTCACCTCTACCAACAATAGATTCAAAAGTCACTTCGCGTATATCTTTTGACTTTTTATCAGTTAAAAGATCGCTTAAACTCTTTAAGAAAATATCATCATCGTCTTCAACATCTGTATCAATACAATCACCATTTTTATTAAGGGTCTTTCGTCGAATAAGGTGATTAGACTTAAAACTCCGGCGAGACTTGGCAAACTTTCTCCTCTTTTCTTCTTCTACATGTTTAGCCTTTTGATGATTTGCACCCACGAAAACTCTATGAACAAGAAGCGAAAATCCAACGAAAGGGGAAGAATAGATTAAGAATGTGAAAACCAAAGGGAAGAACAGATACAAAAGAAAGAATAAGATCAAAATGACTGTAGGAATTGGGTATTTCTCACAACAAAATACATAAGTTTTTCTCCATATTTTTGCGATTTTACGCATAAAATTCTGACCATCATGACTTTCATCCATGACTTATATCCCTAATATTTGCAGACTATATTATCACCATGGTCAGGAGAGAAGCTTTCGTATCAAATCTATCGATATGATTAAACAAAGGGAACAAGAAATGAACAAAATCTCTTCGTAGGGAAATCCAAAGTGTGGACAACAAATCAATGTTGCGTGTATCGTACCAATATGAGAAAACAATGGGGATATTTGTGTGCATGTTTTATGTTACTAGATCTAGAAATGGATAATGAAAGATTGTCTGATTGTAAAGTGTTAGATATTTTAGGGGTTAAAAATTATGGAGAGATTTCTTTGGCTGTAACTTTTTTGGATCCTCAAAATCAGAAGACACAAAAACGCATTTGCTCACATGCTCCTCAATATTTGCTAAATATGATAAGCCAGACAAAAAGTGTAAATATTCTTGAGCTATTCATCATAGGAAATTTCAAATAGGAATAACTATAATTGAAGAGACGAATGTATTTTTTTGGTCGTGCAACTCTCAGGAAGAAGGTTTAGGAAACCCTTGAGGGCGAGACGAATCTAAGTGATAGAGAGCTGATCTCAGTGGCATTGTCCCGTTTTCAATTCACAGTTCAAGTAAAATAGCGTTATAGAAGTTGGTATACACAAAGATGTGTTGTATAAGGGTCATACAATAGCATCAAAAACTCATAAATGTTCCACTATGATACTTATATCCATCTGATGCCACTATCGTCAAGGAGTTTGAGATTATGTATTCTTATAAACGCAAGTGATCCGGTGACATATAAACCTGTATGCCATAACGCTTACGTGGCCTTCCCGTGGCATTTTTTCCCTCTCATTTTGTGCACCGAAACACAAATTCGAGGCACAATGCCACTATCATCGTCTTCTTTCACATCTAACACCTTACACAAGCTTCCACGTCAATGTTATTGTTCGTCTCATGTGAATAAAAAACACACGTAATCTTGTAAATAAGGTTTCATTGTATTCCTCTCAGCTGTGGTCAATCATCTACTTTATATCCTTGTGTAACCAGTGATTCTTTTATATATATATGAGAAGTATCATTTCTTAATTGCTGGAAGTACAATAAAGCACATAGAAAAGATTACCAAGAAGACTTAATAACATTTGTTATTCAATCTGAGATTGGATAGAAAAAATCAAAGACGACACGTCAAGATAAATCAACAGCGCAGCCCTTAATGTCAAAAACAACACACTGTCAACCTTTCAGAGTATTTTCCTATGGAGTGGACTGCAATAATGTTTCATTGACATATAACTTTAACAATGTTTCCTATTGGTTAAAAGAATTTTCAAAAAATACAAACTACCGCGCAAACAGTACCACACACTAGCTTCCATCCCAAGTCAAAGACAAGCCGTAGCTAGCTTGATATTGTGCAATTTGTTTTGTTGTTATGGCTCTGAATCTTAATGGTCTTGACATGATTCAAAAAATTGGCCAGAAACCCTGGACAAACTATTCAGAGTAACATGGGATAAGATATTATGTATAATACTGAATATTTATAATCGATCAAGTTAATTACATAAACATACCTTTGAGGGCATAGAAGATGTAAAGGAACCATATATTAACTATGAACCTTAAAGCACCTCACATGTGGGAATAGTTGAAGAAGTTCTTCCCGGCTACGTTTCTACAAGGGTATGGACATTAATAAATGAATTTATAGTCATGCTCCCAAATTTTTTCATGAATCATAAATTTTTTTTTTTGGAGAGTTTCGAGTTAAGATTATGTTTTTGCTTATACTAACAATGCTAATGAATCTATGAGATTCCTTTATTTACATTCAGCGAAAGGCATTTTACATGTTGTACTATGTGAAACCAAATATGACTTACCTTGATGCCAATACATCCATTCACATCGAGAGTTGTGATTGTGTTTGAGCAGAATTTTGAGAGCACTTCTAGGCATTTATCAGTTATCCCAACGATTCCAAACAAGCTGCATTTTCCAACTATCAATAATAATAAAAAAACAATGCGAATGCACAAAGACCAGACATACAGGGCCAAGAGAAGCACGGTCCTTAAGGTTCAGAAAAGGTCACGGAAAAAAATAGCAAACAAAACGTGAATGTTCGTTTAGGCCTAGGGACCAGGCCTGAATTTGAAAAGGGGCAGTGGTTGGGGAGATATTAGGTTCAGAAAACCAGCTTTCTACCAGTCTCCCATCTGGGCCGGGCTTTCCACCTTCACATATAGATCGACTGCAACTTGCAGACAAACCCACCCACGACTCTCGGGTGAGTGAATTATTTTAGATCTTAGGGCAGGCTGGGTCTAGGAGCAATTCACACCTAGGCTCGTTTGTACATATCAAGAAACAATGATAAGAGCATTAAAGTTCCCTAAAGATAACTGGTAATAGAAGATATAGGCACTTAAAAGATACGGATTATGAATGTATTGATTTACCTAAGGTATTCAAGAGAAGTGCAACCTTGGGCTATGGCTATGACACCCACGTCAGTAACACGCACACACCTTTAAAATAATTAATACAATACAATTAGCAGAAAATAAAAACAAAGTATATAATGATCAGTGTTGTTTGATTATATAAATATAGATTACCATGTTAAATTGAGAGTACGAATATTTTTGCATTTGGCTATAGAGAAAAGCCCTTCATCAGATAGATTCTGTCATTATTCATTTAAAAGTGAAAACATATATATCTTTCCATAAATAACCATAAACTAAGCTCGTATGCTAAATCAATCGCACACCTGAGCACCACAAAGATCTAAGAATCTGAGATTGGTCAAAAGAAACAATTTCTTATAAGCTCCATCTGTCAAGCTAAACAAAATAAATGAATTCTTCATAAATCAGATTGCCCCAACAAGAGATAACTGAGTCAACTAATTCATTTTGGTCAACAAAATTCTACAAGTTACCTTGAAAGTGCATAAAGATTTAGGCTCTTGAGATCAGAGCATTTGACAATTATTTGCTGCAAGCCCCAATCTGTTAACTTGATGCACCTATATAATTAACCATCCAAACACGAAAAATAATTTTGATAACTTTTGGACATCTTCAAGAGTTAATACAGTGAGATATTGGCATATATAAAAATACACCAAAAGAACACACCGAGTGATATCCAACGACTCCAGATGTTGATAACTCTCAGAAATCATTTTTAAACTTTTATCTGATATGCCCTGTTATCAACACTAATGCATTTTAGCATAATTATATGTGCCCCCATATATTCAAGGAGAATTATAAAAAACGCCAATAGAATATCAAATTCTTATTAGGTCCCTTCAAGCATGTACTAACCTTACATCCACTTAAGTTCAAATCAACGATATGCTTGCAATTATTAACCAGATGTGATATACCAACATCTGTAACCCTGAAGCAAATTATAGTATCAGAAAGAATAACTACACATATACATACATACATAGCATCAGAAAGAATTACTATACATATACATACACATATTACCATATATATGCATGTATAAGGAAATTAGGTGAAGGTTGACGTACCTTACATTCCAATAGATGGAGAATATTTTCAAAGAAGGAGAGGCTTTGGTAATAGCCACAATTCCATCATCAGTGATTTTTTGGCAGCCGTTAAGATTCAAGTGCTCCAGATTTTTAAGGGAACCTGAAAACTAAATATTGCAAATGCATCTTCACTTACAAATAACAATGCATAAGAAACTATAAAAGGATTTAGCAAAAGATTAAAACCATACCTGGTATCTAAGAATTTCCATATGTTTATCTTCAATGCCTTGCGCAAACTCAAGGATTATTTCTTTCACATTACGATATCTAGTCTGCAGCAGATACAAAATGACATTATCAGGCCAAACAGAAACATAATTTTGAACAACTGCAGATCAAGTAAGTGTAAATCTCCAATTCCTTCAAAGCTTGGAGCTTTTTATTTCTTTAGAACTGGGATGTTGCCATGTTGGGGTTTATGCATTGTTCTTAAAGCTAATTATAATCCCATGTTATAATATGTTCAATTGGGTAAAAGAATATATCTAATCAACACTCTTATGTTTCTCACGTTTATATCTTTGAACATTAGTACCTTTAAAGGCTCCTAATTTAGAATAACTTAAACCTAGATAGCCCATAACAACAAACACACTTCAAAACTAAAGAACAAAACAAATGAAATCAATAAAGGGATTAGGGTTATCGAAACAAACCAGCGAAAGGGCGGCTATAAGTCGATCTCCAGCATTATTCATCTCACGAAAATCAAGAACCTGATCAAATCAAACATTATTAAACACAAATCCCCCAAACATAAACACAACCCAATTCCAAAACTTTGCAATTAGGGTTTATAATCTGATGGAATCATGATTTTGTAGAGAAATTTAACTGTAAGTACCAGCCATAAAGAAGGTGAGGTGATTAGGGTGCGATTGAGAGAAGAGGAGACGAGAAGGAGAGAGATGATGTCTCTCTGAGGAAGACGAAGTCTGCTGGTTATTATCTTCATCACCTTCGGCACTGTTTCTCGACTCCATAGCTGATCTTGCATCGTTACTTCACTTTCCCCCATTTTCGTCTTCTTGATTTCTTTTTCTCGTTGGTAGGTTAATATACAAATCTTTGTTGCAGAAGTGTGCTACACATTGTAGACAGAGATTGGAGGAGTGTTTTTTTTTTTCTTTTTCTTTTTTCTTCTAAAAAGGTGTAGTTTAAAATTTTAAAGTAAACTTTATTTTACACCTTGTGATTTGATACAAATAGTTATTTGTCTTTAAACATTTTAAAATCTTGATTTTACTCTATGTTGTTTGCAATCCGTCTAGTTAACTTCAACCTATTAATACCATTAAGTTTTTCTATTAATTACAAGGTATTTGGTTATTTTAATAATAAAAAGGGCGTACCTGGTGCTGCAAAGAGCTCCCGTGTTTTCGCAGGGTCCAGGGAGGGTCCGTCCCATTTTGGTTATTTTAATAATAAGGACTAAAAATAAATATCTAAATAGATTATGAGTTTAATAAATAGATTATGAGTTTGATAAAGTGTCATCTTAAGTTGTATCACTTATTAAACTCATAAGAACTTTGTGTATGACACTAGAACATTAAGCCATACATCTCCATTAATTCGGATTATTAAAAAAATCTATCTTGTTAGTGTTTGTGATAAACGGGATCAAATCATAAACAAAGTTGACATATAATTGGTATAGTAATCGGACCGTAAACACTGATTTTTCACATATTATATTATGAAAGATGTTGAGATATAGAGTGTGGGTTAAACCTTTATTACAAACATAACATGCTCAACTTTCTTGTTAGATAGGTTAGTAAGTCGACGCGAAGCGTTCATCAAAACGATATAGTTTCATGGTTTTTATGGAATGACAACTTTGTATATAAAATAAATAAGACTAGCAAGAAGCTAGACAAAGATTACAAGTAAAGTAATAGGCATTGAAACCACTCGATCCTATAAACTTGCATTTTCGATTCATACTACAATAATAATTGAAAGAATCTTGAACTATCTTCACGAAAAGAGTCCCTTCTTGTGATCCTTCTTCGTGAATACAACTTCACTCCTAAATTCATACCGATCACCAAGCCATGGAGCAAATCGCCCCAACCAACTATTTTTAGTTAATAGTAGAGCCAAGGATGTGTTAAACCGGAGAAAAAGCAAATAGGAAAGAAATATACACCCAAGCATCAATACAATCTCATATTCTACAAGCCACACTAGAATCTAAATATAGAAGTTTTGTTGTTTCTATTGGAAATTTAGTGAAAATCTTGACTAAATTACACAAAAGTGTGCACTATGCATTAAAGTGTGAAAGTATGCATTAAGAAAAGTTTTTTCACTAACTGTGAACACTAATAATTACCAGTATTTATTACTAATATAATTATTTACTGAGTTTTGTTCTAGGTTATGAGAGGATCACAACGAATCAAATCATATCTAAAATGAATTTAAGATGAATGAGATATCAATGCTCAAAATTGGATAATTGAAACTTAAAGCTATGAAAATTGAGTTTGGTGGAATATAAGTTATCTCACATCGAAGGAGTGACAAAGTCTAAATGGTTTATAACGGTGGACTTCTACAAGAAAGTGTTCTTACATAGTTAAGGAGACTCAGTGGCCGCCAGATATGTGCTCGAGCACAGGCCTGGGGCGATGAGCATAGTGACGCTTTAGTATGCTGAGATGTATCTACTAAAATAAATTCATGAAGAAATCAATTTTGTAACAACTTTTGCAGTAAATGATCACTAATTACATATTAACTCAGTATTAATTAAAAAAATCATAAAACTATTTTAAGGGACCTCGTGACCACTACTCAACTTTTTGGTTCATTGATTGTTTCAAACATAGGGAAGTTGTGAAGAATCTTTGCAATTTGAGGATTCAAGTAAAAAAATTTCTCTTTGAAGACTTAGTTAAAATTTGTTTCAACTCATGTAAATTTTGTTATTACTTACATTCGATATGTATACGGTATTGCAATTTTATATTTTCTATCAATAGTGTGATTGTTATTATATTAATAACTAATACAAGTGAACCCATGTATAGTTTCCTAATCTGAGTCACAAAGAGAACAAAGATTACATGGCACGTCAATATTTTTATCCACCAAATTTACTCAAGTAGGAATCCAATTTATCATTAATCTTAAAACACATATGTTCACTTTACTAGGGATGAGTTTATTCCAATAAGTATGTATTGAAGATGAAATCAAGAATACAAGAATCAAAGTAATGAATTGAATTGCTCAAGAATACAATACAGAAAAGGAAATTTTAGAATGAAGATCATCAGCTATGATCCACATCTGAACTCTTATCTAATTCACATCTCTAACTTCCAACTAACAAAAGGAAAAATTACAAAATACACCCCTGAACTATCAATCTCTTGTAATTGATGACTTGATTATTAACCTCCTTAACAATCTCCACCTTAATAGAAAGTCATCTACATCATTCAACACCCAGAATATCCAAACATGCATGAAACTTAGGACCTGAAAGTGTCTTGGTAAGCATATCTGCTGCATTATCCAAAGTGTTCACCTTCTCAACACATACTTCCTTAGCATTCACAATTATCCTAATGAAATGATACTTAACTTTGATGTGCTTAGTCCTTTCATGATATACACTATTCTTTGAAAGCTGAATAGCACCCTGATTATCACACTTCTAATATATCAGTATTATTCATACCCAATTCAGTGACAAAACCTTAACCCAAAAGCTTCTTTAATACATTCAGCCAAGGCAATGTATCTGTTTCTGTACTAGATAAGCAACCACTCTTTGTAATGAAGCTTTCTAGCTAACAACACCATTTAACACTTTAAAAAACATATCTAGAGAGTGATATGCACCTGTCCAAATCCTTGGCATAATCAGAGTCAACATAACCCACTACCAACATCTTACTTAAACTAGTCTTCCCATACAATATACTAACATCTATAGTACCATTCAAGTATCGAAGAATCCACTTCACTGCATTCCAGTGAGCCTTTCCTAGCCTTGAAATATACCGACTTACTACACTAATAGCATAAGCTAGTCTGGTCTACTACAGACCATTAGATACATCAAATTCCCAACTGCACTTGCATATGGAACTTTGTTCATATAATCTTCTTCCTCTGATGTTGAAGGACAATCTTTACTGGACAATTTAAAGTGCTAAGCTAAAGGCGTCAAAACAGGCTTGCTCTTTTCCATACAAAACTTATTCAAAATCTTCCGAGTATAAGAACTTTGAGTTAATCTAAGTTGTTTCAACTCACTCGTTCTATGTATCTCCATACCAATAATCTTCTTGGTTTCATCTAGCTCCTTCATTTCAAATTCACTCATAAGTAGCCCTTTAGTGTGTTCAATCTGAGTTTTATCTTTACATGGTATAAGCATGTCATCTACATAAAACCTTAAAAACCTTTTGGCTGATGCATATAAATATGTTCTTCAAGATTTCCATGCATGAAGGCTATCTTAAAATCCATCTGTTCCAACTCATAGTCTTTAACTACAGTTAATGATAGAACAATTCTTATCAAACAATGTTTCACAACCGGGGAAAAGATCTTTGTATAATCAAGCCCACTCTCCTAAGTATAACCCTTAGCCACTAATCTTGCTTTAAACCTAGGGCCTTCAACTCCAGGTATGCCTTTTTTCAGCTTGTATAACCACTTATAACCTACTAACTTGTCATCATCAAGAGGATCAACCAAGACCTAGGTACCATTCTTATGCAATGATTCCATCTCTTCCTTCATTGCCTTAGTCCATTTATCTTTATTAGGTGATCTCATTACTTCTTCATAAATAATTGGTTCTTGAACACTTTCTTGTTCAGCACTCATAAAAGCAAATGCTGACACTTCCTCATTAGTTCTAAACCTTGTAGGAGGTATAACTTGTCTTCTAGTATGATTTCTAGCAATGCTATACCTAGGTTCAACCCTTGATGACCCTTGTTCATTCCTTGATGTCCCTTCCACTTGTATAGGACTACCAGATTCTCTGGCCATATCACCTCCTGGCTGGGTAACATGCTCCACCTCAATCTAAACTTTGTGGTCTTTAAAAGAAACATCACTAGTACCACTGATCACTTCCTTTGTACATCACATGTTCTCTAAACACCACATTCCTACTGAGCATAATCCTTGGACTACCCTCATCTAGCTTCCAAAGCCTATTCCATTTGATACTTTCAGCATACCCCCAAAACACACACCTTACAGCCCTAGGATCAAGCTTTCCCTAATCAACATGTGCATAACATAGACAACCGAAGACTCTCAAGTTCATGTAGTCTGAACGAACCCCAGACCACCTCTCCATTGGGGTACACATATTAATAGCAGATGAAGGACTTCTATTGACTAGATAAGCAGTTGTGCACATAACTTCAGCCCAAAAAGCCTTGGGCAGACCTGAGCTGATCATCATGCACCTAACCTTATCCATTAAGGTCCTATCCATTCCATCTGCTAAGCCATTTTGCTAGGGGGTCCCTAGAATTGTAAGATGCCTTGCAACACATTTACCTTATAGTATTGATTAAATTCCCCACTGTAAAATTCTATCCCATTGTCTGTCCTGAGTTTCTTAATTTTTCTCCCGGTTTGATTCTCAGCCATGATCTTCTAGGTCTTGAATGTATCAAATGCTTCTGATTTGCTCCTCAAGATGAATACCCACACTCTTCTTGAGTAGTCATCTATTAGGGACATAAAGTACCTAGCCCTTCCTAATGACTTGACCTGTACTGGCCCCCACAAATCTGAGTGCACATAGTCTAGAATACCCTAAGTGTTATGCCTACCACTCATAAACCGTACCTTATGATCCTTACCCATAGTGCATTGATCACAAAACCCTACTCCTCTTGCTTGAATATCTCTAAATGCATGCTACTTTCTTAATTCTGCAAATCCCTAATCACTAATATGACCCATCCTGTTATGCCATAATCTAGCCTGATCAGTCACACCCTCTTTTGCAACATACACTACATCTTGATCAACCTTCCCATCTAGTGTATAGATGTTATTACTCTTTCTAGTACCAGTTTAAGTTACCAATGCACCTTTTACTACTTTAACCTTTCCACTTCTTAAACTCATATGATATCCATCCTTCTTAATGAGACCCAGTGAGATCAAGTTTCTAGTTAACTTGGGAATGTACCTTACCTTTTGCAGGATCAGTTCCATCTGTGACAACCCTAAAAATAAAGGTTAGACGAGTTAATATTTAAGAAAATTTTAACATTATTGAGCATATTGGATTAACACTTTATGAATATTATGTGTTTAGTAGTTATATATATATAATATATATTATTGTGTCTTATACATGAGTAAAATATGTATGTATGTTATGCATGTATATATTTTACGTATGCATGCTTGAATGCATGAAGATTATGTATGCATTATTTGCGTATACAAGCAAATATATATGTAAACTATTACTATATATATTTTATGAATCTTTCGCCAGAAAACACATTATAACCTTAGTAATAACTTTTATTGAATATATATATATAAGATTAATATGGTGATATATGGTGCTATGCATGCATAAGTGATGCATAATGTATATGTATCTAAAAACTATGACACATACAAATACATATGTAGTAAGTTAAGCACAAAAGTTTAACCAAACCTCACCAAACAAATCATAACACTTAAAACACCAAACAAACATCTCGAAACATTAACATGTTAAGTAAACCAATTAACACCTTATTTGATCCATAATAAAACCCTAAGCTACTAAGCCTCTCGGCTAATGATATCACAAACATCAAACCGCCATCTATCTATACACTAATCACCTCCTCAATATGCCACATAAACTATCATTATTACTAGTGATGTGTGGCAAATTCTAAGACCACATTGATGAACCTTCGGCCAACTTGCATGCACTAGACACTAAGCATGAATCTTGTAATGCCACATAACAACCTAAGAAGCCAACTAATCCAAGCTATATTGCCACCTCATAAACCTAGTGATATACGGTATGATGAGGCCTTCCCTATTAAACCCGGCCGAAGACTTCCCATACTCACCATATTCTCACACAAACACTACCATCTCAACTCTTTAAGCTAAAAAACTCTCGGTCGCACCACCATCACCATCCGTAACCATCACCACCATCACCATCCGTAACCATCACCACCACCTTACACCACTTTTTCTTGATTATTCATTATCATCACCACCTTCGACCATCACCATAACTATAACTACCAGCTTCCACTCCCCTTGGATCTCAAAAGGCTCAGTTCTCATAAGCAAAGAAGCAACATCATTCACAAGGTTTTTAAAACCTCCTTAATATATCTTAAAATCAAAGGTTACACATATGTTATAAACACATATATAATTAGCTTTGGTGCATATACATCAAAACTAATCTAAAATATCTTGAAATTCTTAATTCCATCAAGTCACAGTAATAAAATATTAAAATTCAAAAACTTGTGACAAAAGAATATTTAGGATTTATAAGATTAAATCTTGAAATATTAAGAAAATTAAGTAAAAATACTAAATAATCGTGATTGTAGGAATAAACATTGAAAAT
>CM044007.1:71138652-71309250 GCA_024085815.1 Flaveria linearis | reverse complement strand
AAGTGGTTTTCAAAATAAAATGTTATAGACGCTAATTAAGTGAGGCAAATAGAGAGATAATAAACATGCAACTGTCCAAAACTTATTACCTTGATTACCTCGTTTTCATGTGACATTGAGCCTTTAATTCTTGATTATTTGCAATTTACATGCATTTCTTTGTTTGAGCGTTTATGTACACATACATGCATTTCAGACTTGTCTAGGTTATACGCGTTGAGACCATGAACTTTGAACTTGCACAAAAATGATAGAGGCACCTAGGATTCAGCCTTGTGTTTAGCCTGTGATTACCCTACCCTGAAATTATCCGCTAGTTAGCCATGTTGAGCCGTTTATTTACCATTTCCTTTTGTTTATACCCATGTTAAGCTAGCCTTTGTTTATTTAAGCCCTTTTGTGTTAACCCGTGTGTTTTAGAAATCCGGCTAAGTTAGTAATTAAATAGTGTGATTTAATTGTTATGTTTGATTAGTTTATCTAAGTTAAAAAAAGAGAGAGAGAGGGAAAAAAATGAGAAAAAAAATTGAAAAAAAAAGAAAAAAACGACCTGAAAAAAAAAGTTTATTAGTAGTTAGTTTGGTAAAGCATTCAAGTTTGTTTCTTTGTTTTGTTTATCATTTGCATATTATGTTCGTGTTTAGGCTAGCGAAGTCGGATTTCTTTAACGCCTTAGCCTTGTTTTCCCTTGTTTATTCCTACCTTTCACCCTAGCCACGTTACAACCCATGTAAGACCTATTTGATTTGTGCAAAGTTCAATTGTTAGTTGGTGTATATGTGATATCTTTACAAGCTTATGATAATTTCATGTCGTGATGATCATGAGAGTACCACACATATAATAGTACATCTTATACTAGCCACTAAACAAACCGAGAGGAGAGAAACATTGTGAGACGTTGTAGATTATTGTGTGTTTTGAGTCTTTAAATGAACTAAATTTAGTTAGTACGTCTATTTCAAAATAGGTATCATGGGTGCTTGTTAAGTTATAATTCTATGATTGTGATGGATTGTTGATGTGTCTTTTAGGAAAACAGATGATGTTAATTTAGTATACATCATGTATTTAACTTGTTGATGTTATATATGTAATGAGATGAGTTTTGCTTAGGGGACAAGCAAAGTTTAAGTGTGGGATATTTGATGTAGCCTAATTTAAAATATCTTATATAAATATTTTCTACATCTTGAATAGTTTAGATTACTTTTTATTAAATATTAATCCTAATTATTTCATATTTGATTTTATACGACTTAAAAGATAAATGACTAAAAATGTGTTGTAATTAAGTTATATTACATGTGGTTGTTAAAAAATGAGTTTTTTATTTATAACAATTTACTATAATTAGAAAATAATTTTAGTTACTAACATATTTTCATGGAATATGAGTGTAGGTGGAAATCAAATGAAGTGTTGACTTTGAAATCAAAGTTAATTCTATGAAGTCTCATTCATGATTTTAAAAGTTCATGTGGGGCTATGGCCCAAAATAAAAAAAAGAAGGCCCATAAAAGAAAGTCAAAGAGAGGAGGATTGGAAAGAAGAAAAGGAGGGCAAAACGGGGCAGGAAAAAAAAGGAGAAGCGACGGCAAAGA
The DNA here is from genome assembly GCA_024085815.1 of Flaveria linearis. Classification (NCBI taxonomy): domain Eukaryota; kingdom Viridiplantae; phylum Streptophyta; class Magnoliopsida; order Asterales; family Asteraceae; genus Flaveria; species Flaveria linearis. The sequence continues at coordinate 71,307,646 of CM044007.1, read as the reverse complement.
TAGGGAGACAAAAAAAAGAGAAAAATCGTTACTGTGGAGATTCAATTTGGAGTTTGAGCACGAGTAAAGAGCAATCTTAAACGAAGAACAAGATCTGAAAACAAGGATTGAGGCATTGAAGCATTATCATTCGTTTCGCTCGTTTTCAATTACTTTTCTTTGTTTCATTGTTTTTTCATTCATGTTTATAAAGTTTGCAACTTTAATAATTGTCTTAATGTTTTTGAATATTATGAGTAGCTAACTTTTTAGTATTACTAGGTTTGGTGATAACTATTCATGTTTTGATTAAATAGTTGTTTTGATTTCGTATATCCGTTTATTAATCTTAGAACTTGATTAGTTCTCAATTAAATACGAATATGTACATTTATGTTTGAAAGTTATTGTCATGCTCGTGTATGTTTAATCTTGATTGATTGGTGACATCTAGTTTAGGTCTTACACGTTAAAATTAATTACTTAGTGTTTTTAATTTTAAACTTTGATTAGAAATATCTTAGGAGTTTGGCAGGAATTTTGATAGTATTTGCAATGTGCTACCTTATCTAAAACCTAGGGGTGATAGATATTGCTTAAAAAACTCCTACCCGTTGCTTGTTAGGTTTAGATTTCGCGAGATGTGTTTTGCCTTTCATTCGTGGTGTTAGTGTTTTAGGGTATTTATTGGATTTAATTAAGTTGTCCTTTATCTTAGGGTTAGAAAATATAATCTTAAAGATAATGTGGTAGAAAATCTAGGGGTGATCTTCCATTAGACATTTTAATAAACCTATCCTATGCTTTGCACGGTCTTCGGTTTCTTAAGGTGTAGCAACATACCTAGTTAACCCTAGATTCGTATTTTTAGAGATAGTCATACGGTCATTGAGTGGGACTTACTGGGTATGTTGTTTGTTTAGTCAACGAGTCATTCCCTTTAGATCATCACATGTTAGTTGGATTCCTACCTAGGTAGTTATTTAAAATATTTGATCGTATTCAAGTTTCAAAGTTTGAATTCTTATTTGGTTATTTCTTTCGTCGTGTTTCCATTAATTAATTTTAGTCAAATTGTTTGTTTTGTTTATTAATATTAATTACCTAAATTATTAAAATTAATTAGGTTAGAAGTCGACAAAGGTTTATTATCGAGAGCCGCCATAGTGTCCACGGATTCGATATCCGGACTACCTAAACTTTACTATATCACGACCTGTACACTTGCGATTGTGTGAAGTTTAGTAGGTAATTCCATTTTTAAAACTAAATTGTAAAAATCGCTTCTGCAATAAATAATATATATTTTCACACATCATCCAGCCTAACGAGTTGGACTTAATTCCATTATTAAACCCACGCACTATTCTAGAAAAGCAGTTTGCAACAACAGGTGAGTTGAAATTACCTTCTACACTGTTATTTGAAGTGGTTTCACCACCCTAATTTAATAGTCCTAACAGTCTCGAGATCTGATCAGGAGTAAGTGAAGGTGTGGGGGAGTTATTACTCGACGTGGGTGAGTGACCTGACTTATTAGACATGGAGTTATTTGAATAGAGTTTCTATTTCCTGGATTTGGCCTAGTCTTTCCACCTTATGGATATCCTACAATTTCATAACATCTTTCAAATTATGACCCAGTTTGTTACAATGGGTACACTTAAAATTGGATTGGGACCCTTCCGAAAAACCTTTTTATTATCACTCATTTGACCTGTTTTAGCGTAGTAAACCTAACATTCTGTTTTTTGAGGAACTGGTGGAGGAACTACTTGTTCCTCTATGAGATTCCTCTCGTGAAATGATAGAAAAAGCAGTTTTAATTGTGGGTAAAGGGTCCCTAGTTAACAGGTTTGTTCTAACAGGTTGGTAGACTTCGTCTAAACCCATTAAGAACGCATTAGTTTTATCAGATGATTAAAGTCATTAAACTCTTTTGAGGCTGTACAACTACAAGATGGAAGTTGCACCATTGCATCAAACTGCTTCCACATGGTGTTAATCTTATGATAGTAATCAGACACAGAGGACCCATTCTGGGTAACAGTTAATTTTTTGATACAGCCCAAACATAACCGACCCATCCACTTTGTCATAGGTTTCTTTTAGATCAAACCATACTTCTGATGCTATTTAGAGTACACCTGACCTACATAAAGTTCATCTGATACTGAGTTAAGAAGCCATGTCAAGACAACCGAATTGATCTTTCCCATTGGTTTGCTAGAACATTTGTAGTAGATTTTTACAAGATTTGTCTATAAAACCTATTTTATTTTTTGCTTGTAAAGCTAATTTCATAGCGTTGTCCCACACCGTATAATTCTCAGTACCTTTCAACTTTATGTTAACAATGGTCAGACTACTCGAATCACTAGCATGCAAGTATAAGGGGTCGCTTGCATCAAGCTTACTTACCAGAGTATCAGTTACCACAACATCAGAGCTAGTCATTTTATAGCAATATGTACAGATAATAGCCAAACAAGGAATGATAGGCACTCAAACACACGCACAGAAATCAATCAGGACCAGCGCCAGGTTTTCACACCATTCAAGATGGCAGATCAAGGATTAGTCCTGTGGTGATGCAAGAACACTCACAAGTTTCACACAAGTGATGCACACGAAGATAGCAGACAGACAGGGCCGACTACCCGTGATATATCAGATGCTGGTACTCCTAACCCAGCCAATCGATTCCTATATCTAGTAATACAAAAGAATAATGCATGAAACTAAAGAAAGGAACGATCTCACCAGATTGCTTTCAAGAACAGCAGCTGTAGCGAACAATGATTATTTCGAACAATGAATCTTCCTCTACAACGAGCTATCTTTTTCCAGCGAATCACGACCACCAGGGGTTTAGAGATAAAAACCCTTGCCCAGATCAGAGAATATGAACAGACACGCCTAGGGTTTCCAAATACGAGAACCTAAATCGTAGAGAGGAGATGAGTAACAGCGGAAGAACCAGAATCGATATCGAGACGTCGATCAGAGCTTTGTATCTCTGATACCATGTCAAGAATATGATATCAACTCAAGAAACTTTAATACTCTTCACAAACAAGAAAGATACAATACAATGAAACAAATGAAATACAAAACAACAGAACAATCAGTTCATAGAAATGATGAACTGCTAACAAGAACTTAGAGAAACTCAAGAAGCATAACAAGAAAGGGAAACCTTGCTTCAAGAAGACCAAAAGTACAAAGAACTCTCTGGAACGAATCTAAGAAATGAGCGTGTGTGTGTACTATACACACACAAAGCCACATATATGATATATCCAAACTTCAGCGAGACTCCAAGCCCAGAGCCAAAAAGCCCAGCAGCAAGAATCCAAGCCTAGTATCACTACAAGCCTAGTATCACTCCAAGCCTAGCATCACTCCAAGCCCAGCAAGCTATCCAAGCCCAGCAACACTCACAAAGATTAAAACAACAAAAAACAATTAGAACAAAAGATTAGAAGAATTAAAAGAAAAGAAGTAAACTAAGTTGTTTGGTAATAGAATTGACAACAATTATCAACACCTTTTAACACCTTGCTCGCTCGATTTCGCTTGAAATTATTTTAAATTTATCTTTTATATAATATAATATATATGTAATATTTTAGTTTATTAATTTAGAGTTTAGGACATTATCATTTTAATTATTTACCACTTTACCCTTGCTCCCTTTTAAATTTTTTAAACATCATTTTTGGATTTTTGTATACTGTTTAAACATTGCATCAAAGCGAGTATAGTGGACGTGGAAACGGCCGCAATGGAGGTTGTAGGCATGGGTTTTACCGTCATTTATTAAGCTCGTAGTTAAACTTAAACTTTTTTGTATGTTTCTTTTGTATATTGTTGAGTTTGAGTTGAAACTTGAAACTTTGAATGAATTATTAGTTTTGAACTAAATTGCAATATGAAACCGAGCAAAAACGAGCAATCGGTTTTAAACCGAACCAAGTTCGAACGAGCATTTTTTGCTCGATTTCTTAAATTTGAACTGAACGAGCAGCCGGTTTAGAAACGAACCGAGTTCAAGCGAGCCTTCGTTTGGTTTTATTCGGTTCGTGAACAACCCTAATAGGCAAGGTATCCTTTGTTTTCCATCTCAACTGATTCTTTATGTAACATTTTTCTAACTAAACAAATTTGCGTATGTGATATTTTTTTCCTTACTTCACAATATAAATTTTGTTAAAAACGAACTTGAATTTAAAATATGATATTTTTAGGGTATCATAGGTATTGACTGACAATAAATATTTACAAACATTTCCTCACTTACTTAACCACGTTAATAGAGTTCATAAACACGTTTTACCACGCGAGCTTAATTTCTAATTCTGAAAAACGATTAATCTCACTCATATAGTACTTAGAGGTGCACATCCAAACCGGTTCCCCGACCCGAACCGGTAACCTGACCCGGACCGAACTGGGTTCAACCAGGGGATAGTCCAAAACCGGTTCCAACCCGGAAAAAAACGGTGGTTTGGGACCGTTTGTAATTTTATGGCCCAAACCGTTTTGGAAGCGGATTTTACCAAATCGGTTTAGGAACCGGTCCAAAAACTGGTTTGGAACTGTTTTTGATTTAATGACAAAAACATATTCTGTGATATTTGTATCATAAGACAAGCGGGAGTAAATGGTGGATTTCATGTAACCGAGTTAGCATAGCTTGGGTGGTTCTTTCTTCATGTTTTTCTATTGATACGTCTTGTAGCCATCTGGTCTTTATAATGTTTTATGGATTTAAGAACAAATATGGTGGATGTATAACCATGTATAAAGCATGCTACACGTGAGTTTAGGGAGGAGGGGGCACCCTCGGGTACCTGCTCGGGTAGGCGGGTACCCGCTCGGGTACACCGCCTCCACCCTTGTGGGTACCTTGGCGGGTAGTCGGGCTCAGGGTGTAGTAGCCGAGGGTTAGCCGAGAAAATAACAACTTTAGAGACGTTATTTTCGACCGTTATCTTAAAAAAATTGCAACGGATACGGAGGCGATGCCGTCGGAGATATTGCCACCGGGAGCGAGAGAGGTCGAAGGAGCAGGTGGAGAAGCTAATGGAGACTCCGTTGGTGCGGTTGTAGGAGTGGTTGTCGGAGGAGCAACCACCGGAGACGGAGGCGATACCGTCGGAGATACCGTCGGAGATGCCGTCGGAGATGCCGTCGGCCCCTGAGAGATGGCAGATCCACGATCATAACGAATAGGATGACTTAGGAATCCGTAGTAGGAGCATTGTTGTAGGGTTGAAGGGATCTGAAAGTGAAGTGATGTGAGTTTGTGAAGAAGTAGTTTGGGATTTGCAGAAAGTTGAAGAGGATGAAAGGGGGAGGAGGGTTATATACAGGCTTTTAAGGCCCTGTTTGATAGAGCTGACCCACTGGCTGAACGCTGACTGGCTGACCCGGTCAGCTAGTCAGTGCGTTTGATTCGTCTGACCGGAGCTTCTGACCCGGACTGGAGGACTGACGAGTCCTCACTTTCTTCCCTTCTGACCCATTCATTCTTTCTCTGACCCATTGATCTAACACCCCAAGGAAGGACCGCCCTTCCTGCCTCCCGTTGCCGCCTTCCCTGCCTCCCGCTGCCGCCCCCACAATCCGGTACCAAAATTCCACCACCACCACCGTCGCCGCCAAATATAGAGACGGATAGTGCTATAGAGGTGGCTAAAGCGACAAGTGAATCTAGCAGTTTGTGACTGTGGATGGGGCGATGGCGAGTGGTGGCCGGAGCGGAAGGCGGCGACGATGCAGGCAGCGTGGAGGTTCCGACGAGCGAAGGTTCTAGAAAGAGAGAGTGTGGAGATTTGGGGGCGATTGGGGGATTGGGATCGGTGATGGAGAAAGAGAGGGGGTGTGGGGAAGAGATGTATGTGGAGAAGATGTTGGGGAAGGGATGAATATGAGGGATGCCTTGTTTTATTTGATTTTGATGACTTCAATTTTAATATTTTATATTTAAAGGTAACCGATTTGGTGAATCGATTTGGTGGTGGTTCGGTGGATTGCGGTGGTGGTTCGGTGGATTGCGGTGGTGGTTCGGTGGATTGCGTGGTGGTGGTGTGAATCGATTTGGTCAGACGCATACCGAATCAAAAAACCAAGTTTCAGTCAGACGAATACCCAGTCAGAACTTCTAACTGGGTCAGCTTCTGACTCAGTCAGATCTTACCCAGTCAGTTTTATCAAACAGCCCCTAAGTCGGTTTGATGGAGGATGAGATCTGGGCCATTTGGTATTTTTGGATGATCCGTGTGAAGGAATTAGAGTGGTAATCAACTTACACGTTTACACGATAAAAGTTAATTTATATTTTTTTAGGATTTTTTTATTGTATTTGATTTGTATTTTTATTATTTGAATTATTATAACTTTTATTTTTAGTAAAAGTTAATTTTCTTTGAATTATTTTAATATTAAAATAAAATTTCAGGGTAGTCAGTGTTGTATTTCCAACTTTTTTGGTGTTCAGGGTAGTTCAGGGTACTAGTGATATTTCAATGTGGGATTAGTGGATTTCAGGTTAGTCCAGAGTAGTCTAGGGTAGTGCACCCTCCTCACTTGTATAGTTGCAAATTTGATCATGTTGTGATTTTCAAGGAATCCAAGGTTCTCATGTTGCAATCTGTATTATATTCCCTGATATTATGATGAATATATGTGATCTAGTTAATACCTTAGAAAAGTATACCGACGAAAACGAAAATTTAAAAACTTGTATTCCAAGAGATATCTTTGTTTTGTTTAAAAATCCATATAAGTGTTATTTAGTTTAAATAAGTGTTTATTTTAAGTTTATTTTAATATACTTTTTAAAGAAATACTACTTAATAAAAAATATATTTTAGTTGTTCGTTTGTAATCTTTTTTTAAATAAATTATATACTTTAATATTATTTATTGAAATTAAAAAAATACCGGTTTTTGGAACCGATTGTTAGACCCGAAACGGTTTTGGACCCGAACGGTTTGGAACCGAGCTGGACCGGTTTCCATCGGGTTGGGTTTTATTGGCCGAAACCGTTTTCAGACCCGACCCGGTTTTTGGTCAAACCCGGTTCAGAATTGGTTGACCTGAACCCGATTAGGTTTGAACTCGGACCGGTTCAAGTAAAAACCCTGTTTGTGCACCTCTAAGAGCATTCAAAGTGAAGTTTTTATCTTCAACCTTATAATTTAACCAAAAACCACAAACCCTTAAATTTATATATCAATTTCTAAAATATTTCACATCTCATTCTTTATCTTTATCCTTATTTTTTATTATTTTTTTCCTTTCTTTTCTTTACAATATCAACTAACAAATATTTTGTCTTATTATCTTATTTCTTCTAAAATTGTTTTATTTAATTTTTAAAAAAGTTTTATTATATAATTATTATTTTTAGGTTTCGAGTTAAAAATTTAAAATAAAAAAAAACTACATAAGTTTTATATAACAGCTAGACAAAACTAAGTTTTAATAGACAATAAAATTTAAACATGTTACATCTTCAACGTAAGACATGACAAACAAACGTTAGCTCCATATAATACGACCTTATTTATTGTTGGGAAAAGGGTAGCCATTAATGTTGAATTAGATCTTCTTGAAGTTGATGATGTGCTGAGCTATCTCTAATTTGTTTATGACGTTGGATGACGTCCATAATTGAGTTGTATGATCGCGTGACAATTCAAGAAGACCATCATCAAGTTGATCGTACTCAAAGTTAAGATTGTCATTGTCATCACGTTCATCTTCAATGATCATATTATGCAGAATAATACATGCTTTCATTATATTTTTTAGTTCCTTCACCTGAAACATTTGAGAAGGTTCGCGTATGATTGCAAATCGTTGTTGAAGGACACCAAATACTCGCTCAACATCTTTTCTTGCCGATTCTTGTGCTTTGGCAAAATTTTTATTCTTATTTCCTTTTGGTGATGGGATCGTCTTCACAAAAGTTTACCACTTAGGATAAATACCATCAGCAAGGTAATATCCCATAGTATAGTCATGACCATTCACTGTGAAATTAAATGGAGGAGCACGCCCTTGTGCAAGTTCCATAAAAATCAAAGACCTCTCTAGCACATTAATGTATTATATAAACCGGGCATGTTAAAAAATGCATGCCATATCCAAAGATCATATGATGCAACTGCCTCCAAAATAATAGTGGGTTCACGAATATGCGCAGAGTACATACCTTTCCAAGCCGATGGACAATTTTTCCACTTCCAATGCATACAGTCTATGCTTCCAAGCATTCCAGTAAATCCTCGTTGTTCAGCAACAACAAGCAATCGTGTAATATCATTGGCATTTGGAGATCGTAGATATTTATCTGAAAAATACTTACTATTGTTTTGGTGAATTTTTTTAGGCTTTCCATTGCGGTGCTTTCACCTATACGTATATATTCATCCATAAAATCTTCAGTAACCCCATACGCCATCATTCTAAGTGATGTTGTTATCTTTTGCAAAGAAGATAAACCGAGTCTACCTGCATTATCTCTTTTTTGGATAAAGTATGGCTTGTTAGACTCGACCTCATTTACGATTCGGAGAAATAGAGGATGACTCATTCGAAATCTCCTTCGAAATAGGTTTGAGGGATACATTGGTTTTTCTGCAAAGTAATCACGAAATAGACGGTTGTGCCCCTCAATATGATCACGTCGAATAAACTTACGACGTTGAGGAACATCATCATCTTCATTAAGTGCAACATCACTATCATCATCAAAGGACACATATGTCATCATTTTTCGAAATAAGGTACGAGCCATGTGATATATGAAGTGAAAACCTTAACCTTCTGTAAATATAACATATATTATCAATATAACATACATTATCAATATGACATTTGGTAGAAGAAGTTGAAATTGTACTCTTATAATTGTAGTTCATCGTCTATAATATAAGCAAACTTATTTAAGAAGCATTGTTATCTAATAGCATCAAAACTGCAGCAAAATAGCATAAAAACAGCAGCGAAACAACATGAAGCAGTAGCAAAACACAACAACAAAATACCATAAAAACTACAGTATCACAACACAAAAACAACAGCAAAACACAACAGCAAAATAGCATAAAAACTCAGCAAAGCCGCATGAAAACAATAGCAAATAGTATTAAAAACTGCAGCAAAACAACATAAAAACAGCAGCAAAACAGCATGATGCAGCAGCAAAATACAACAGCAAAATAGCATAGAAAATGCATCAATACAACACGAAAACAACAGGAGAATAGCATAAGGTAAAACTAGCTGCCATGGAACACTACCTACTGCAATGCAATGGAACACTAGCTGCCGTAACAATTATTAGTTCTTGTTCAAGCTTGTATAAGGTAAAACAACGAATGTACTAACAAGATTTTAAATTACAGTAGCTAATTAGAAATCAAGATTCTAAACTATTTGTGTATATATTATGATGTATGCCTGTATAGAGCCAAATGTTTGAACTTAATATTGTGAATTACAATAGCTAATTAGACATCATGATTCTTAAAATTCTCATTCTTGTAGAAATCAATTTGATAAGCATAACCAAATTGAATATAAACAAACAAAAAAACACTATCCAAATATAATCTGGTAGATTGGTCAATAACACAATAGGCACTTGCGTTGGAATCAAATCAAACAATCATTTGGGTCTTCACTATCTATGCTAGTCATATACACTGCATCACCTTCAACCAAATCAAACACCATCCAAAGTAGCCTAGTCTAACACCTAGATATGCTAAATAAGAACTTTTAACATTTCTATATTCATGAACTTCTAGGATATGATATAAAAAATGTACAGTTAATCAAACTGGAATTACAATCTCTTAATAAAGCATGTTTGCAATATTCAAGTTAACACAACAAATATCAAATACAGATTGTGTCAAATTATATAACATACCACTCATGAAGATGGTGTTAACAAGAAGAGCTATGATAAATCATATACTAAACATCAAAAAGACCTTTAATTCAAAGAAATAAGTCAATAATTTCATTTGTGATTGTAAACAATTGATAGCTCGAACCTTCGAATTTTTTTGTTCCACAATTAGGGCATGAATTGGGGATTTTGGATATAATTATCGACGGGAAGCTGTGGGATCAGAAGATCAATTGGGCAGTGATTCTTTCTGTTAGGTACGCAGCGGAAATAAACAGATTATTTTACGCACGCACACGAAAGCAATAAGAACACGAGAATTTATAGTGGTTCGGTCAAGATGACCTATGTCCACTCTCTGCAACTAGGTATTTTATTAAGCTCAGGGAACAAGATTACAATACAATGACATGCTCTATATATAAGAATAATTAGGGTTTTAAGAAGCTTCAATGGGCCAGACCCATAACTCCATCCGAAAGCCCAAAGGCCTTCACACCTTAACAATCTCCCACTTGAAGGCCTTACGAATACTCCAGCTATCCATCTAAGTACAAAGCAACCCCCTGTCATCAGTAATCTTCAAGTAACAGAAATCCTCCAAGCCTTCAATTCCAAAGAACAAGCTAAGATTTCAATCCAAATCCCCTAGTTGCAGAGGCCACTTCTCATCAATTACTTGAAAGGGCTCGTTGAAGCTCCCCCGAGCTCCAACCCAGTCGTGGTAAATTCTACCAGCGACCCATCCTCTGTCTTAGCTGGTTTACACGATCCACCAGATTCAAAGATACACCGAGAACCACTAACACTCTCCAAATTCAGCAAACAATCACCAGGAGAGATTTTTCCAGTCGTAGTCTTCAAAACCCAACGATTCTTCTTGACTGTACTCAGAACATGCCCCATGCTCCCACTGTCACAAAATCTTCTGACTGGTTTAGACTTATGACCCCATTCAGCTACAATCTTTGCTCTAGACTTCATGTTTGCAAAATGAACTCTCTTAACAATAGATTTAGCGAACCCGACTTTGACTTGCTTAACCGGGTTGATCAGTCCCTCAGCAGGTACCTCCACCGTGTACAATGACCCATGCTTATTACCATGAGCAATCACCTGGTTCCCATTTATTACCCTCCATTTACCACCACCAAACTTGACTTCTAGTCCTTGTTCATCCAATTTACTAACAGAAATTAATTTCTTCTTCAAACCTGCAATCACTTTGACATTCTTCAAGTTCCATGTAGTTCCCAATGGAGTCACCAAATCAATATCACCCATGCCCATTACATCAAGCATTCTGCCATCAGCGAGACGTACCTTCCCAAAATCGCCTGTTTTTAGATTCACCATCATTTCACCGCTGTGTACAGCGTGAAACGAAGAACCAGAATCCATGATCCAAGAGTCCACACTGTTTTCACCCTCAAGAATTAACACGTCACCATCATTGACATCCTCAGCAGCAGTGTTCAGACTTTTCTTTGGACATTGACTCTTAACATGTCCATCCTCGTTGCAGATCCAGCACCTCACATTTTCCGAGTCCGAGTTGAACTCTTTCCCCGACTCCCACTGGCTCGGCTATTTTCCCTTCCCTGCCAACATGTAACATCTCAGAAGATGATCCAACATTTGCACTTTTCAGACGTGTGTCTTCACCTATCATAATGTCTCGGATCTTTTCAAATGTCATGTCGTTAGCCCCCATAGAATTTGTAACAGCAGTTACAGTTCCGGACCAACTATCAGGTAGTGAAGATAGCAACACCAAGGCTCGAGTCTCATTATCGAATTTTATTCCCATTGATTCTAATCTAGTAAGAATAGACATCAGATCATTAATATGGGAGGTGGCTGAGTTTCCCTCTTTCATTCTCGTCATGAACAGTTCCCTCATCAAGAACACCTTATTAGCTGCAGACGGCTTTTCATACATATTTCACAGAGCCAACATCATACCACTCGTAGTAGTTTCTTTCATGATGTTAAAAGCAACGCTCTTCGTCAAAGATAACATAATAGCCGCTCTAGCTTTCTTGTCCTTGGAATTCCAAACTGCTTTTTCAGCTTTCTCCATACTATCCGGTTTCTTTTCCAGTACCATATCTAAATCCTTTTGACACAGTAATGCTTCTATTTGCATTTTCCACCAACCAAAATCAGTGCCATTGAACTTTTCGATCACAGTCTTCCCGTCTTCAGCCATAGTAGCAAACCAGAGACAAAACAAACGAAACAGGCACGCTGAATAGTTGATAACCAGTCAACAAAGAATAGACAAACCAGATCCGGTACTTCCAACTAAAACCCTAGAACCCGAAACACCAGACCCGGCGCTTTACCTGCAAAACCTGAGCGAAACCAGCAACTCCAAGAGATCCCAGCCGGAACTCTAATCGCAAAAATCACTCCAAAAAAATAGCCCCCAAAACAGTAGTAGCAAACAGAACCGAACAACTAAAAAAACTAAAAAAATCAGTCAGTACTGTTCACGGTGCGGAAAAACACTGCTCACTGCCGGAAACACTGCTCACTGCCGGAAACACTGTTCACTGCCGGGAAACACTGTTCACGCGGGAAAACACTATTCATGCTGGAAAACACTGTTCACGCCGAAACACTGTTCACACCGGAAACACTGTTCACGCCGGATACATTGTTCACGCCGAAAAAAACATTGTTCGCGCTCTGTACTGTGGCGGCGGCTGCGGAGGAACCCTAGGTGGCGGCGACGGCAGAAACCCTAGATAGTGGCGGCGGCGAAAATCTTCAAGAGCCTGATGCTCTGATACCAGTTGTTAGGTATCTTTACGCAGCGGAAATAAATAGATTATTTTACGCACGCACACGAAAGCAATAAGAACACGAGAATTTATAGTTGTTCGGTCAAGATGACCTACGTCCACTCTCTGCAACTAGGTATTTTATTAAGCTCAAGGGACAAGATTACAATACAATGACATACTCTATATATAAAAATAATTAGGGTTTTAAGAAGCTTCAATGGGCCAGGCCCATAACTCCATCCGAAAGCCCAAAGGCCTTCACACCTTAACACTTTCTTCTTGACATGTCAGCGGTGGATCTCGATTTCCGGTTTGCTTTAATCGCTTGAATGTGGGCTTAGGGTTTGAATGTATGCTTCATCCTGATCTTTCTTTGTCTTGTTGGATTTCTCCATGAAAATGTTAGTTTAGTAAGATGCATCTGCTTCGTTAATCGATCAAAGGATCAAATTGGTTGAGATTTGGAAATCGCAGGTGCATTTTGAGAAAGCAAGAAGGAAGTGGGTGTTTGGATGTGCTTTTTAAAAGCACTTATTGGCTTTTGGAGGGGTAAAAAGATTAAAATGCCCCTTCAAAAGTCTTAATAAGTCAAAAAATTCTAACTTATTAAGACTTTTGGAGGGTATTATTGTTTTTTCACCCCTCCAAAAACCAATAAATACTTTTGAAAAGCACATCCAAACACCCCGAAGTTTATTGGGATAAGACATGTACAGTGGATTGATATATTTACCAATTTAATGAAGCACTCTTAATTTTTTTTTACAAATTATTGTTTAAAGTATGGAATGGAGAAGGAATCTAATTAAAATATTTAAACAAATTCTGCACACACCGTTCATTTTTTAGGGTATACCACCTCAAACGGTCACGGTTAGGGCTAACCGTGACCTTTAGGTCGGGTGTAGGACCTTGCGGTCACGGTGAGGCCTAACCGTGACGTTAGGTTCTCGAGATCATTGTAATTATTGGGTGTGTAATTAATGTGTAATTAATGGGGTGACAGTTAAGGTTTTGGAGGTGTATATGTCACGGTTTGGCCAAACCGTGACATTTTGTACATATTTTTTAAATTTTTTAAATTTTGTTTTTATTTTTATTTTATCAAACGGTTAATCTAATCGTAATATACGAGTTTGTGTTTTGTGTTTGTTATTAATTTATCATATTACAAGTAATTTTTTTATTTTTATTTTAGTAGCTAATGATCTCATGTCATACGACGACTGAAATGCACCTTGATTACAAATGTGTGTCATGATCTTGATTGAAGTAGTGAAAGCTGCAGTGATAATGATGTATATATAGGTCATAGGTGTATGTATGTGTATGTATGAGAGTGGGAAATGTGCCTACGGTTATGGAGTTACATTCATTATTTAATATTGAAATTTGCCTACGGTTATGTAATCATACTAGTTTGTTTTATTTTTATTTTATCACACGATTAACCTAATCGTAACATACGAGTTTGTGTTTTGTTATTTTACAGTTACACTACAAACAAAGAAACACAACCAAACAAAATATACAATTAACATTATCAACATTACAAATATAAAACAAACAAACAAAGAAACACAACCAAATATACAAGTCATCATAACTGAAACTGCACATATATATATACAATGAGTTTTTACATACAAAAAGAAATAAAATACAAACAAAATACCTATCTAATCCATCATCCCCGGATCGCTGCCCTGACCAGACCCGCCCGCGCCAGAAGGGCCAGCACCGTCATGGTCTAACCGCCTCGGTGGCTGTGGCAACAACGGCGTACCCGAGGAGGCATAGTCCGCGACCATGTGCTGGATGACCCAGTCCATCATATCATGCAGCCTCGTGGTCGTATCCTCCAGCCTCCTGGTCATATCCTCCAGCCTCATGACACTGTCTCGTGTGTCCTGAAGCATATCAAGAACATGAGCAGGCAATCGCACGGCATGGTACATGCGCTGAGGATGCTGGGGCGGGTCTTGGTCGTGCGGCGGGGGAATGGGCTGATCCTCCCCGCCTCCAAGGGGCTCGTGGGCATCCTGAAGGTGGACCTCAGCCCCTGCCAGCTCGAGGGGGTACACCAACGGCTCGGGCACCCATGGCACGAGCTCATGGTATCTACTGAGCAGGTGCCACGTGCTATCGGGGAACCTCCGAACAATCCTCATCCCAGTGGCGGTGGTCCTGGCGGCCACGCGCACAGGAGTCGGAGGTAGCGGGACCTGGGACATGGCATGCGCGTACCCCAAGCCCCGAGCGATCCGGGAAATGATGTTCCCGCCCACTAACGCCCCTCGCGACTGCCGATGATAATAACTAGCAAAATAATCAGCGAGGGCATGCGCGAGGTGGCAGTGTCGGTGTGTGAGTACACACCGAAGAAAGAAAAGGTCGGCGACGTTGACCCTGTCGGTCCCGCCCCACGACCAGCGATGGACGTGGCGATGAGTCGGTGAATGTATCTATACAGAGGGTCTCGTATATGAGATGACCTCGTATCACCACCGTACGGTCCGTCGCCAATGGCAGGCCACCAAACCTGATCGGAGTCGTCGGCCCCGCGGATCAAGGCCGTGGTGTATATCGGTTGTCCGACCTCCATCTCCGTGTAGAGGCCGCTGACGACAGCGAACCGCCTAAGGGACATGCGGTGGAGGGTCCCGAACAACCGGAAAGCAACCTCCGCGGGCGCATGACCGTCCGCTATGTCGTCCTCGTCCAGCTCCGCAAGTCCCTGCTCACGTGGACGGAATGTGAAGGTGCAGTAGAACTCGACGGTCAGCTCTCGATGGGCATCGTCGCTCATCCGGGACAGCTGCTCCCACGGGCCGTCCTCGCCGATAATCTCAAAAAAACGGTCCCGCTCTCCAACAAGCTGTAAGAGGTCCTCCGACAGGACGGTCCCCGGTGTCGGCACTCGTGCTCTCAGGGTCCTGAACCGCTCGTACGGTGTAGTCCCCTGCTCGAACTGTAAAAACTGGCAGTCATCAATGCCGGGGATAAAAGCATCGTCGGCATCCATATCTGCGAAAAAAACGTATTTATCATTATTTACAATGTTTATAAAATTAATGGTTGACGGTTAATTATTATTATTATTATTTGTATTATTACTATTACTATTATTATTATTATGTATACTATTATTATTATTGGTATTATTATTATTACGTATACTATTATTATTATTAGTATTATTATTACTATTACTATAATTATTATTACTATTATTATTATTACTATTATTATTATTATTGTTATTATTATTACTATTAGTATTATTATTATTACTATTACTATTATTATTATTATTACTATTACTATTATTATTATTACTATTTATTATTACTATTTATTATTACTATTGTTATTATTATTACTATTATTATTATTATTATTATTATTATTATTATTATTATTACTATTAGTATTATTACTATTATTATTATTATTATTATATTATTATTATTAGTACTACTATTATTACTACTATTTTTATTATTATTATTATTATTATTATTATTATTATTATTATTATTACTACTACTATTACTATTATAACTATTATTATTATTATTATTATTTAACTATTATTATTATTATTTATTATTACTATTACTATTATAACTATTATTATTATTATTTACTATTTCTATTATTATTATTTCTATTATTACTATTACTATTATAACTATTATTATTATTATTATTTACTATTATTATTATTACTATTATTACTATTATTATTACTATTAGTATTATTAATATTACTATTACTATTATTATTATAACTATTATTATTATTTATTATTATTATTTCTAATAATAATAATAAACCGTCGACAAACTACGCTACACATACGGGAAACATATCAAATCTATAAGGGAAAACCTATCAAATCTATTTGGGAAAACCTATCAAATCTATTTGGGAAAACCTATCAAATCTATTTTGTAAAACCTATCAAATCTATTTTGTAAAATCTATCAAATCTATGTTTACCTCTATGGATTAAAGTGGTAAATTACGTACCGAAAACGATAATGTAGCGGCGGTGGTGGTGCGACGGCGGTGTTGCAGCGGCGGTGGTGGTGCGACGGCGGTGTTGCAGCGGCGGTGGTGCAGCGGCGGTGGTGCAGCGACGGTGGTGCAGCGGCGGTGGTGAGCGGTGGTGGTGGTGGTGGAAGATGGTGAGCGGCGGTGGTGGTGGTGGAAGATCTGTACCCAACGGCGGTGGTGGTGGAAGATGGTGAGCGGCGGTGGTGGTGGTGGTGGAAGGTGGTGGTGAGCGACGGCGGTGTCACGGGGAGGGCTCGCGGTGACGGTTTGGAGGCGGTGGTGAATGTGTGGTGAAATGGGGGTGTGCGAACGATTGAAGATTAAAACACAAGGTCACGGTTTGGCCTCCACGTGACCTCTTACAGACAGGAGGTCACGGTTTGGCCTCCACGTGACCTCTTACACACACGGTGCTGGAGGGGCAGGTACACTAATCGAGGGGAAATCAGATTCAAAAAAATATCTCTGTCACACCCCGACCGACGGCGGAATCATCGGAGCGGACGAGGGAATGAGTGATTGTTCATAACACATGGTTGTCTAATAGTGGAAATAATATTAAAATCAGATTACAAGATAATTTAAGTTCAACATACGCAAATACAACAATTGAAACCACAAATAGTAATTGTCTTTTATTTTAACTTAGTCCGGGTCTTAAATGAGCAGGTAGAAGTCCACTATCTTGTTTAACCTGAAATCATGTGAGAAAATAAAGTCAGCTAACGAATTAGCTGGTGAGTAGTCATAGTTTTGAGTATACATATAGATTGATTGATTGATTGATTGAGAATAATCCAATTCACAAGGTATCGTTAAGACTTATATTGCAATAGTAAAGCATATAGATAAACCGACACAATAGAAACCCCTTGACTTGACACTTGCATATAATAGACTCCACACATACACCATAGATTGACTCTTGCCTCTGGCACAATCACCACTCGACTATTCATATGGGGTGGGTTGTCCAAACCAGTAGATCTACCATTGATACCAGGATTGATTGATTGAATTAGGGTTTTATTGTCGTCCAGTTTAGCATAGTATGTTCACGTAATTGCAAGTAATAACATAACCCGTCTTGAATTGAATTTTAGAATGAAATAACAATAGAATATCATGATTGAATATATTGTATCACATGATTTCCCCCAAATAGGAAATGATATAAAAAGGGGATATGAATACTCACATGATTGATGAGATTGGATTTTGAATGTGATAGGTTAGACACCTACGATTTCCTTATGATTAACCTAAGGAACGGTGCCTCAATTTAGAATAATAATAATAATGTGAGAATTGGGAATAAGTTGGGGTTTCCATTGGGTTTTGAATGGTAGTTTAAATAAAGTGATTTATTTAGTTGAAATGTTTTGAAATAAATAAAATGAATTTGAAAGTCATTATGTTTTGAATTTATTAAAAATGTACGTATCAGTGTACGTATCTGTTTGATTTATTGTTAACGTGTGGAAAAATAACAAATAATTAATTTTATTAATTAATTATGTCAATTAATTAAAGTATTTAATTATTTAATGGCTAAAAGAAATAAAAATGTTTTTGAAATGATTTAAGTATCAAACTTTTGTATTTAATTATGATTTAAGCAATAATAATTATGGTCCACAAACCACTGACACACCCACTAATCTTTAAATAATATAAACCAATCTGTAAACTATTGTAATTACACCACTAATATTTTTTTCAATGTAAACCACTATAACCAAAGAAAAAAACAACATTTTCTCTTGTGTGTCTCATTGTATGGTCCACAAACCACTGACACACCGGCCTTCCCTTTATTCAAGTGAAACATTTTGTTTTTCTTTCTTTTTTTTTTTTTACGATCATTGACCCGTTTGATTATCTACCATGATTTGTATCTCAGTAATATGTGACAAACTGTTTTTCTAATTAGTTTTAGTTTCTTAAGAGTTTCTCTCTCTATCTGTTGCCTCAAATTCAGTTGTTTTGGTTTTGAAAAATAAAATATTTATAAATAAAATAATTAAAATTGGAGTGATAATGACGAAAATCTTATAAAATAGTTTGTTTTGAAATAAAATGTTAGTTTTGAAACAAAATGTTAGTTTTTTTTAAAAGTGGTTGTGACAAGAAATATTCCAAAAACGACGCCGCATAAGAGCCATAGAGCCCCAAGCACGTATCCTGATATTCCTGTATAGGCAGTTGACTGGAACATAATATTATTAGTATAAAAAATCTATGATATGTAATCGTAATTAAATACAAAACATTTTTAATAACCGATATTTTGGGCGTTAAATGAGATGTATGGCGTGTAGTGTTGTTCAATATTGCATTATTCCATGTAAAATTCTTTTTTTTTTTAGATTCATAAATTAATATTTGCATTCTTGCTTGTTATTTATTTAGCATATAGGATAATAACATCCACGTTAGTTAAACCGGGATAAAACCCCTTGAAAATATCGAAAAACTGAAGCGGAGGATGCCATAGCAACCAGCTGTGGCAGTTCAATAGCGACCATAGGCAAGGCCGGCCCAGCACCGTCATGGTCTAACCGCCTCGGTGGCTGTGGCAACAACGGCGTACCCGAGGAGGCATAGTCCGCGACCATGTGCTGGATGACCCAGTCCATCATATCATGCAGCCTCGTGGTCGTATCCTCCAGCCTCCTGGTCATATCCTCCAGCCTCATGACACTGTCTCGTGTGTCCTGAAGCATATCAAGAACATGAGCAGGCAATCGCACGGCATGGTACACGCGCTGAGGATGCTGGGGCGGGTCTTGGTCGTGCGGCGGGGAATGGGCTGATCCTCCCCGCCTCCAAGGGGCTCGTGGGCATCCTGAAGGTGGACCTCAGCCCCTGCCAGCTCGAGGGGGTACACCAACGGCTCGGGCACCCATGGCACGAGCTCATGGTATCTACTGAGCAGGTGCCACGTGCTATCGGGGAACCTCCGAACAATCCTCATCCCAGTGGCGGTGGTCCTGGCGGCCACGCGCACAGGAGTCGGAGGTAGCGGGACCTGGGACATGGCATGCGCGTACCCCAAGCCCCGAGCGATCCGGGAAATGATGTTCCCGCCCACTAACGCCCCTCGCGACTGCCGATGATAATAACTAGCAAAATAATCAGCGAGGGCATGCGCGAGGTGGCAGTGTCGGTGTGTGAGTACACACCGAAGAAAGAAAAGGTCGGCGACGTTGACCCTGTCGGTCCCCGCCCCACGACCAGCGATGGACGTGGCGATGAGTCGGTGAATGTATCTATACAGAGGGTCTCGTATATGAGATGACCTCGTATCACCACCGTACGGTCCGTCGCCAATGGCAGGCCACCAAACCTGATCGGAGTCGTCGGCCCCGCGGATCAAGGCCGTGGTGTATATCGGTTGTCCGACCTCCATCTCCGTGTAGAGGCCGCTGACGACAGCGAACCGCCTAAGGGACATGCGGTGGAGGGTCCCGAACAACCGGAAAGCAACCTCCGCGGGCGCATGACCGTCCGCTATGTCGTCCTCGTCCAGCTCCGCAAGTCCCTGCTCACGTGGACGGAATGTGAAGGTGCAGTAGAACTCGACGGTCAGCTCTCGATGGGCATCGTCGCTCATCCGGGACAGCTGCTCCCACGGGCCGTCCTCGCCGATAATCTCAAAAAAACGGTCCCGCTCTCCAACAAGCTGTAAGAGGTCCTCCGACAGGACGGTCCCCGGTGTCGGCACTCGTGCTCTCAGGGTCCTGAACCGCTCGTACGGTGTAGTCCCCTGCTCGAACTGTAAAAACTGGCAGTCATCAATGCCGGGGATAAAAGCATCGTCGGCATCCATATCTGCGAAAAAAACGTATTTATCATTATTTACAATGTTTATAAAATTAATGGTTGACGGTTAATTATTATTATTATTTATTTGTATTATTACTATTACTATTATTATTATTATGTATACTATTATTATTATTGGTATTATTATTATTACGTATACTATTATTATTATTAGTATTATTATTACTATTACTATAATTTTATTACTATTATTATTATTACTATTATTATTATTATTGTTATTATTATTACTATTAGTATTATTATTATTACTATTACTATTATTATTATTATTACTATTACTATTATTATTATTACTATTTATTATTACTATTTATTATTACTATTGTTATTATATACTATTATTATTATTATTATTATTATTATTATTATTATTATTATTACTATTAGTATTATTACTATTATTATTATTATTATTATTATTATTTATTATTTTACTACTATTATTATTATTATTATTATTATTATTATTATTACTATTATTATTACTATTATTATTATTGTTATTTAACTATTAATTATTATTATTATTTATTATTACTATTACTATTATAACTATTATTATTATTATTTACTATTTCTATTATTATTATTTCTATTATTACTATTACTATTATAACTATTATTATTATTATTATTTACTATTATTATTATTACTATTATTACTATTATTATTACTATTAGTATTATTAATATTACTATTACTATTATTATTATAACTATTATTATTATTTATTATTATTATTTCTAATAATAATAATAACCGTCGACAAACTACGCTACACATACGGGAAACATATCAAATCTATAAGGGAAAACCTATCAATCTATTTGGGAAAACCTATCAATCTATTTGGGAAAACCTATCAAATCTATTTTGTAAAACCTATCAAATCTATTTTGTAAAATCTATCAAATCTATGTTTACCTCTATGGATTAAAGTGGTAAATTACGTACCGAAAACGATAATGTAGCGGCGGTGGTGGTGCGACGGCGGTGTTGCAGCGGCGGTGGTGGTGCGACGGCGGTGTTGCAGCGGCGGTGGTGCAGCGGCGGTGGTGCAGCGACGGTGGTGCAGCGGCGGTGGTGAGCGGTGGTGGTGGTGGTGGAAGATGGTGAGCGGCGGTGGTGGTGGTGGAAGATCTGTACCCAACGGCGGTGGTGGTGGAAGATGGTGAGCGGCGGCGGTGGTGGTGGTGGAAGGTGGTGGTGAGCGACGGCGGTGTCACGGGGAGGGCTCGCGGTGACGGTTTGGAGGCGGTGGTGAATGTGTGGTGAAATGGGGGTGTGCGAACGATTGAAGATTAAAACACAAGGTCACGGTTTGGCCTCCACGTGACCTCTTACAGACAGGAGGTCACGGTTTGGCCTCCACGTGACCTCTTACACACACGGTGCTGGAGGGGCAGGTACACTAATCGAGGGGAAATCAGATTCAAAAAAATATCTCTGTCACACCCCGACCGACGGCGGAATCATCGGAGCGGACGAGGGAATGAGTGATTGTTCATAACACATGGTTGTCTAATAGTGGAAATAATATTAAAATCAGATTACAAGATAATTTAAGTTCAACATACGCAAATATAACAATTGAAACCACAAATAGTAATTGTCTTTTATTTTAACTTAGTCCGGGTCTTAAATGAGCAGGTAGAAGTCCACTATCTTGTTTAACCTGAAATCATGTGAGAAAATAAAGTCAGCTAACGAATTAGCTGGTGAGTAGTCATAGTTTTGAGTATACATATAGATTGATTGATTGATTGATTGAGAATAATCCAATTCACAAGGTATCGTTAAGACTTATATTGCAATAGTAAAGCATATAGATAACCGACACAATAGAAACCCCTTGACTTGACACTTGCATATAATAGACTCCACACATACACCATAGATTGACTCTTGCCTCTGGCACAATCACCACTCGACTATTCATATGGGGGGGTTGTCCAAACCAGTAGATCTACCATTGATACCAGGATTGATTGATTGAATTAGGGTTTTATTGTCGTCCAGTTTAGCATAGTATGTTCACGTAATTGCAAGTAATAACATAACCCGTCTTGAATTGAATTTTAGAATGAAATAACAATAGAATATCATGATTGAATATATTGTATCACATGATTTCCCCCAAATAGGAAATGATATAAAAAGGGGATATGAATACTCACATGATTGATGAGATTGGATTTTGAATGTGATAGGTTAGACACCTACGATTTCCTTATGATTAACCTAAGGAACGGTGCCTCAATTTAGAATAATAATAATAATGTGAGAATTGGGAATAAGTTGGGGTTTCCATTGGGTTTTGAATGGTAGTTTAAATAAAGTGATTTATTTAGTTGAAATGTTTTGAAATAAATAAAATGAATTTGAAAGTCATTATGTTTTGAATTTATTAAAAATGTACGTATCAGTGTACGTATCTGTTTGATTTATTGTTAACGTGTGGAAAAATAGACAAATAATTAATTTTATTAATTAATTATGTCAATTAATTAAAGTATTTAATTATTTAAATGGCTAAAAGAAATAAAAATGTTTTTGAAATGATTTAAGTATCAAACTTTTGTATTTAATTATGATTTAAGCAATAATAATTATTACTTAAATAAATTAAAAGTAATTTAGTGTCAAATAATAATTTAAATAAATTAAATTATTAAAAGTCCACTTTCGTATAAATAATTTTTGTATTATTTGTAATTTTATTTATTAAACATTTAATAAAAATGGATAAAATGTTAAAATAAATTTCAGAAAAATAATTTAGTTGTTTAAAAATTTTTAATGTTTGTAAAAACATTTTTATGATTTTTAGAAATTTTTCCGGAATTTTAGAGCTTAAAAAGAAGCTTAAAAAAATTGTGAGGTGGCCCGGGGTCGAACCCGGGACCTCTTGTTGAACACGGAGCGCCGGAACCAGTGGACTAAGGCATACAGCCGCGAAATGAATCAGTTTCATATTATTTTAAACACAATCTCCACCAAACCATAATTCCCCATGTGAGCCCTAGATCGAATCCCAGCCCAATTGATCATGAATTCGATTCTGATAATATCTACAATCATAGGGCTTTTGACCCTCATATGAAACCGAGTGTGTGTGTGTATAGAATTACCCGTATGGTGTTCGAATTGAAGCTGAACTGGTCGAGAACAGGTCGCGGCACAGGTTGGTGATCGATTGATGATCAAACCTTGATGGATTTCAATTAATTTCGTGGGTAGCTTAGTATGATGATAAGGATTAAAAGCCCTTTATCAATTTGGTTTGATAGAGCTTAGAACATGGGCCCCCGTTAAGTTGCAGGTCGCGATCGAAAGAGGATGTCGAGTGTGATGTTTTTGATTGTTTTGAATGAAATTGAATTCGTAGGAATGTTATAAACGATTATAAGTTTGTTAGTGGGTTGTAATTTTGAGTATTAAATTGTGTAGTGCGATCTGCGGTCTGTAAAAGGGGCCGACAACTCGTGGGAGGGAAACAGGCTCTGAAACGCACTCACATTATCAAATTGAGGTGCCCATGTGGTTCGATTCTCGTTCTAGAATATGTTGGGACCGGTTTTTAGATTTAAATTTGAGAGTTTTGGGGTTTTAAGGTTCGCCGGCGCCGTCCGGAGGTCGCCGGAATCCGGCTGCCGGATTTACGAGGGTTGGTTTAAATTGTTTTCGAGATTGGCACAAATGGTCCCTGTGGTTTGATTGTTTATTATTTCATGCTAGAAGTCTTATTTAAGGTTTTTAAATTTACCCAAATACCCCCTGGACTTATAAAATTAATAATAATTCCTTTTTTATATATATATATACATATATATATATATTTTTTATTTTATAACCCATTGTTATTATTATTATTGATATTATTATTAATATTATTATTACCATTAACATTATTATTATTATTATTATTATTATTATTAACATCAACGTATCGAACAAAAATCAACTTTATTTAAAAAAAATACGCAATGTTACAATCTCAAGAGGTCACGGTTTGGCCTCCACGTGACCTCTTCCTTTTTTTTGTATAATTATTATTATTATTATTGTTATTAATATTATTATTATTATTATTATTATTATTATTATTATTATTATTATTATTATTACTATTATTATTAATATTAATAATAATATAAGAATAATAATAATAATAATAATATTATTATCATTATTATTAACCGTAACCTTTTAGTTTCTGAATACATAAAATAATACTATTAATATTATTATTATTATTAACTTTAAAATTATTACTATTAAACTTTTTATTTATATTACAGTATATATTATTATTATTATTGTTATTATTATTAGAGTTTATTTTATAGTTTTTGGATATACAAAATATTATTATTATTATTATTAACTTTAAATTATTACTATTAAACTTTTTATTTATATTAGAGTATATTATTATTATTATTGTTATTATTATTATTTATCATTATTGTTATTATTATTAGAGTTTATTTTGTAGTTTCTATATACACAAATATTATTATTATTATTATTATTATTATTATTATTATTATTATTATTATTATTATTATTATTATTATTATTAACTTTAAAATTATTACTATTAAACTTTTTATTTATATTAGAGTATATTATTATTATTATTGTTATTATTATTATTTATCATTATTGTTATTATTATTAGAGTTTATTTTATAGTTTATGGATACACAAAATAATACTATTAATTATTATTATCAACTTTAAAATTATTACTATTTAATTTTTTATTTATATTAGAGTATATTATTATTATTATTGTTATTATTATTATTTATCATTATTGTTATTATTATTAGAATTTATTATGTATGTTTGAACATTGGTTTACAAAATATAAGGTGCATATATGTTGATATGTTTCCGATAAGATTGTTTAGGTTATCATTAAGACGTCACGGTTTGTTCACGTACGCATGTTTGTATGTACGTTTATGAAGTGTATTTGTTCTTATTGTATATATATGTTGATGTGTGTGCATGTTCATGAAAAAAAAATCCGATTCGATATATGTAAATGATCATAAACGGTTAATGTGTGGGAGTAGGGGACCCCAAAAGGTCACGGTTAGACCAAACCGTGACCCCTTATACCAACAAGGTGTGACGGTTAGGTCACCACGTGACACTTTGTGTCAACAAACTGTGACAGCTTCATTCCTCAAAGCCACATGTGAACAAAGGGGTCACGGTTTGCTAAAACCGCGACCTTTTGGTCCAGATTATTTTAAAAGAATAAGTTTTCTAAACCTTTCAGCGAACCACTCCCGTCCCGACCGATTAAGACGGTAGGGTAACAGGGGAGTGGTGTGGGCTCGAAACCCACTACCAACAGTTCAAAGGGGTATTTTTTATAAAATTATTTAATTAGTAAAATATTAAAAAATTAGGCAAACGGTCACGGTTTGCCCTAACCGTGACCTTTTGCCCCAACCCTAACCTGACCTGTTACAAGTCTCATGCGCCCGAACAAGTGCCATGCGCCGAAAAGAGGTCACGGTTAGACCTAACCGTGACCTTTGCCAAACCTTAAAACGGCACGGTTTGGGCAAACCGTGACAGTTTATCCTTCTGTTTGATTTAGTGTTTTATTATTATTACTATTATTATTAATATTATTAATATTATTATTATTATTATTATTATTATTATTATTATTATTATTATTATTAACTTTAAAATTATTACTATTATTATTTCTTCTATTTCTATTATTACTATTATTATTATTATTATTGTTATTATTATTATTATTATTATTACTACTATTATTACTATTATCATTATTATTATTATTTCTATTATTACTATTATTATTATTATTATTATTATTACTATTTCTATTATTATTATTTGTACTATTATTTTTATCATCATCATCATCATCATTATCAATAAAGGGATCTTCATTAATATGATAAGTATCGGAAAATATAACTTACAAGAGGCATTGGTGCCTCTATGACGATCCGTTATTCTAACGTAATTATTTATACGATCCTCATACATATTTTGCCATTCTAGTGCTTGTTGATATGCAAATCTCGGCCAATGATAGCTCACGCTGGGCATTGGGTAATCCCCTTCCAATTGTATGCAATAAAGTGACATTGGTTAACATGAGCAAGTGCGACAACTGGATAGGTGAATAATGGCTCTGGGGCTGTTCTCAGCGGGAACCAGGTCTGACTGCCAAATGAAGAAATAAGATGCACAATACAATTGAATGTTTCCGCAATTACGAGTCCATGGGCCGGAAAAGTTAGCCAATGGGTATCGGGTGCGGGTTGAGTCGTGCCAAACCAATTTAAGCTATTACGAACAGAATCATAATAGCCAGGCATCTCGCGGTTCAAATTGCTCCGCCAATACCACATGTTTCTGTCCATCTCCGACAACATTTGACGCCTAACCCATTCCCATTCATTTTGCTTTTTCCCTAAAGCCACCGCGATCGCCCGAAAACCACAGTTACCATCAGGCCGCACATCTTTTATAGTCGAAACGTACCGGTGAATCCATTGGGCAGTGATCCTTAAACTTCATAACTTTTATCACGTCCTTTGGTTTCAATATTAAAGGAAACCCTAGGACATCTCCCGTAATCGGTACATTTGAAGCAGCCTTTGCCTGATTAGAACGGTCGTTGGGCATTTTAAACTGAGGGGTATATGAGCTATGCCTCGCCGGGTCAGGCATAGTTTGTTGTGAGGAAGTATAGGAGCTGTGTCTAGCAGCCTCATACTGTGATGTATTGGAGTCCGCTCTTCTTTGTTGCTCCTTAATATTTGGACGACCACGTCGGTCATGACACACCTCAGGTTCTTTAAGATTTGACTTGCTCGTAAACAAAGAGTCAAATACTTTCTTAAACAATTTTTTCTTTACTTGAGGATTGGGAGACGACATAACCTCTTGTTTCAAGTCATCAAATTTCACATCGTAGTCGGGTTCAGGCGGCGCGACGTACGCTGGCTCGAAATCATGCTTCCTCTAGTGTGGATCTACCGCATCGAGTGGAATACTTGTGACTAGATTTAAAGGTTAAATTATTAGTGAAAAATATGCAATCGTGTGACAACAGTAAAAAAATGTATTAAGAAAAATATAACCTTCTCGGATGTATATCTCTAAACAACAAGCACATGGCAAGCCCATGGACGTGAACAACTGGTGCCCACATGAACCCCCAGACTCCTGAATCATTTCCATTTTTGTCAACTCTGATTCAAGGAGGCTAAGGCAAAAAATGGATACTTTATAATGCAACTTTGAGAACAATGACAGTCGATGGTCTTTTTAATTTTCACACGGGACACCTCGAATGTTTTACAAATTTCAATCTCCTGGCCGCGCACGAGGTCACAAACATATCCGACAAGTGTGTGCAAGGTATTATTGGTCCCTGTGAGGTAACTCTTGAAGTTGGCATGTTGGCCCTCAACCCTATTAGTTGTAAACTCACCAAAGTTAAGGCGGTCGTACATCCAACAAGTAATAATTTTCTCTTTGTACGACACCAACCAATTATTCCAAATATATTCCCATACCTCTGAAAGAAATAACAAATTTTATAAAATGAACAAATAAATTATTAGAGTAAAAATAACTATGAAATTCTTACCACGTTTACCATCTTCATTTAACTTTTCTTCTATCTTCCTGCAATTGTAATCGTACAATGCCTCTGTTGGAGACGAACACAAGGTCTTCTACCAGTATGGAAAATCCTTCCACATGTCGGTTTTGAATATCATATTCCACCGTCTTTTGATATTCTCCCTAACATGCCACCTGCATAGGTTTTTAGTAGCACTCGGGAACACGGTGTCACACGTGCTCATCAGGGCCAGGTCCCTGTCTGTGACAATAACGCGGGGCTCCACACACCCATCGAGCATATCTCTGATCCGCTCCAGTACCCATGTGAAGTTGTCCTGCCATTCCCTCGATATAAATGCATGCGCAATACAAAACGACTTCGATGTCGACGTAACGCCAATAACCTGAACAAACGGAATGTTGTACATGTTGGTCTTGTACGTCGTGTCTATCAACATCACGTGCGGGAATGCGCGCCACATTTTATACGAATATGATGACAAAAGAAAACATCTTCCACGACCTTAGTAGTTGCATTCGTTCGTGTTTCATACACGAACTCTTTAGATTGTAGCAGGTTTTCAAGTTCCTGCATTGGTGTCATGTCTTTTATCCCCTCAGCCCTAAACTTCGACGTCAAATTGTATATGTCTTGAACAACACAGACGTTGTGGGGAAAGTGCTCCCTTACGGCTGAATGGATATGTCGTGGCCGCACGTGCTGCCTGTGTAACTTCTCGACAAGATCAATTTCTTTGGCAGTCATCTTCCTAAGATGCGCGTGGCCCTCCTCGTACACAACAGGATCGTGGTTATGCGTCTCGTTTCTCACCTCTAACATCCAACTCTCACTCTTTCCTACGTACTTCCCTACGAGTTTAAAGGGACATCCCTTCTTTATGCTCCCAGTACGTCTACTTGTGCCAGTGAATTTAGGTTCACCACTACGATTGCATAATAGTTCCACATCCTTTTTTCGTGACCGACCCACCACAATGACGCACCCATGCTCGCGTCCTCTCATTTTAGCCTAGCTCTCCAAGTCCTCACGAGAATCAAAATACTGAAAAAATGATAAAGCTAGACATAAAAAACAATATATAAAACAAATAAAAAATAAAATAAACAAAAGAATAAAAACTCTTCGTACTTTATCGGTTTTATAAGAAACCGTAGCCTTTCTTATCCGATCATCATCCTCATCATGCTCCGCGGTGTCCCCATGGTTTTCTTTGAGGTGAACCGAACCATCACTCTCATCTGTGTCATTCCCATTAAAGGTATCCGACACATGTGTAATTTCTAGTTCTGACTGGTACGGGGGATGTCCGTAATTCAGCTCTGTTTGTGAGTGGTACGTGTTCGGGCATGCCCGTAAGAATTGCAAGGGGGATATCTGTACCCTTCACCGTAACCTGTAGGTCCAAATAAAGAGTTGTACGCCTCTTGAGCAAATGTGTTCGACGGGTTGGTTTCCTCCTCCCCCCACGGAGGGTGACTCCCGTATACGTAATATTCCTAAAAAAGATAATGGTTAGATATTTCAAATAATAAGTTATAATAAAACATATACTAGTTCAACCTGGTTCGAATCTTCGATATGTGGCACCTCATTCAAATCTGGAAGCTTCGGCTTTTGATAATGATCTCCCGAACCCGACATTGTTTTCGAATTAACGTGTTTTTTGGAATGACGAAGGCTGAAAAATCTCGAGTGTTGGATGAATGAAAGCTCAAATGAAAAAAATTTCGAATGAGATGATTCGATGCGGAGTGTTGAAAGAGGAAAGATATTTAAGGTGAAAATCTGGTGCACAAACCGTCACGGTTTGGCCTCCACGTGACGGTTCGTGGCGCGATTCCCGGCCTTCTGTCAAAATCACGTCTACCTCGTACCTTAAACTGAGACATCGTACCCTAGCGGTCACGGTTAGGCCAAACCGTGACGGTTTGGTGACCGCTTTTCAACTTTATCAGGCCATTTTGTCGTTTTGTTGTCACGAGGTCACGGGTAGTACCACCATAAACCGTGACAGCAAGGCCTTGCGGTCACGGTTAGGACCAAAATATACCGCAAGCCCTAACCGTGACCGTTTGAACCGGCCTACCACCAAAAACCCCAGCGGTATCCCAGCACAATCCTATTTAAAATACAAAGATAAGGATGAATTTACAAAATGGGATGGATGGGAATGCTCTAAGTACAGACTACAGAGTACTACACCTCACCCTTCAACATAACCATCTAGGGTTTACACATCAGCCAAAACCCAAATCTTCCGATTCATGCTTTTGTAACGACGGAACGCAAAACGATCTAGAAAACCTGCAATCTATGGCTTTTGATTTCTATATTCTTCATCTGCTTCCATTTCACAATATCATGACGTTTTTCTAAGCTTTAATCTCGAAAATACTTTACCAATCAGATGACGCCGGAAATCGAGAGAGCAATCATGGAATTTCAAAAAATAATACATTTCTAGATGTGTTTTGCTGCCTTGAAGGAGTGCTTGTTTTTGGTATGATCCATACTTAAACTTTTTGTTGATTGATCATTAGCATTTAGGGATGTTAATTGCATAACAGTTTTGGGGATTAGGTTCGAATCATGCTCTAAAAATCTCAAATTTTAGGGACATCAAACACTTTAACCAAATTTGTAATTTAGGATGTGTTCTAATGGTTGGAGAATTGATAGTAAGAAGATAGATGTTATACATGTTGAATAACCTACTCTTTTAATTTTACAGGGCAGTTTCTCAATTATTATTATTATTTTTTTTGTTTTATATAAAAAACTAAGAGAGTGTTTTATTTTGCAGAATTCAAGAAAATTCAGTAAAATTGGAATTTAAAATATGGTTACTCAATAACTTAAGATAGATCACAATTGATCACAAACTATCATGTTAGAATTTAGAAACACTACTCTTTTGGATGTTTGACACAGATTTTGTTTAATTATATTATTTCAACACGAATTAGCAGATAGATGTTAATTTTTGAATGATGTTCTAATTCGGTCGTCATTGACTAAACAACACCTTGCCATTAGTCGGATCGATTTTATATTTGTTGGTGGTTGCACCATTATTGTAACACCATGACCATTGTGTTTTGTAGGAATATAGCTTCATCATCATTATCAGATACAGGTAAGGACAGGGATCTAGATCTACTCAAATGGGGTCAAATATTAAATTGTCTAGATTCTCTTCTAGTCAACAAAAACTAGATCCTATTGACCCGTCTTTATTGATAAATTTCGAGGGTATGACTTAGTTGAAAGGTTTGAGCATCTTGGATGGGAAGCCGATTTAACATATTGTATCGTGATAAGGAAGCAATATATGTAGTGGACATCAACATTAAAAAGGGTTCTCAGAATGAACCTTCCACTCACAACTAAGTTAAAATGAACGATGAATGGAGTGGATGTGTCTGTATATATGAACATTTTGCCTAAGCTCGCTTCATTAAAAATTATGAGACAATGAAGTGAGTACAACTATCTCATTGATGTTGAAATGTATTAGTTGAGTGGATTGAATCCTCCACTCATAACTAAGTTAAAAGGAAATGTGCATGGAGTGGGCGTATATCTGTCTATAAACATCATGTCTAGGCTCAGTTCATTCGACTTGGGAATTATGAGAGAAGGAGGTGTGTATATGTTGAGATGTATTTTGAGGATGAAACTAAGAGACTTAAGTGATTTAAGATGATAACACTTTTTGATGTACCTGGGGATTGCTCATTCACAGCTAAGTTAAACGGAAAGCTGCATAGAGTTGACCTGTATCCATCTATGAACATCATGTCTA
This sequence comes from Flaveria linearis, assembly GCA_024085815.1. NCBI lineage: Eukaryota > Viridiplantae > Streptophyta > Magnoliopsida > Asterales > Asteraceae > Flaveria > Flaveria linearis. The sequence goes on along the minus strand of CM044007.1, from coordinate 71,275,556 downwards.
ATCTCGCTCCATTTGATTTGAAAATCAAGAAACAAGGAGGTGAATACACATAGCTTATTGATGCTGAGATGTTTTCTGATAGTGAACCCATAGGAGCTGTGTGGTTTGAGACGATAGCATAACTTTTTAATGTCCCTGGAGGTAATTACATGTACTACGAGTTGTTGAAGTGCAAGATCATAAGCCGCTACTCCATCTTATTCAGAAATCATGATTTACAACATATGTAAAGAAGAATTGAATATAGTAGGATGAGAATGTATGTAATCAAAGTGTTCTATGCATCGGCTACTGAGATGTCATATGTCTTTGAAACAATTGATCATGTTGAACACGTGGGAGGCACGGGAAAGTTCTTGAAAAGTTTTTATTTTTATTTTTATATCACATTGTCATCCTATTGCCTACCATTTGGAGTTACCAATTGAGGACCTCAATACATTCTCAAGAAGCAAGTTAACAAAAGGTTTTTACTTTACAAAAAAAGTTGACAGGTTCATCCTCACATGAAAGGCTTCACAAAAGACACTAGAGAGGTGAAAAAATGATGAAGAGATCGAGGAGGAAGGGATGAAAAATGTTGAGCAGGAAGCTCATGTAAGTGGAGGAGAGTATGTGCGCTCATGTTTATGCAGGGCAACTGCAAAGTTATGGCTAATGGCCCCAGTTTCAGAGGAAATTACATAATAAGTTCCATAGTATGTACATGTCGCCTATCTCCACACTTGTAACAGTCTCAAGTTCTAGTACATCTCAAGGCTTCAATATCCAGTTCAATTGACTTTTATGTGTGGGCTTTTTTGATATCCTCTTTACTGTTATCAATGCATTTACAATCTTTAGGGTCTTTTATTTCTATGCACTTTACTGTTGAGTTTTTTTTTTTTTTTTTTTTTTAATTTTTTATTTATTTATTTATTTATTTTCCAACAATTTAAATTAACATAAATATACGTATGTATGAATACGTCAAGAAATAAGTCATTGTATTCTAACTAAGAAAGCAAAGTAGATTGCAAACATTTTTAGGGCGAGCCTATGTAGTCAAAGGCGTTTTCCGGCCGACCCGACCCCCACTGTAGCCCCCACGCACCATGGTGTCGCCTCTATCTGTTCAGATCTGGTTGTTTTCTGGTGATTGTGGTTTACACTGCAGCGTTTAATGTATAAAAAGATTGCACATTAAAAGTTCACATGAACTCCATTCCCAATTTATCAACTAGCAGTATATGCATTAAGCTATATGTTCAAACAGCTATTTCTACTTGGTGAAAGGACAAAACACTGATTTAAGATGTACTCGATCAGACTCTAACATCACTGCAATACAATAATATCAGGGATTTAGTGGTGTATCTTGCAGTCGCATTCATAGTGACATGGGATGGCATCTGTTTACAAATTTGCTGAATTTTTTATGTTGAAAATAGTTATCCGTATTGCTGCTGGAGTGCTGAGCATAGCTGATTTACCTGGCTCTTCATTTGAATTCTATAGCCGATGAACATTCTGATCCTGCACCAATTCACAGCAACATTAAAAGGTTTGTTTACTACAATTCGGACAATAATAATACACATTCTAGTGTTTAAAACTTCGTAAAAATGTGATTCTTTTGTCAAAAAAATGGTTACGTTTATAACCAAGAAATATAGAACATGTACTAATTTTCACACTTAAATGAGTGCATTTGAGAAAGATAATTTTCACACAAAATGGTTACAGTTCAATATAGGTATAACAAGTTGATATCTATACGTTTAAGCGTTAGCAATTTTCATGCTTGTAAAAGCTTATAATTGAAGACATTCTTCTACAATTATAAGTGGTGTAAACTTGTTATAAGTTTATGTATAACTTGTCATGCTAATAAATGAAACATGTTTGTTACAAGTGTCGAGGGTCTCATTGGAAGCAACCTCTCTATCCCTTGAGATAGAGGTATGATTGAGATTTACTAGGTATGATTGTGGTTGTTGTTTATTACAACTGCAAACAACTTGAACCTTTTTTTTTCTTATCTTTTAGAAGCATGCATGATGATGATATTTGGCGATAATCATGCTCTTAATACTGTAAGTATTTAGGGGAATTGATTTATGACCAACCTATAAGTTATCTACATCTCTGTCACGAAATGGATGTTCTCCTGAATCGTTGTTCTGTTGCAACACACTGTCTGATGGGTCAGCTGAATACTCTCGCTGCAGCACAGATTTGGGAGAACTAGAACTGACAGAAGCTCGTCCTACGCTTACCTCGGTCACAACATCTGGTGCAGTCTGCGCCACAGAAGTCGGGCCGGCCTCACTTGTTTTGTTCATTTCTTTATCCTCCTGAGAATTTGATGAGTTTAACAGATTTTCTCTTTCTTTTTCTATGTCTACATCATCTAGAGTAGGGACTGTTTCATCATCCGAAAGCTCGACCTGCAAGTCAGAAACAATGGAATGGCTTGCAGCATGGTATACTTTCTTGTTGCTCCCATAAAAGAAGTTAATATCAGCTTTTCGCTCATCAAATGAATCAACTTCCTGAGGTTCTACTTCTGTTCCATCTTCTTCATCACCAACCACTCGTCCAGAGGACGCGCCTTCTTCTTTTTGATGGTTACTGTCGATACTATCATCTGAAATCGGACTATCCTGTTGAATATTTTTGTTGTCACCTGCAGTACCTGCTAGTACATAAGATGAAGTCAAATTTTTGAGGCTTACTCATTGTTTGCAGGCATTTGTAAAAACAGAAATGCAGATAAACACTTATATAAATATTATAAATGAAGTTCGTTCAATACAGATCAGTTTAAAGTAGAGAACTACAATAAGAACAAATCTTTATGCAGTTTTCGCAGTTCTCTACCTAAACTTGATTATATTCGACCAAGAAACCAATCTTAAGAACTAGTAGTGTGAAATGTACCTACCAAGGGTTGAAGTTTCAAATCCAATGTCAGACTTCTGATCATCATGCATGATTATTGAATTCGCAAAAGCACCTAGCACGAGGTCTTTCGGTTGACCAACTGTAAATTCTTCATGAAAGTTATCTCCACTAAGATCCAGCTTTTCTTCTTGGGGATCATAAGGAAGATCAAAAGGATTGCTAGTTGTTAGCAAGGTAGATGGAGCTGAACCGGGAGATTTCTTACCAGATGAATTATCTTCAAGAAATGGGTTTATTTTCGTGGTTTTTGCCATAGAAACTTGAAAATTATTATTGTTTCCGGTTGATCCTCCTTCTTCGAAACCAAGATTTTTTCTTGATCTTCTTCTCTGCATGAGACCCTGCAACCTCTTGTTTCTTTCGGTTTCTGAAAGCTCGAGATCCAAGGCATTCTTTTGATCATCTTCCGTCCATCGCACAACCTTATGATCTTGCGGCTTTTCATCATCCTTTTGAACATTCTTGTTATAGTTAACATTACCATTTGAGGATGAACATTCACCTCTACCAACAATAGATTCAAAAGTCACTTCGCGTATATCTTTTGACTTTTTATCAGTTAAAAGATCGCTTAAACTCTTTAAGAAAATATCATCATCGTCTTCAACATCTGTATCAATACAATCACCATTTTTATTAAGGGTCTTTCGTCGAATAAGGTGATTAGACTTAAAACTCCGGCGAGACTTGGCAAACTTTCTCCTCTTTTCTTCTTCTACATGTTTAGCCTTTTGATGATTTGCACCCACGAAAACTCTATGAACAAGAAGCGAAAATCCAACGAAAGGGGAAGAATAGATTAAGAATGTGAAAACCAAAGGGAAGAACAGATACAAAAGAAAGAATAAGATCAAATGACTGTAGGAATTGGGTATTTCTCACAACAAAATACATAAGTTTTTCTCCATATTTTTGCGATTTTACGCATAAAATTCTGACCATCATGACTTTCATCCATGACTTATATCCCTAATATTTGCAGACTATATTATCACCATGGTCAGGAGAGAAGCTTTCATATCAAATCTATCGATATGATTAAACAAAGGGAACAAGAAATGAACAAAATCTCTTCGTAGGGAAATCCAAAGTGTGGACAACAAATCAATGTTGCGTGTATCGTACCAATATGAGAAAACAATGGGGATATTTGTGTGCATGTTTTATGTTACTAGATCTAGAAATGGATAATGAAAGATTGTCTGATTGTAAAGTGTTAGATATTTTAGGGGTTAAAAATTATGGAGAGATTTCTTTGGCTGTAACTTTTTTGGATCCTCAAAATCAGAAGACACAAAAACGCATTTGCTCACATGCTCCTCAATATTTGCTAAATATGATAAGCCAGACAAAAAGTGTAAATATTCTTGAGCTATTCATCATAGGAAATTTCAAATAGGAATAACTATAATTGAAGAGACGATGAACGTATTTTTTTGGTCGTGCAACTCTCAGGAAGAAGGTTTAGGAAACCCTTGAGGGCGAGACGAATCTAAGTGATAGAGAGCTGATCTCAGTGGCATTGTCCCGTTTTCAATTCACAGTTCAAGTAAAATAGCGTTATAGAAGTTGGTATACACAAAGATGTGTTGTATAAGGGTCATACAATAGCATCAAAAACTCATAAATGTTCCACTATGATACTTATATCCATCTGATGCCACTATCGTCAAGGAGTTTGAGATTATGTATTCTTATAAACGCAAGTGATCCAGTGACATATAAACCTGTATGCCATAACGCTTACGTGGCCTTCCCGTGGCATTTTTTCCCTTCATTTTGTGCACCGAAACACAAATTCGAGGCACAATGCCAATATCATCGTCTTCTTTCACATCTAACACCTTACACAAGCTTCCACGTCAATGTTATTGTTCGTCTCATGTGAATAAAAAACACACGTAATCTTGTAAATAAGGTTTCATTGTATTCCTCTCAGCTGTGGTCAATCATCTTCTTTATATCCTTGTGTAACCAGTGATTCTTTTATATATATATGAGAAGTATCATTTCTTAATTGCTGGAAGTACAATAAAGCACATAGAAAAGATTACCAAGAAGACTTAATAACATTTGTTATTCAATCTGAGATTGGATAGAAAAAATCAAAGACGACACGTCAAGATAAATCAACAGCGCAGCCCCTTAATGTCAAAAACAACACACTGTCAACCTTTCAGAGTATTTTCCTATGGAGTGGACTGCAATAATGTTTCATTGACATATAACTTTAACAATGTTTCCTATTGGTTAAAAGAATTTTCAAAAAATACAAACTACCGCGCAAACAGTACCACACACTAGCTTCCATCCCAAGTCAAAGACAAGCCGTAGCTAGCTTGATATTGTGCAATTTTTTTGTTGTTATGGCTCTGAATCTTAATGGTCTTGACATGATTCAAAAAATTGGCCAGAAACCCTGGACAAACTATTCAGAGTAACATGGGATAAGATATTATGTATAATACTGAATATTTATAATCGATCAAGTTAATTACATAAACATACCTTTGAGGGCATAGAAGATGTAAGGGAACCATATATTAACTATGAACCTTAAAGCACCTCACATGTGGGAATAGTTGAAGAAGTTCTTCCCGGCTACGTTTCTACAAGGGTATGGACATTAATAAATGAATTTATAGTCATGCTCCCAAATTTTTTCATGAATCATAAATTTTTTTTTTTGGAGAGTTTCGAGTTAAGATTATGTTTTTGCTTATACTAACAATGCTAATGAATCTATGAGATTCCTTTATTTACATTCAGCGAAAGGCATTTTACATGTTGTACTATGTGAAACCAAATATGACTTACCTTGATGCCAATACATCCATTCACATCGAGAGTTGTGATTGTGTTTGAGCAGAATTTTGAGAGCACTTCTAGGCATTTATCAGTTATCCCAACGATTCCAAACAAGCTGCATTTTCAACTATCAATAATAATAAAAAACAATGCGAATGCACAAAGACCAGACATACAGGGCCAAGAGAAGCACGGTCCTTAAGGTTCAGAAAAGGTCACGGAAAAAAATAGCAAACAAAACGTGAATGTTCGTTTAGGCCTAGGGACCAGGCCTGAATTTGAAAAGGGGTAGTGGTTGGGGAGATATTAGGTTCAGAAAACCAGCTTTCTACCAGTCTCCCATCTGGGCCGGGCTTTCCACCTTCACATATAGATCGACTGCAACTTGCAGACAAACCCACCCACGACTCTCGGGTGAGTGAATTATTTTAGATCTTAGGGTAGGCTGGGTCTAGGAGCAATTCACACCTAGGCTCGTTTGTACATATCAAGAAACAATGATAAGAGCATTAAAGTTCCCTAAAGATAACTGGTAATAGAAGATATAGGCACTTAAAAGATACGGATTATGAATGTATTGATTTACCTAAGGTATTCAAGAGAAGTGCAACCTTGGGCTATGGCTATGACACCCACGTCAGTAACACGCACACACCTTTAAAATAATTAATACAATACAATTAGCAGAAAATAAAAACAAAGTATATAATGATCAGTGTTGTTTGATTATATAAATATAAGATTACCATGTTAAATTGAGAGTACGAATATTTTTGCATTTGGCTATAGAGAAAAGCCCTTCATCAGATAGATTCTGTCATTATTCATTAAAAGTGAAAACATATATATCTTTCCATAAATAACCATAAACTAAGCTCGTATGCTAAATCAATCGCACACCTGAGCACCACAAAGATCTAAGAATCTGAGATTGGTCAAAAGAAACAATTTCTTATAAGCTCCATCTGTCAAGCTAAACAAAATAAATGAATTCTTCATAAATCAGATTGCCCCAACAAGAGATAACTAAGTCAACTAATTCATTTTGGTCAACAAAATTCTACAAGTTACCTTGAAAGTGCATAAAGATTTAGGCTCTTGAGATCAGAGCATTTGACAATTATTTGCTGCAAGCCCCAATCTGTTAACTTGATGCACCTATATAATTAACCATCCAAACACGAAAAATAATTTTGATAACTTTTGGACATCTTCAAGAGTTAATACAGTGAGATATTGGCATATATAAAAATACACCAAAAGAACACACCGAGTGATATCCAACGACTCCAGATGTTGATAACTCTCAGAAATCATTTTTAAACTTTTATCTGATATGCCCTGTTATCAACACTAATGCATTTTAGCATAATTATATGTGCCCCCATATATTCAAGGAGAATTATAAAAAACGCCAATAGAATATCAAATTCTTATTAGGTCCCTTCAAGCATGTACTAACCTTACATCCACTTAAGTTCAAATCAACGATATGCTTGCAATTATTAACCAGATGTGATATACCAACATCTGTAACCCTGAAGCAAATTATAGTATCAGAAAGAATAACTACACATATACATACATACATAGTATCAGAAAGAATTACTATACATATACATACACATATATATGTATGTATAAGGAAATTAGGTGAAGGTTGACGTACCTTACATTCCAATAGATGGAGAATATTTCAAAGAAGGAGAGGCTTTGGTAATAGCCACAATTCCATCATCAGTGATTTTTTGGCAGCCGTTAAGATTCAAGTGCTCCAGATTTTTAAGGGAACCTGAAAACTAAATATTGCAAATGCATCTTCACTTACAAATAACAATGCATAAGAAACTATAAAAGGATTTAGCAAAAGATTAAAACCATACCTGGTATCTAAAAATTTCCATATGTTTATCTTCAATGCCTTGCGCAAACTCAAGGATTATTTCTTTCACATTACGATATCTAGTCTGCAGCAGATACAAAATGACATTATCAGGCCCAACAGAAACATAATTTTGAACAACTGCAGATCAAGTAAGTGTAAATCTCCAATTCCTTCAAAGCTTGGAGCTTTTTATTTCTTTAGAACTGGGATGTTGCCATGTTGGGGTTTATGCATTGTTCTTAAAGCTAATTATAATCCCATGTTATAATATGTTCAATTGGGTAAAAGAATATATCTAATCAACACTCTTATGTTTCTCACGTTTATATCTTTGAACATTAGTACCTTTAAAGGCTCCTAATTTAGAATAACTTAAACCTAGATAGCCCATAACAACAAACACACTTCAAAACTAAAGAACAAAACAAATGAAATCAATAAAGGGATTAGGGTTATCGAAACAAACCAGCGAAAGGGCGGCTATAAGTCGATCTCCAGCATTATTCATCTCACGAAAATCAAGAACCTGATCAAATCAAACATTATTAAACACAAATCCCCCAAACATAAACACAACCCAATTCCAAAACTTTGCAATTAGGGTTTATAATCTGATGGAATCATGATTTTGTAGAGAAATTTAACTGTAAGTACCAGCCATAAAGAAGGTGAGGTGATTAGGGTGCGATTGAGAGAAGAGGAGACGAGAAGGAGAGAGATGATGTCTCTCTGAGGAAGACGAAGTCTGCTGGTTATTATCTTCATCACCTTCGGCACTGTTTCTCGACTCCATAGCTGATCTTGCATCGTTACCTCACTTTCCCCCATTTTCGTCTTCTTGATTTCTTTTTCTCGTTGGTAGGTTATATACAAATCTTTGTTGCAGAAGTGTGCTACACATTGTAGACAGAGATTGGAGGAGTGTTTTTTTTTTCTTTTTTTTTTTTTTCTTCTAAAAAGGTGTAGTTTAAAATTTTAAAGTAAGCTTTATTTTTACACCTTGTGATTTGATACAAATAGTTATTTGTCTTTAAACATTTTAAAATCTTGATTTTACTCTATGTGGTTTGCAATCCGTCTAGTTAACTTCAACCTATTAATACCATTAAGTTTTTCTATTAATTACAAGGTATTTTGGTTATTTTAATAATAAGGACTAAAATAAATATCTAAATAGATTATGAGTTTAATAAATAGATTATGAGTTTGATAAAGTGTCATCTTAAGTTGTATCACTTATTAAACTCATAAGAACTTTGTGTATGACACTAGAACATTAAGCCATACATCTCCATTAATTCGGATTATTAAAAAATCTATCTTGTTAGTGTTTGTGATAAACGGGATCAAATCATAAACAAAGTTGACATATAATTGGTATAGTAATCGGACCGTAAACACTGATTTTTCACATATTATATTATGAAAGATGTTGAGATATAGAGTGTGGGTTAAACCTTTTATTACAAACATAACATGCTCAACTTTCTTGTTAGATAGGTTAGTAAGTCGACGCGAAGCGTTCATCAAAACGATATAGTTTCATGGTTTTTATGGAATGACAACTTTGTATATAAAATAAATAAGGCTAGCTGACAAAGATTACAAGTAAAGTAATAGGCATTGAAACCACTCGATCCTATAAACTTGCATTTTCGATTCATACTACAATAATAATTGAAAGAATCTTGAACTATCTTCACGAAAAGAGTCCCTTCTTGTGATCCTTCTTCGTGAATACAACTTCACTCCTAAATTCATACCGATCACCAAGCCATGGAGCAAATCGCCCCAACCAACTATTTTTAGTTAATAGTAGAGCCAAGGATGTGTTAAACCGGAGAAAAAGCAAATAGGAAAGAAATATACACCCAAGCATCAATACAATCTCATATTCTACAAGCCACACTAGAATCTAAATATAGAAGTTTTGTTGTTTCTATTGGAAATTTAGTGAAAATCTTGACTAAATTACACAAAAGTGTGCACTATGCATTAAAGTGTGAAAGTATGCATTAAGAAAAGTTTTTTCACTAACTGTGAACACTAATAATTACCAGTATTTATTACTAATATAATTATTTACTGAGTTTTGTTCTAGGTTATGAGAGGATCACAACGAATCAAATCATATCTAAAATGAATTTAAGATGAATGAGATATCAATGCTCAAAATTGGATAATTGAAACTTAAAGCTATGAAAATTGAGTTTGGTGGAATATGAGTTATCTCACATCGAAGGAGTGACAAAGTCTAAATGGTTTATAACGGTGGACTTCTACAAGAAAGTGTTCTTACATAGTTAAGGAGACTCAGTGGCCGCCAAATATGTGCTCGAGCAGAGGCCTGGGGCGATGAGCATAGTGACGCTTTAGTATGCTGAGATGTATCTACTAAAATAAATTCATGAAGAAATCAATTTTGTAACAACTTTTGCAGTAAATGATCACTAATTACATATTAACTCAGTATTAATTAAAAAAATCATAAAACTATTTTAAGGGACCTCGTGACCACTACTCAACTTTTTGGTTCATTGATTGTTTCAAACATAGGGAAGTTGTGAAGAATCTTTGCAATTTGAGGATTCAAGTAAAAAAATTTCTCTTTGAAGACTTAGTTAAAATTTGTTTCAACTCATGTAAATTTTGTTATTACTTACATTCGATATGTATACGGTATTGCAATTTTATATTTTCTATCAATAGTGTGATTGTTATTATATTAATAATTAATACAAGTGAACCCATGTATAGTTTCCTAATCTGAGTCACAAAGAGAACAAAGATTACATGGCACGTCAATATTTTTATCCACCAAATTTACTCAAGTAGGAATCCAATTTATCATTAATCTTAAAACACATATGTTCACTTTACTAGGGATGAGTTTATTCCAATAAGTATGTATTGAAGATGAAATCAAGAATACAAGAATCAAAGTAATGAATTGAATTGCTCAAGAATACAATACAGAAAAGGAAATTTTAGAATGAAGATCATCAGCTATGATCCACATCTGAACTCTTATCTAATTCACATCTCTAACTTCCAACTAACAAAAGGAAAAATTACAATATACACCCCTGAACTATCAATCTCTTGTAATTGATGACTTGATTATTAACCTCCTTAACAATCTCCACCTTAATAGAAGTCATCTACATCATTCAACACCCAGAATATCCAAACATGCATGAAACTTAGGACCTGAAAGTGTCTTGGTAAGCATATCTGCTGCATTATCCAAAGTGTTCACCTTCTCAACACATACTTCCTTAGCATTCACAATTATCCTAATGAAATGATACTTAACTTTGATGTGCTTAGTCCTTTCATGATATACACTATTCTTTGAAAGCTGAATAGCACCCTGATTATCACACTTCATAATAATATCAGTATTATTCATACCCAATTCAGTGACAAAACCTTTAACCCACAAAGCTTCTTTAATACATTCAGCCAAGGCAATGTATTCTGTTTCTGTACTAGATAAAGCAACCACTCTTTGTAATGAAGCTTTCTAGCTAACAACACCATTTAACACTTTAAAAAACATATCTAGAGACTAAGCAGTTAAATTGGTGAAATATCGGATATCGGTCACTGACCGATATTTGATATATCGGTTTCTCGCGGTGATTTATCGGTGAGATATCGGTAATTGCATATATATATGTAAAACACTAAAACCCATATAATCTCAGTCCAAAATCTAAAATGCAACAATCTCAGTCCAAAATCTCAGTCCAAAATCTCAGTATAGAACAACTTCTTTATTCCTAAAATCTCAGTCAAACTCTAGTCCTAATTCCTAAAACAGTCACAGCTTCTTTATTCCCAAAATCGCAGTCCAAAATCAAAATGCAACAAAAAAACTCAGTCCTAGTTCCTAAAATCTCAGTCAAACTATTGCAATAATCCAATCAAACAGCAAAGAAATACTCAAATAAGCGAAATCAGACCCCAAGTGCAGCAGCTCGATGATCGATGATCGGTTGTTCGTTGTTGTTCGATGATCGGTTGTTCGTTGCTGTTCAGAACTTCAGCAGCTCGATTGTTTGCTGCTTGAAACCACTCGGTTGTTGTTTGCTGCTTGGAACCGCTCGATGGTTGCTCCCGATTGTCGATGTTTGGCTCTGAAACATCGAACTGCTCCTCCTGATGGTCGACATGTGAGTAATTTAGGGTTATTAGGTTAGTGGGTTAGTGGGTTTTTAATTTTGGGCCTTGGACAAAAAACGAGCCCAGAACAAAAAACGAGCCTAGCGATATATCGGTGATATGGCCGATATTTAGAGGATAAATATCGGCGATATATCGGTCATATCGGCCGATAATATCGGCACCGATATTCTGTCTGATTTTTTGGACCAATATGCAACCCAGCCACCGATAACCGATATATCGGTGATATATCACCGATATATCGGCCGATTTAACTGCATAGCTGATATGCACCTGTCCAAATCCTTGGCATAATCAGAGTCAACATAACCCTCTACCAACATCTTACTTAAACTAGTCTTCCCATACAATATACTAACATCTATAGTACCATTCAAGTATCGAAGAATCCACTTCACTGCATTCCAGTGAGCCTTTCCTAGCCTTGAAATATACCGACTTACTACACTAATAGCATAAGCTAGTCTGGTCTACTACAGACCATTAGATACATCAAATTCCCAACTGCACTTGCATATGGAACTTTGTTCATATAATCTTCTTCCTCTGATGTTGAAGGACAATCTTTACTGGACAATTTAAAGTGCTAAGCTAAAGGCGTCAAAACAGGCTTGCTCTTTTCCATACAAAACTTATTCAAAATCTTCCGAGTATAAGAACTTTGAGTTAATCTAAGTTGTTTCAACTCTCTCATTCTATGTATCTCCATACTAATAATCTTCTTGGTTTCATCTAGCTCCTTCATTTCAAATTCACTCATAAGTAGCCCTTTAGTGTGTTCAATCTGAGTTTTATCTTGACATGGTATAAGCATGTCATCTACATAAAACCTTAAAACCTTTTGGCTGATGCATATAAATATGTTCTTCAAGATTTCCATGCATGAAGGCTATCTTAAAATCCATCTGTTCCAACTCATAGTCTTTAACTACAGTTAATGATAGAACAATTCTTATCAAACAATGTTTCACAACCGGGAAAAGATCTTTGTATAATCAAGCCCACTCTCCTAAGTATAACCCTTAGCCAATAATCTTGCTTTAAACCTAGGGCCTTCAACTCCAGGTATGCCTTTTTTCAGCTTGTATAACCACTTATAACCTACTAACTTGTCATCATCAAGAGGATCAACCAAGACCTAGGTACCATTCTTATGCAATGATTCCATCTCTTCCTTCATTGCCTTAGTCCATTTATCTTTATTAGGTGATCTCGTTACTTCTTCATAAATAATTGGTTCTTGAACACTTTCTTGTTCAGCACTCATAAAAGCAAATGCTGACACTTCCTCAGTAGTTCTAAACCTTGTAGGAGGTATAACTTGTCTTCTAGTATGATTTCTAGCAATGCTATACCTAGGTTCAACCTTTGATGACCCTTGTTCATTCCTTGATGTCCCTTCCACTTGTATAGGACTACCAGATTCTCTGGCCATATCACCTCTTGGCTGGGTAACATGCTCCACCTCAATCTAAACTTTGTGGTCTTTAAAAGAAACATCACTAGTACCACTGATCACTTCCTTGTACATCACATGTTCTCTAAATATCACATTCCTACTGAGCATAATCCTTGGACTACCCTCATCTAGCTTCCAAAGCCTATTCCATTTGATACTTTCAGCATACCCCCAAAACACACACCTTACAGCCCTAGGATCAAGCTTTCCCTAATCGACATGTGCATAACATAGACAACCGAAGACTCTCAAGTTCATGTAGTCTGAACGAACCCCAGACCACCTCTCCATTGGGGTACACATATTAATAGCAGATGAAGGACTTCTATTGACTAGATAAGCAGTTGTGCACATAACTTCAGCCCAAAAAGCCTTGGGCAGACCTGAGCTGATCATCATGCACCTAACCTTATCCATTTAAGGTCCTATCCATTCCATCTGCTAAGCCATTTTGCTAGGGGGTTCCTAGAATTGTAAGATGCCTTGCAACACATTTACCTTATAGTATTGATTAAATTCCCCACTGTAAAATTCTATCCCATTGTCTGTCCTGAGTTTCTTATTTTTCTCCCGGTTTGATTCTCAGCCATGATCTTCTAGGTCTTGAATGTATCAAATGCTTCTGATTTGCTCCTCAAGATGAATACCCACACTCTCTTTGAGTAGTCATCTATTAGGGACATAAAGTACCTAGCCCTTCCTAATGACTTGACCTGTACTGGCCCCCACAAATCTGAGTGCACATAGTCTAGAATACCCTAAGTGTTATGCCTACCACTCATAAACCGTACCTTATGATCCTTACCCATAGTGCATTGATCACAAAACCCTAATCCTCTTGCTTGAATATCTCTAAATGCATGCTACTTTCTCAATTCTGCAAATCCCTAATCACTAATATGACCCATCTGTTATGCCATAATCTAGCCTGATCAGTCACACCCTCTTTTGCAACATACACTACATCTTGATCAACCTTCCCATCTAGTGTATAGATGTTATTACTCTTTCTAGTACCAGTTTAAGTTACCAATGCACCTTTTACTACTTTAACCTTTCCACTTCTTAAACTCATATGATATCCATCCTTCTTAATGAGACCCAGTGAGATCAAGTTTCTAGTTAACTTGGGAATGTACCTTACCTTTTGCAGGATCAGTTCCATCTGTGACAACCCTAAAAATAAAGGTTAGACGAGTTAATATTTTAAGAAAATTTTAACATTATTGAGCATATTGGATTAACACTTTATGAATATTATGTGTTTAGTAGTTATATATATATATATTATTGTGTCTTATACATGAGTAAAATATGTATGTATGTTATGCATGTATATATTTTACGTATGCATGCTTGAATGCATGAAGATTATGTATGCATTATTTGCGTATACAAGCAAATATATATGTAAACTATTACTATATATATTTTTATGAATCTTTTCGCCAAAAAACACATTATAACCTTAGTAATAACTTTTATTGAATATATATATATAAGATTAATATGGTGATATATATGGTGCTATGCATGCATAAGTGATGCATAATGTATATGTATCTAAAAACTATGACACATACAAATACATATGTAGTAAGTTAAGCAACAAAAGTTTAACCAAACCTCACCAAACAAATCATAACACTTAAAACACCAAACAAACATCTCGAAACATTAGCATGTTAAGTAAACCAATTAACACCTTATTCGATCCATAATAAAACCCTAAGCTACTAAGCCTCTCGGCTAATGATATCACAAACATCAAACCGCCATCTATCTATACACTAATCACCTCCTCAAATATGCCACATAAACTATCATCATTACTAGTGATGTGTGGCAAATTCTAAGACCACATTGATGAACCTTCGGCCAACTTGCATGCACTAGACACTAAGCATGAATCTTGTAATGCCACATAACAACCTAAGAAGCCAACTAATCCAAGCTATAATTGCCACCTCATAAACCTAGTGATATAGGGTATGATGAGGCCTTCCCTATTAAACCGGCCGAAGACTTCCCATACTCACCATATTCTCACACAAACACTACCATCTCAACTCTTTAAGCTAAAAAACTCTCGGTCGCACCACCATCACCATCCGTAACCATCACCACCATCACCATCCGTAACCATCACCACCATCACCATCCGTAACCATCACCACCACCTTCACAACTTTTTCTTGATTATTCATTATCATCACCACCTTCGACCATCACCTAACTAATAACTACCAGCTTCCACTCTCCCTTGGATCTCAAAAGGCTCAGTTCTCATAAGCAAAGAAGCAACATCATTCACAAGGTTTTTAAACCTCCTTAATATATCTTAAAATCAAGGTTACAGATGTGTTATAAACACATATATAATTAGTTTTGGTGCATATACATCAAAACTAATCTTAAAATATCTTGAAATTCTTAATTCTCATCAAGTCACAGTAATGAAATATTAAATTCAAAAAACTTGTGACAAAAGGATATTTTAGGATTTATAAGATTAAATCTTGAAATATTAAGAAAATTAAGTAAAAATACTAAATAATCGTGATTGTAGGAATAAACATTGAAAATATTTTTAAAGATACTAAAATATCATTCTGTGAATTTTGGTAGAAGTATAATAAGTAAAATAATTTATACAAATTATTTAAGGTAAATAAAAGAAAATTATTAAGATAATAGAAATAAATTCGTAAAAATTATGGAAAAATCACATAATGATTCTAGTATGATATAAAATCTCCAGGAATTATTTGTAATTTATTTCCTTTTTATGATTGAAAAATGAATTTTTAAGTTATCTGTAAAGGAAAAATAAAAAGAAATACTTAACCAGTACCATAAATCGTGAAAAATTCAATGAAGACATTATAAATCAAATTCAACAGATGGTTTAAATTTCATAATTTTATAGTTATATAGAAATTTTTAATGAATTTTTGGAATATTGTAATATTTATAGAAATAAATCTGTTGTGAATTAGACATCAGAAAATTTATGTGATAATATAGACTGTTGAAGTAATATTATACAAACGTTTTGGAAATTTTGGATAATAGTAGCTATTTTTGATGATTTATGGAGAATTTGTGATAATCATAACAATTTATTTATACTAAAATAAAAGTTGGGAATTTTATGGTAATATTATATAACTATATTACAGCTGAATTTTTAAGAATTGGTTATATCTGAGATTCTAAAAATTTTAAAGAAATTTTATCTAAGTTATAAAATTATTTTTTATAGGTTACATTTTGGAGAACAGGTGAGACTCATAACCCCATTTTGGTGTTTATAATGTTTTTAGGGGAAAAAACATATTGTTTATGTTGATGCATTATTTTGTAACTATTTGAGATATACTGTCATTTGTGACACAACCATTAATTCGAATGAGGAACCGTTGGATAATATAGGTAGCGGTACTTAGGAGACTATTTTGCACCAACAGGATGAGTGTTGTGATGCTATTTAAATATTTCCTGCACCAATAGAATGATGTTGTGATGCTATATTTTCTGATTTTGTGAATTATTTCGTGACAGTATGAATTATGTGTGTGAGCAGGTTTGGTTGTAATTGGTGCACCAATAAAATATTTTGTCAGGAAATAAACCTATGATCTCACCAACTTTATGTTGACTGTTTTGAGTATGCTTTTTCAGGTGAAAATAACTAACAATGTTGATTTCTCTTTTGATGTGTACAACGGTTGGGGTGAAGTCGTTGGAAGGGTTTGTGTAAATCTAACTGTCAACATCTACGATGACAGTGTTGTGGTGGACGCTTATTTCCATCGCATTTGAAGATGTTTTAGTTAAATAAAAGTTGTAATAAGGATTATATCAAATTTTGACCTTATATGTAAGTGATGCAATCCTAACTTATGTTATATAATCAAGTTATGTGTTTTATATGTTAATATTGTTTGTAATTGGATTCCTTATAATCAAATGCGTTCTGAAAAACAGTCACACCCAAATCGCTTCACGCTTCCGCCGGGATGTGACACCATCCGTTATCAAGATTCAGACATGTAACATTTCGTATTTTTGCAAATAATAATAATAACAATAATAATAATAATAATAATAATAATAATAATAATAATAATAATAATAATAATAATAATAATAATAATAATGATTATAACAACAATAATAACAATAATAATAAATAATAATGATAATAATGATAATAAAAATAATAATAATAATAATAACAATAATAGTAATAATAAAGTCCAAGGGGGTATTCTGCACTTTTGAAAGTCCAAATAAATTTTAAAAACATAAAATAATAAAATCAAAACCTCAGGGACCAATTCTGTAAATTTCAAATTTACACAACCGGCCCCCCCCCCCTCGATTTTCCGGCCTGTTTTCCGGCCAATCTCCGGCCGAATTCCGGCAATGCCCAAACACCCCATTTCACGCGGTTTTAATCCAATTAAAAACTACCGACACTACCACATGCGAGATTCGAACTTAAACCCCACGATGATTCGAATAATGTGATCTGAATAGTGCGATCTATCGACCACGTTCTTGTCGGTACCTTTACAGGTTTCAAATCGCACTGAAAACACAATGATAATCGAATTAATACATCCTGAACACTACTATAAATACTACGAATCAGTCTATGCTTTCAATTGCACCTTAAATCATCAAAAACACCCAATTCGATCATCGTCTCCATCATCGACCTGCAACTCAATCGATATCTATCCTACGAGTTTCAATTCACAAAATTAACAGGGGGCTTTCGATCATAAGCATCACTTAAAGCTACCTGTACAATTAATTTGATTATATCATCGGTTGATCATCATTCGACTTCAAGCTATACCGCGACCTGTTCTTGACTTGTTCTTAATATCAACTCAACCAAAACAGGTAATTAATACCTCTATGAACTCGTTTTCACTTGGGGATTAAAAGCCCCAAGGTTAATTTCATTTACACAATCGATCTGAGGTTCAATTTGGATCAGATCGATTCTAGGGTTCTTAGAATCAATAAGAGACTGCAACTGATGTTTAAAATAATTAAAACCTAACTATACCCGCGGCTGAGGCCCTTAGTCCACCGGTTAAGTGTGTGTGTTGTGAAACAGGAGGTCCCGGGTTCGACCCCGGGCACCCCCTTTTATTTTTAAAATGCCTTTTTAAGCCCCAATTAAATACATAAAAATTTTTAAAAATTATAAAAATTAATTTTATAAATGTTCCTTATTTTAAATGTTATAAATGAATTACTGTAAATTTACTTTATTTAAAAAACCATAATAATATTTATAAGATAATAATTATAAATATTATAAATAAATATTTTTATAACAATGGACCTTAAATAATAGTTTAAAATTCTAAATTATTATTGGGTTAAACGTTGCAGTTAAATTATTGTTTGAAACGTATTTATTTGGTTACCAAACTTTATTCAAATCTTATATATATTTTACAATTTTTATAAACGTTTTCTTTTCACATCTTTAAATGTATAAAATATCTTAAACTTTTTTTCATTTTATTTCACGAAAATATAATTGTTTCCCACTTATTAAATACAATTAATGGACAAACCTCAAGTATAAATTCTAATACCTTAATTCACGTGAAATCATTAACTATAATTTTATACATACATGTATATATATATAGGTACCTTGTAGAGGAATTCGTTGAAACGACGCTGGTTATTATTTCTTATTAATCATCCAATATATACTTAATCGCCAAGTGAGTATTTCTATACCCATTTTATTATTCACACACTTTTGGTGAAACATGTTACCGTATAAACGTTACACTTGTAAATACGTTTGATTCTTGTAAACTTATGGCAATTTGCTTGTGTGTTGTGATTAGTTGAATCTTGTAGCTACCATGTAATGTCGAATATATGTACAATCATTAACTATTGCTAGCCTGGCGACGTCATAGATCTATGGGCCTGACAAGCCTGCTTGGTTGATCCAAGTACACTTAGCTAATCGTATATTCTTGTAAACGTTTGAGACTTGTAAAACTTTGTCAAGGTTTGATTGTGCATTCTGTCTTACATCCCTAGTTACCTTGTTCTCTAATTTACAACATGAATTGCCATCTTTTATATACTTATGTATGAAAAACTATAGAATGCTCACCAACAATATGTTGACCTTTTATTTTAACATGTTTCAGGCAATAGCGTTATGTGGCTGTGAACAATCGTAACTCTCACGCCTCGACGATTCCGCCGTCAAGGTTGGGGTGTGACAAGACATATGGTTCCATGTCCCTTTATTTGACACTCCCTATCATCACCTAAGTGAACCACCCCTTAATCTTCCATCCTAAGATCTCTAAATGCTCCAAGATTCGAGGTCATGTGGTACGAAAAACCAAAATCAAGGATCAGTGACCATTAAGGGTGTAAATGAGCCGAGTCGAGCCCGAGCTCACCTTGGCTCGAGCTCGGCTCGTTTTAATTTTATAAAGCTCGAGCTCGAGCTCGGCTCGTTTGTAGTTATATTTCTAAAGCTCGAGCTCGAGCTTGTTAGAAATTATTCAAACTCGAGCTCGGCTCGTTTATCGTTATTTTTTTAATTTTTATTTATTATAATTACTATTATATTTATTTATAATTATACTTATCATATATACAATATAATATATAATATTTAATTATTTCTATCATATTTTATATTTAATTAATAATATTATTATAAATATATATTTGATATGTAAAAAATATTATATATATATATATAAACAAAAGCTCGTTTAGGCTCGCGAGCCAGCTTGAGCTCGATATGTGAAGCTTGGACTCGAGCTCATTTAATAAACGAGCCAAAATATGACGAGCTCCGGCTCGAGGTCGTTTAAGCTCGGCTTGATTCGAGCTTTTTCGAGTCGATCACGAGTCGCTTACGAGCCGGCTTGACTTGTTTACACCCCTATTCACCATTACCTCCCTTAGACACCATCAACACGTCTACTGACTCATACCCATCTATTGATGCCTCTGGTGAACCCGATCCTAAACCCTTCACAATGGAAGAGTCATTTTTCTTCTTCTTTCTTTCTAGGCATTCTCTCTTTAGGTGCTTTTCTGAATTACATATGTAGCATCACTTAATTGCCTTTGATTTGGACCTTGAAGTTCCTCTTTCTCGGACATCGTAGCCAGAAGTTTAGCTTCTCCAGCTAGGGCCTCTACCACCCCTTGGTGGACTAACAGCGCTCTCATTTGAGTCGCCATAATCCAACATCATTATTTCCATTGAATTTTTCCAACCCAAACTTTGTGGAAACCATCGTGATCTTGATGCTCTTCCGATTGTTTCTATTCTTCAGTTTTGAGCCCTAATTCACCGTTGGCTCTGATACCACTTGTTGAAGATGAAATCAAGAATACAAGAATCAAAAAATGAATTTCGATTGCTCAAGAATACAATATAGAAAAGGAAATTTTAGAATGAAGATCATCAGCTATGATCCATGTCACACCCTCATTTTCCACGTACGGGGTTTTACCGTCAGGCGTGTGACATAACCAGGATCTCAGATGAGCATTAGTTACACCAAACGACTCGATAATTACAAATCATATAAGTTGCTTAATATTAAGGAAACAGACCAATTGTATTTAAGTAATGCGGAAGCGATTACAGTGAAACATTCAACAATAGTTTGAAACACACAAACATGTGTCCAAACCAGTTTACGTAAAGTAAATGCAAATTAAATCTTGAAAACAGTTTGTAGTGAATACAGAATGACATGCTGTAGATGCTGTGCTTCTAAACGTGCCACATCATTGTCCTGAGAGAAAACATGCAAAAATCTCAGTACAAGACTGGTGAGTTCACAGGTTTATCAGAAAACAGTAATTATTAGCAATGAAGTTCCCGGATTATGAAATCCGTCAAGTATGTAATTCCCGGATTATGTAATCCGTCAAGTATGTAATTCCCGGATTTATGTAATCCGTCCAGTATGTAATTTCCCGGACTTAGTAATCCGATAAGTATAATGAAATCCCCGGAATTATTAATCCGGTCAGTATAAATGAAATCCCCGGATTTATAAATAAAGCATATAATGGGTAGCTAGTCCATAATGATCACTATGTGTATGAAGGCGCGGCCGAACTGACATGTAATCAAATAAATAAACAGGCCCGGATGTGGATCACACACCACAACACTTGTAATTAGGCTAACCGTTCACCCGTTTGACGAACGTTGTGCTAGCGCGACTAGCCCGGGTGGGGTATGTCAATCCCAGTAGTACTACTAACAATTACCTCGTTAAGTCCATATTAACGGTCCGTTGGGCAAGTATACACCATAGTATCAAGTATATGCAGTATTACAAAAATCCAATGTAATGTAAAGTTTATAAAAACAGCATGTTTCTCTCCCCCAAAAAGAGTAAAGTAAAAGTGGGGCTGTAAACTCACCTTGAATTGATGTAATGTATATGAACAAGAACTTCAAAGAATTAGGCAATGCACGGTCAAGCACGATCGATACCTATTATTAATTATAACTAAGTCTTTAAAATGTGTTTATTGCGAATTAATATATTTGGTAAGTTTCGGGTTGGTTTGGTTTGACGTACACGACGTGATTTACTAACAATACCATGTATTAATAATATTATTAATATTGATATTAATGATAACAATGGTATAATTATAATGTTAATAATTTTATTTGTGAATAATTTGTAAAATTATTTCATATAATTCTTACCATTAACATAATTAATCCGTAATTAAAATAATATAAGGTTCATTAATATCTTGATGATTATTGTTTAAAGTCCATTTTATAAAATAAATATTTTATAACATTTGAAATAACTTTTATAAATAAATAAATAAATAGACTTTTAAAGAATTATTTTTCCAGAAAACAATTATATAATTTCTGAAATAAACAAAGTTTATAAAACTGTTTATATAATTTTTAGAAATTTTTCCGTATTTTTAAAAGGTCCAAAAGGCCTTTAAAAAATAAAAGAGGTTGCCCGGGTTCGAACCCGGGACCTCGGGGGTGGCATGGAAGCAGGGAACCAGTGAACCAAGGCCGCAGCCACGGTAAACATTGGTTCCAATTTGTTTTAAACAGACCCGTAAGCCCTTCCCCAAATCAAGAACCCTAATTTTCAATTCTTGATCAATTGACCATTGATTCGAAGTTGTTAATGAAATTAAACATAGGGCTTTTGTTCCCTATGTGAAACCGAGTGTATAGGTATGTTAAATTACCCGATTTGTGTTCGAATTGAAGGTGAATGGTACGATGAACAGGTCGCGACTTCTTGATGTTCTATTGATGCCCAACTGTGATTATAATCCAATTCCTTCAACAGGAAGTTTCTAATAATGCTTGTGATCAAAACCCCTCTGTTAATTTCGAGTTAGAAAGGCTGGAGAGTGAGTTCTAGTAAGTTGCAGGTCGCGGGTATTGGTGGTGTTCGAATGAGGGATTTGTGTACGTTTTATACTAAATTGAACTTAGTGGAACATCATGATCGATTATCCTTTCGTTAGTGCAGAATTACTTTTGATTATATTAGTTTTAGTGCCGCATTTTGTGAGTGGGTCGGCCGACTTTCGGTCGAAGGTGGAAACCACACCAAACCGACACCATTTTCAAATTTTCAAGACCCCACGAGTTCGATTCATTCACTAGATTGTGTCGGGGTGGTTTATTGGATCAAAAATCGAGCGGATGGCGGCCTTTGGAGTCGCCGGAGGGCCACCGGAATAGTGGCCGGCGGCGAGGAGAGGGTGACGGGCGGGGGTGGGGTTTTTAAAAGAAATTTACACGTTTGGTCCCTGGAGTTTCGTACTGTTATTATTTTATGCCAAAGCTTTTAAATCAAGTTTTAAAAATACAAAATTAACCCCTGTACTTTATTTCTAAATTGTTAATATTGTTAATTATTATTATTATTATTGTTATTGTTATTATTATTGTTATTATTATTTATATTATATTACTTATTCATTAAATAATTATATACAAGTTTTAGAATTTTTAAATTTTAATTCCTAAATTTTACCGAAATTTTCCGGGTTGTCACATCATCCCCTTGTTAGAGGAATTTTCGTCCCGAAAATTGGAACACTGGAGTAAATAAACTAGTATGCAGAGAATTCGGTTTAACCGATGAATAAACTATGAAAATACAGGAGGACAGTTAATACACACAGTGAGTTAACGAGCTTAATGCAATCTGACATACTAGTTAGTGACAGATGTCACACACTATCACATTCACTACATGATCTTCAACAAGAAGAATCTTAGGTTTCCTTTCTGATTTGGGAATATCTTGAATGTTTCTAGCACTTTTGTTTATCAGAAGGTGACCATGAAACCACCTATATTATCTGAGCTATCACACACACATGAACTTTATGAGGTAGAACAAATGTGAAAATAGACCCACACTGTTCTTTGCTTGATTTCATGAGATGTCACAGTATCCCTTAGTTGAGAAGATTTCGTCCTGTAATTTAGTTGGAGTTAGGTTCCGAAGGTGTATCCACGAACAAATGTGGATATTTAGACTTCATCTGATCCTCCCGTTCCCATGTAAATTCCGGTCCCCGTTTAGAGTTCCATCTTACGCGCACAATGGGAATTTTGCTACGCTTTAGTGTCTTGACCTCTCGATCCATGATCTCCACTGGTTCTTCGATGAAATGTAGTTGATCATCTATCTTTAATTCCTCCAAAGGCACGATCAATGATTCATCCGACAGACATTTCCTCAGGTTGGATACGTGAAATACATCATGTATCCCCCTGAGTTCTTCAGGTAAATTCAACTGATAGGCTACTGGGCCAACCCGTTTTACAATCTCGAATGGCCCCACGTATCTTGGGCTTAACTTCCCACGCTTTCCAAAGCGTATTACACCTTTCCAGGGTGAGACTTTCAACAGTACTTTGTCACCCACCCGAAACTCCAATGGTTTACGACGCTTGTCAGCGTAACTCTTTTGTCGATCACGTGCTGCTGCCATACGGTTACGAATTTGCACGATCTTCTCAGTCGTCTCGTGCACAAGTTCGGGTCCTGTAAGTTGGCTTTCTCCTACTTCTGCCCAACAGATAGGTGATCGACACTTACGTCCATACAATGCTTCAAATGGAGCTGCCTTGATCGAGGTGTGATAACTGTTATTATAGGAGAACTCAACCAATGGTAGATGAGTTTCCCAACTGCTGCCAAAATCGATCACACAGGCACGCAACATGTCTTCCAGTGTTTGGATTGTACGCTCACTTTGACCATCGGTCTGCGGGTGGTATGCAGTACTCATATCCAGCCGCGTTCCTAATGATCGTTGTAATGATTGCCAGAAGTGAGAAGTGAACCGAGCATCACGATCAGAAATGATAGATATAGGTACGCCATGCCGGGAGACTATTTCCCTTAAATAGATACGTGTTAGTTTCTCATTCGATCAGTCTCTCGGATTGCCAGAAAGTGTGCGGATTTCGTTAAGCGATCTACTATAACCCAAATGGTATCGCATCCGCTGGGAGTTCTTGGTAACTTCGTGATGAAGTCCATGGAGATCTGCTCCCATTTCCACACTGGAATTTCTGGTTGTTGGAGTAATCCAGATGGTCTCTGGTATTCTACCTTAACCTTGGAACAAGTTAGGCATTTGCTTACGTATGTGGCTATCTCCGCTTTCATTCTCGGCCACCAGTAAAATTCTTTCAGGTCCTGATACATCTTGTCTGAACCTGGATGGATCGAGTAACGGGACTTATTGGCTTCATCCATTATCAGCTCTCGCAGATTCCCATGCTGTGGTACCCAGATCCGTTTCATAAAATAACGGATTCCATCAGTTTTAACCTCCAATTGCTTCTCCATGCCTCGCATGGATTCTGCTTTGAGATTCTCTGTCTTCAAGGCCTCAGATTGAGCAGCTTTAATTTGCATTGGTAGGTCAGAGTGGATAGTCATTTGTAATGCACGCACCCGACGAGGCTTTAGGGTTTCCTTACGACTAAGGGCATCAGCTACCACATTAGCCTTACCCGGATGGTACTTGATCACACAGTCATAATCATTGAGTAACTCTAACCATCGTCGTTGCCGCATATTTAGTTCCTTCTGGTTAAATATGTGCTGGAGGCTCTTATGATCCGTATAGATCGTGCACCTGGTTCCGTATAGATAGTGCCTCCAGATCTTCAAGGCAAACACTACAGCTCCTAGTTCCAGATCATGCGTTGTATAGTTCTTCTCATGCACCTTGAGCTGTCTAGATGCATAAGCTATGACTTTGTCACGTTGCATCAACACACACCCCAAACCCTGGATGGATGCATCACAGTAAACAACAAAGTCATCAGTTCCTTCTGGTAAGGCTAGGATTGGTGCGCTGCAGAGTTTGTCTTTAAGCGCCTGAAACGCTGTTTCCTCTTTGTTACCCCACTTATAAATTATTCCTTTATGAGTCAGGGTAGTCAAAGGTTGCGCCAATTTAGAAAATCCTTCAATAAACCTTCGGTAATAGCCTGCCAAACCAAGAAATTGTCGCACCTCAGTAGGCGTCTTTGGTGCCGGCCAATCTTGATTGCTTTAATCTTTGAAGGATCAACATGTATACCCTTTTCATTCACCACGTGCCCAAGGAATTGCACTTCACGCATCCAGAAGTCACATTTTGAGAACTTTGCGTAAAGCTGTTCATCTCTTAGCAATTCCAGTATGGTTCTCAAATGTTCCTCATGATCTTCCTTATTACGGGAGTAGATTAGTATGTCATCAATGAAGACAATGACAAACTTATCCAGATAAGGTTTGCAGACACGGTTCATGAGGTCCATGAAAACTGCTGGGGCATTGGTCAGCCCAAAAGGCATTACGGTGAACTCGTAGTGCCCATAGCGTGTTCGAAACGCAGTCTTGGAGATGTCTTCCTCTCGAACCCTTAACTGATGATAACCTGACCTCAAATCAATCTTGGAATAGTTGCTAGATCCTTGCAACTGGTCAAAAAATCATCAATGCGTGGGAGTGGATACCTATTCTTGATCGTCACCTTGTTCAGTTCGCGGTAGTCAATACACATCCTGAAGGTTCCATCTTTCTTTTTAACGAAAAGCACTGGAGCTCCCCAAGGTGAAGAGCTGGGACGTATGAATCCTTTGTCTAACAACTCTTGCAATTGCTTAGACAGCTCTTGTAGTTCGTTCGGTGCTAGACGGTACGGCGCCCGAGCGATCGGAGTTGCTCCTGGTGCTAGTTCAATTTGAAATTCTACTGTCTGTGTGGAGGAAGGCCAGGTAGGTCTTCGGGAAATACCTCCGGAAAGTCTCTAACAACAGGAATATCTTCAACTCGCCTTTCATCCGCCTTCGGTTCAGTAACAAGTGCCAACAAGGCAAGGTGTCCTTTTCTAAGACATTTTTGAGCCTTCAAATATGATATGATGCCGACCACCGCACCCATCTTTTCACCTTCCACAATAAGAATTTCATTATCCGAAATAGGTAACTTGATCAGCTTCTCCTTGCAGACGATCTCAACACTATTCTGGGATAACCAATCCATCCCGACGACTACATCAAAGCTCCTAGTGTGATAGGAATAAGGTCTATGCTAAAAGTGTGTCCGGATAAGCCTAGCTTACAGTTTTAAACACTTGTGTTGCTGTTATCGTTCTACCATCGGCTATTTCTATGGCATAATTAGAACTCAAATCAGTAGGCACCATCCCTAGTGTTTTACTAAACTTTGGGGACACATAACTCTTATCAGCACCAGAGTCAAATAAAACAGAGGCATAACACCCATTAATAGAGAATCTGCCAGATACTACAGTAGGGTCGTTTCGAGCCTCACCTGAGCCCATGATGAAGACTCTGCCTCTGCCACCGCCACCACCATTGTTGTTGTTCTTGGGCTTATCAGCAGCACCATTATCACCATTCTTTTTCAGTCTCGGGCAATCCCTTTTAAGTGTCCGGGTTGACCACATTCATAGCACACAGTCTGATTGTGGTTCTGCTGTTGTTGAGGTGCTTTTCCCGAGAGATTCACCCGGCAATACTTGGCAACATGCCCGAACTTCCCACACCTCTCACACGTGCTCTTTGTGCACTGCCCCGTATGATGGAGCTGACATTTATTGCACTTTGGAGATTTCCCTGATAGCCGCCCGAATGAGAGGGTTGGGACTGATTAAACTTCTTGTGTTGAGGTTGATAAGTGGAGGATGAAGATTGCTTTCCGCTGGTAGATGGTTCCCATTTCCTCTTGTTATTGTGGAAACCAGATGCAGCACCTCGCGGGGTAGTTTTCCTTGCGCGACAGCCTGGTCAGTCAACTTATGGGCTAGTTGAACCGCTTCCTGAATGGTAGCTGGTCTAGCAGTGGTGACCATGCTCTGGATTTCAGGTACCAGTCCGTCGATGTATCTTTCAACCCGTTTGTAAGCCGGGTTAATCATAGTGGGGCACAGAGTAGCCAACTCGTGAGAACGAGTTGTGTAAGCTTCAATCTCAGAACCTACCATCTTCAGGTTCCAAAATTCAGTCTCCAGTTTTTGTATTTCGTCTCGTGAACAGTACTCCTCTTTCAGCAGATTCTTGAATTCTCCCATGTTATGGCGTTTGCAGCTCCAATGCCCAGCATCTGAACTTGTGTGTTCCACCAGCTCAGAGCAGCACCATCCAGTGTGCCAGCAGCATATTTTACCCTATTCCCAGCAGGGCAGTTGCAGATTTCGAACACCGATTCTAGCTTTTCGAACCAACGAGCAGTCCCACCGCTCCCTCGGTTCCATTGAACGGATTGGGCTTGCAGTCCATAAAGGACTTGTAGGTGCAAGTCGGTTGACCAATAGGTTCTGCTGTGGAGGGGGTTGGTTTGCCAACGCTGCGGTGATGCTATGATTGATTATCGCTGCCAACTCTGCAGGCGTCATTGAGATGTTACCTCTCCCGCGTCCTCTTCCAGACATTCTTTACATTACCAAATATCAAAAGCTATAGTCATATGAAAATAGACCTTTTGTCTTGGAATGGAAAGAAATTCAAGGGTAGATAAGCTAGAGAATCAGTCCGAATCCGTGGGATTAACGCAAATGTCATAGTTTGAATTACGTCCAAATTCAAGGTAAGTGTGAGCATTCCTACAAATAGAACTAATTAATAGTTTCCACATCAGTGGCTATGTTCTATGAGAACCGAGGCTTTCTTGCTTAACGTGTAGGAATGATGACTTATACTGACTGCAATGTTACCACCCGACCAGATTCACCGGACTTAGCATGCACGACAAATTACAATTACGTGTGCACCCGTAATGGTAATTTGCTTTGCATGATCACCCCGGCTCCTCCTATCAGGCTAACATATCTTACAGTGGTCATCAATGATAGAAGTTCCGAGTGTATTCGTTTGATTCGAGAATCAAAGCGAGTACGTTGACTAATCAAAGTATTGGGTCAATCACAACTTTGTTGAAGACATGCGTACCTATAAGCAGATACTCATCCCAAGGGTTCCCAGGTAAGGTAAACAGGTCCATCGGTTGATTTGGATATATGCGAATACCTTGCCTAGACAGAACACCCCGAGATACAGGCATCTTACTCTTCCAGCATTGCATGTGTTCAAGTGTAAGACCAGACTTTGACGAGACTTTGAAGCCATTAATAACAATCAAGGTTTTGGAGTTTGAAATCACTTGAATTAGGCACTCAAACCCTCCCGTGACTCATAGCACAGGGATATGTTAAGGCAAAAATTTTCAGGCAACTAAATTAAGTAAACAGAGCTTAGAAATCTATGTGTGTGTAACTAATGCAAATCCAGCTATAGTCTAAAATGCAATGCAAATGAGATGCAAGTCCATTTTAGTTCGCTATAACTAATGCTCTGATACCAATCTGTCACACCCTCATTTTCCACGTACGGGGTTTTACCGTCAGGCGTGTGACATAACCAGGATCTCAGATGAGCATTAGTTACACCAAACGACTCGATAATTACAAATCATATAAGTTGCTTAATATTAAGGAAACAGACCAATTGTATTTAAGTAATGCGGAAGCGATTACAGTGAAACATTCAACAATAGTTTTGAAACACACAACATGTGTCCAAACCAGTTTACGTAAAGTAAATGCAAATTAAATCTTGAAAACAGTTTGTAGTGAATACAGAATGACATGCTGTAGATGCTGTGCTTCTAAACGTGCCACATCATTGTCCTGAGAGAAAACATGCAAAAATCTCAGTACAAGACTGGTGAGTTCACAGTTTATCAGAAAACAGTAATTATTAGCAATGAAGTTCCCGGATTATGAAATCCGTCAAGTATGTAATTCCGGATTATGTAATCCGTCAAGTATGTAATTCCCGGATTTATGTAATCCGTCCAGTATGTAATTTCCCGGACTTAGTAATCCGATAAGTATAATGAAATCCCCGGAATTATTAATCCGGTCAGTATAAATGAAATCCCCGGATTTATAAATAAAGCATATAATGGGTAGCTAGTCCATAATGATCACTATGTGTATGAAGGCGCGGCCGAACTGACATGTAATCAAATAAATAAACAGGCCCGGATGTGGATCACACACCACAACACTTGTAATTAGGCTAACCGTTCACCGTTTGACGAACGTTGTGCTAGCGCGACTAGCCCGGGTGGGGTATGTCAATCCCAGTAGTACTACTAACAATTACCTCGTTAAGTCCATATTAACGGTCCGTTGGGCAAGTATACACCATAGTATCAAGTATATGCAGTATTTAAAAATCCAATGTAATGTAAAGTTTATAAAAACAGCATGTTTCTCTCCCCCAAAAAGAGTATAAAGTAAAAGTGGGGCTGTAAACTCACCTTGAATTGATGTAATGTATATGAACAAGAACTTCAAAGAATTAGGCAATGCACGGTCAAGCACGATCGATACCTATTATTAATTATAACTAAGTCTTTAAAATGTGTTTATTGCGAATTAATATATTTGGTAAGTTTCGGGTTGGTTTGGTTTGACGTACACGACGTGATTTACTAACAATACCATGTATTAATAATATTATTAATATTGATACTAATGATAACAATGGTATAATTATAATGTTAATAATTTTATTGTGAATAATTTGTAAATTATTCATATAATTCTTACCATTAACATAATTAATCCGTAATTAAAATAATATAAGGTTCATTAATATCTTGATGATTATTGTTTAAAGTCCATTTTATAAAATAAATATTTTATAACATTTGAAATAACTTTTATAAATAAATAAATAAATAGACTTTTAAAGAATTATTTTTCCAGAAAACAATTATATAATTCTGAAATAAACAAAGTTTATAAAAACTGTTTATATAATTTTTAGAAATTTTTCCGTATTTTTAAAAGGTCCAAAAGGCCTTTAAAAAAATAAAAGAGGTTGCCCGGGTTCGAACCCGGGACCTCGGGGGTGGCATGGAAGCAGGGAACCAGTGAACCAAGGCCGCAGCCGCGGTAAACATTGGTTCCAATTTGTTTTAAACAGACCCGTAAGCCCTTCCCCAAATCAAGAACCCTAATTTTCAATTCTTGATCAATTGACCATTGATTCGAAGTTGTTAATGAAATTAAACATAGGGCTTTTGTTCCCTATGTGAAACCGAGTGTATAGGTATGTTAAATTACCCGATTTGTGTTCGAATTGAAGGTGAATGGTACGATGAACAGGTCGCGACTTCTTGATGTTCTATTGATGCCCAACTGTGATTATAATCCAATTCCTTCAACAGGAAGTTTCTAATAATGCTTGTGATCAAAACCCCTCTGTTAATTTCGAGTTAGAAAGGCTGGAGAGTGGAGTTCTAGTAAGTTGCAGGTCGCGGGTATTGGTGGTGTTCGAATGAGGGATTTGTGTACGTTTTATACTAAATTGAACTTAGTGGAACATCATGATCGATTATCCTTTCGTTAGTGCAGAATTACTTTTGATTATTATTAGTTTTAGTGCCGCATTTTGTGAGTGGGTCGGCCGACTTTCGGTCGAAGGTGGAAACCACACCAAACCGACACCATTTTCAAATTTTCAAGACCCCACGAGTTCGATTCATTCACTAGATTGTGTCGGGGTGGTTTATTGGATCAAAAATCGAGCGGATGGCGGCCTTTGGAGTCGCCGGAGGGCCACCGGAATAGTGGCCGGCGGCGAGGAGAGGGTGACGGGCGGGGGTGGGGTTTTTAAAAGAAATTTACACGTTTGGTCCCTGGAGTTTCGTACTGTTATTATTTTATGCCAAAGCTTTTAAATCAAGTTTTAAAAATACAAAATTAACCCCTGTACTTTATTTCTAAATTGTTAATATTGTTAATTATTATTATTATTATTGTTATTATTATTATTATTGTTATTATTATTTATTATATTACTTATTCATTAAATAATTATATACAAGTTTTAGAATTTTTAAATTTTAATTCCTAAATTTTACCGAAATTTTCCGGGTTGTCACAATCCACATCTAAACTCTTATCTATTTCATATCTCTAACTAACTTCCAACTAACAAAATGAAAAATTACAACATACACCTCTAAACTATCAATCTCTTGTAATTGATGAATTGATTATTAACCTCCTTAAAAATATGTATAACACCAACATGATAAGTAAAATCGTCAATATGAGAGCGAGCTCGTTTAACTTTGAACTCATTCATACATTTCAATGCACACATCCAGACATATTTTTCATTTGATAAAATCATCCGTTGAACTAAATATTGTTTGTTTTCTTCTAATGCATAAAATCTATGGAATTTTTTAGCCAATTAATCTATAATTATATAACTAGCAATCATTCTAAAAGAAGTATTCCCGACTCTCTTAGATAAGGAAAAAAAAGTTTAATGGAATCTTAATTTGATTTAACAAAGGATATTAACATTAGTTATCAAAATCCAATACTCTAATAGTAAAATTAACGGTAGTGATACCAAAGCTCAAAGCACATAAAGACGGAATTCCAATAAAGAGTAATCCCGCTTTCCATTTTAGATGACCTCTCATTAAATTCATCTATAAGAACCTTCCACCCTCTCTGATTAGTTATATTTTTTCCAACCGCAAGTCCTAAACTGATAAAAGAAATCTTTTTCAGATTACAAGTAGTCAAGGAAGCTAAAGAAACCACTTACTCAAAGGAAACACCAACTCCATATAAATTAGATTTGTACATATTGCATGATCTTCAAACTAGACGCCATGTATAAACAAATCAAGGTTCGGACGCTAGATTGAACATTAAACTTAGATCATTCGCCTACAAATATTATAGCATCATTAGCAAAAAAAAAAAAAGTTGGGATAAAGAAATATCATTATTTCCCACTTTAATCTCCTTGAAAAGATTCATGACCTTCTCTAACTAATCCTGGTTTAAAGAATCATACACCTCAAAATCGATTTTAAAATCATCAATCTATTTATTTTTTCTTTTTAACCCACTCCATAAGTTCATTCATAATCAACTCCTTGTCCAAAGTTTGCGTCTTTTAATGAAACTCGATCGTTTAATCCAACAACAACATCAATCACCTTAGTGTTAAGCCAATATTTTAGCAATTATTTGTATTGATCGAATACCAACGTGGCAAATCAGCCTGAGCTTCCTTAACTAATATCGGGCTATGAACTATTGAAATAAACGTTAAGAACAATGAATTACATCCTCTAGGAAAAAATGCATCTTTTGAAACGTGACAAACCGATTCAAAAATGTCACCTTTCATAAGCTCCCAAAAATGCTTAATTAAGTAAGACAAATGTATATCCATCACTCCTACATGACTAAACTGCATTTTATCATCACCCCATTACAAAGTCCAGTTGGCTTTTCGATTTTGCTTATAAAATTAGTTGAAACATGCTCATATTTATTCTCTCTTCCTTTTTAATATTTTTGACTGTCGACGGAATAGAACTTTTTAGCATCTAATATGAAACTATAACATTTAAAATTGCAAATCGCTTTTGGTTGCAAACGGTAGAACAACATGCCAAATAGGATTTCAAATATATACGTAAAAAACATGTAGTAATCAGGGTTGGCTCAACGTTTTTTTTAGCCCCAATCAAACTAAAGCAATGGGCCTTTTTTGAAATCTTTTTAGTTAAAACCTCCTCCTTTGTTTGCCTTCTTTGTCTTTTTTGATGCATTGGAAGGGCACTTCGGAAATCGACTTAACATTATAATTTACAAATCACAAAAACACCAAATCAGTTTATCAAAAAGCAACTTAAATAAAAGTAATTAATCAGCCTAGCATGTAAACAAAAGCAACCTAAATATCAAATAACAAGTAAATCAGCCTAATGAATTTTGAGATATCAAAAGCGACCTAATGAACTTTAAAGCAACAAATAGACAAAACAAACAAACAAACAAACAAACAAACAAACCCAGTATATCAAAGCAGGTAAGCAGCCTATTAAACTTCACAGAGACAAAGCAATTAACTAATCAAACAACCTATTAAACATCAAAGAGACAAAGCAATTAAGCAACCTAACCTTGATTAAAATTCTGCCATGCGATCGAATTGCTGCATTCCTGGGGTTGGGTCAATCAAATTTCAGAGTTTTTAGAGAGCCAAAGAACTGGACTATAGCAGACGAGCAGTGGTGGCGGGGAACATCAAGCATGAGGTGAGTAGACGAAGCTTGTTTGTGGGTTCGTTCAGGGCTTCTTGGTGTCGTGTGGTCATTGAATTTGGTCGGCCCTAATCGTAACATATGGATCAATCCACTAGTTTATATTATGGTTAACCCTTTTGTTATATTCCTTATGAAGTTTTCCTAACACAAAATGCTAAAATACTATTATCAAAAGTTTCTAGAAACATAATAATTCTTTGTTGATACAGCTATCTACTGTATCATATATTCATTTTCAAACGTATTTAACATGCATCATTAGTATTTTACATCGAAATAAAAGGTAAATGGACAACAAGTTGTCATGTTTGAACCCCCTTGAACATTTATAACAAGATTATATAAAAGTTTAATAGATATTTCAATACTGGACCACATTGGTCAGTTGAATCAGAAATTTTGTGTAACTAAAACATGCCCAATTGAACTCGAAAACCAATCCACCAAAGGTCCAAAGCAGCAGAACCCGTGAACCGGACCGGATCGGAGTCCGGTTCCCGGTCCAACCATTCCGGCCGGTCCGGTCCGGTTTTCAAAACCATAGTACTACACCCTCCATATCTTATTTATTTAAGATTTAAAAATTGCAAATTAAATTCGTACTAAAAAGTATAGTATTTTCATATATATTTTTTTTAAATCACACACACACACATACATACATATATATATATATATATATATATATTAAAAGTTTTCTTTTGTTATGATTTTTACATTTTCTAAATCTAATTTGACCGGTATACAGGAAGAAAACGAAGTCAATATCCGGTCCTATCGGAATTAAATTGTTACGTTGGTAGAGGTTTTGACTTGTTAATTTACAGAACTAAAGAATTAACCATTTGAGTCTTAAAAACTGCAAAAATTTAATTTATTATTACAATGCAATTGTGTAGACAAAATAGGAATAGTCTCAACCCATTTCACCAAGTATTATTACTATTATTAAAAAGGATCCATATGATGTTCATAAACATTATATCTAACATCTCAAATTTTCTAACTTGAAGCATAACTGCATATATCCTCAACAATTGTAACTGCAAAGACAAGCGTAGTCCGAAACATTTGTTGGATTATGTACGGGTTCGGTTACGTCACGTTGCCAACCGAGCTATGACCCGTAAGAGTTACACATTGGGCAACAAATATTAAGTTCATTTAATTTGATTAACTGGCGCTTACGAACTATATCGGGGTTTTATAATTTATAATTGTTATAAATTCTTTAGTATTAATATTTATTTAAATAAATAAAAAAAAGGTGAGAACAACATGGTGTCTGACATAAACATTCCATTGTCTATTGTGAAATCCATTATTGCTTTCCACTGTTGTTCCACTTCGAATTCATTAAACAAAGTATTGCCATGATTTGTGATGTAGTGGTTGAAACTTTTCAATATATATATTCAACTTTCAATTCACAGCAAAAGAAAGAGAGAAGCCAATTTGGATTTCTCTTCCTATTTTTCAAAACAACCAATTGCCTCTGATCTTCTCTCAATCTCCCTTTGTATCTCTCAAATTCAATAGAAGAAAAGAGAGCAAAGATAGTTGGATTTTTCTTCCTATCACAAACAACCGATATATTTGATTGCAACCGTGGACCACGCCTCTTACAGCCGCAACCACTGCGTTCCAATTTAGTGTTCGTTGATTCTAGCATTCATTCGTTGTCCCTCGATGTCTCAAACGGTTAATTATTAACCACAAAGGTATATTATATCTCATCGGTAGGTTATTCATATTCTGTATTTGCATTGTTTGTAACACAGATCCTGTTGGGTTCATTCTGGTATTTTATTATTACTCCGCTGCGTTAACTGTTATTAATCTGATTAATAATTATCAAAACTGTTTTGATAAATAAACCTAACGAAAATACCACTGAACCCAACAGTGGTATCAGAGCCAGGCTTACAACATGCAAATCAGATCCGGTCTATTAACCGGTTATAGATCACAAACTTTAAAATTATTTGAAGTTTCTGATTTATATTATTTTGGGCAACTTGTTTATTTTGGTTAAATATTTATTAACCAAAAGATTGTCCGTATTATTTTGATTGTGTTTTAATATGTAAATCTGGCTAGACCCTGTGGTTGAATGATTGTGATGTGATTTGTTATTGTTAAAGTTTTTGGTTTTATGGTTTTTGGCCCATTTGATGGCTCAAAGTTGTAATAGATTAGAGTTTTCTTTTATTTTTCTTTTGTAAATATTGTAATATTTTGAAGACCCGAAGTCAAAACTGGAAGCAGGACAAATCAAGGAGTTAGTGGGAGCCATCAAGACAACTAGATGCACTTAGGTCCATCCTTATGGTTGTTATGTGTTTTGACCCGTGACCTGGCTTGATCTCGCTATTTGGCTCTAGCAAGATCAAACAACCATAGCCGTTAGATTTACATATTACTTTGCTATTATGGTTGCTTTATTTTATATCACCCAACGTAATATCAAATAATTAAAAAAAAATTTACAATCAAAATAAATAACAAGTTTTAAAATTATTTTTACAACTTGTTAAATTATTAAAACAAATTATTTGTTTTAAATGCGATAATTGGATAAGTTTTCAAATTCAAAATTAATTTGAATTTCATAACTTAAAACTTGATAATTTTTAAATTAAAATTAATTATCCAATTAAAAGGATAACTAGATAAGTTTTCAAATTTAAAATTAGTTTAAATTTTAAAATTTAAAACTTAATAATTTAAAAATTATCAATTAAAAAAAAATGGTTGTGTATCTCGCGATGAACCTAGTTTAATAGGGTATTAAAATCTGGTGTCCGGAGAGCTGAAAGAGTTCGTTATTTATCATCACGAACTATATATTGTAAAACTAACTTTTACGACGCACGTATAACTTAATTATACGTGGTGTTTGACCCTATTCGGTAAACACTAAAAATGGATCCCATAGATAAAAATCAATAGTCTATGCCACCCTACTATAAGGAACACTTGGAACATTAAGCGAAATATCAGTGTTTGGAGCCACATCACCGCACTTGATGTGTAGTTTATTCTTCCAAGGTGTAAGGGTTTTGTTGATACATCCGGCCCTTTCACAAGTAACTGTTTTAGGATGACTATTACTTTTCTCTCTTGTTACGTGCCACAGCTGTCTAGAGGAATTTTTTTAAAAATAGGGTTAATAGAGAGAGAGACGTGACAAGGGGGTAAAGTCTTGGCGGTTTGGCACATCAGAGGTTCCCGCCCCTGCCAGGGGCGGGTTTTTCTTCATCTTTGACCGGGTTGGTTGGTGATGGTGATATGTGAATGTGGGTTGAATGTGTGATGTGACTTTTTTGAGAACTCGCCCTTGGCAAGGGCGGGTTCTCAATACCCTTTATTTATTTATTATAACTTAAGTTAGGTTATCAATGTGTTAATACGAATGAACACGAATACTTGATAAGCTCATATTTTTTGTTCACGTTTATGCGTTAACAAAATATCATGTTTAAGTTCGTGTTTTAAGTTCATTTCTTAACAAAATAACATGTTGAGAATGAACACGAATACTTGATGAGCTCATATTTTTGTTCACGTTTATGTGTTAAAAAATAACATGTTTAAGTCCGTGTTTTAAATTCATTTGTTAACAAAATAACATGTTTAAACTCTATTTTTTTTAAAATTCCATACATCTAAAATTAAATTTTTATTTTTCAATTATACGGTTAACTACTTATATGTTTGTATTTTATAATAAAATTGCATTATATAAATAATAGATAAAAAATTACATAATTATGAAGGTAAAATACATCACTAAAAATATAAAAAATAACATCTATCGTTTGTTGATAACTTATTTTTTATATTTTTAGTGATGTATTTTACCTTCTTAATTATGTAATTTTTTATCTATTATTTATATAATGCAATTTTATTATAAAATACAAACATATAAGTAGTTTTATTTAACCGTATAATTGAAAAATAAAAATTTAATTTTAGACGTATGGAATTTTAAAAAAATAGAGTTTAAACATGTTATTTTGTTAACAAATGAATTTAAAACACAGACTTAAACATGTTATTTTTAACGCATAAACGTAAACAAAAATATGAGCTCATCAAGTATTCGTGTTCATTCTCAACATGTTATTTTGTTAAGAAATGAACTTAAAACACGAACTTAAACATGATATTTTGTTAACGCATAAACGTGAACAAAAATATGAGCTCATCAATTATTCGTGTTTATTCGTATTAACACATTGATAAACTAACTTAAGTTATAAATAAATAAATAAAGGGTATTGAGAACCCGCCCTTGCCAAGGGCGAGTTCTCAAAAGAGTCACATCACACATTCAACCCACATTCACATGTCACCATCACCAACCAACCCGGTCAAAGATGAAGAAGAACCCGCCCCTGGCAGGGGCGGGAACCCCTGATGTGCCAAACCGCCAAGACTTTACCCCTTGTCATGTCTCTCTCTCTATTAACCCTATTTTTGAAAAAAATTCTGTCTAGAGAGAAAAGTGGGCATAGATGAGGCTAAACGTATCAATGCATTGACAAATGTTGTCGTTGCGGCCTTATACACGAGAGTTGTGCAATTTTCACAATTGCTAAACGTTGTCAGTCTGCCTAATCACTTACTAATGTTGCGTGCCCCAGCTGTCTTTAGTAACTGACCAAGCCAGATTCTCATTCCTTATTTAAAATTACTGTAAATGGGTCATTAATTAAAATAAGGAAACAATACATCGAAAATACTAATTAATTTATTTTCCTTATTTAAATAGATGTCTTCAGAAACCAACAACTCCTTTATTCTCAAGTCTATTCTTGAGAAAGAGAAACTTGATAACACCAACTTTCTCGCATGGCACCGCAATCTGAGA
The DNA here is from genome assembly GCA_024085815.1 of Flaveria linearis. Lineage (NCBI taxonomy): Eukaryota > Viridiplantae > Streptophyta > Magnoliopsida > Asterales > Asteraceae > Flaveria > Flaveria linearis. Next base: position 71,236,644 of record CM044007.1, on the reverse strand, counting down.
ATCGTTCTCAAGATGGCGAAAAAGCTCTATGTTATAGATAGCGTTATTCCCAACGAGCCTGAAAACAATACGGCCGCAGCCCGTAGAACTTGGGAAAAATTTAAGGAGGATGCCGATGAGGTAGCTTGCCTTATGCTAGCCACCATGTCTCCTGATCTCCAGAAGAACATGGAGGACATGACTGTATTTGACATGATTGAGCAACTTAAGGGCATGTTTCAGAAACAGGCCCGACAAGAGCGCTATGATACCATGAAGCAGCTTATTTCCTGCAAAATGCAACAAGGCTCGCCTGTTAGTGCCCATGTGCTTAAAATGAAAGGGTACATCGACCAAATGGCCAAACTTGGTTATCCTATGCAAGATGAAATGACAGTAGACTTCATTTTGAACTCCTTACCTAGTTCTTATGACCAGTTCATAATGAACTTTAATATGAATGCATGGGTTAAGAGTGTAGCTGAACTACACGGTATGCTAAAAACTGCTGAGCAAAACATACCAGGTAAAGCCAGTCAAATGTTGATGGTCCGATCTACTGGTGTTAGGAAACCAAACCCCAAGAAAAAAACTTATAACAATAAGGGTAAAGGTAAAGTTGTTGCTGCCAAGCCTGCCACCAACAACAAACAGCTGGCTAAAAACAAAGCAGCACCCCCTCCTGAGGAGCGACACTGTTTTGAATGCAATAAGATGGGACACTGGAGACTTAACTATCCTGACTATCTAGCCAAGCTGAAGGTGAAGAAGGCCAATGGTGAAGGCTCTTCTTCAGGTATTCTGATTTATGTTATTGAACTTTTCACTGTTTCCAGCAACACATGGGTATTTGATACTGGATGTGGTTACACATCATTAATGTCTTGCAGGAGCCTGAAAAGTGGAAGAAACTGAAACAAGGCGACATGGAGCTCATCGTTGGTGATGGGAAAAGAGTATCGGTTCTAGCAACTGGAACATATCATCTTTCTTGTCCATCTGGTCTTGTAATTACTTTAAATAATTGTTTATTTGCTCCTAGTTTAACCATTTCAGTTTCTTTATTGTTTGAACAAGGATTCAAGTATGTTTTTAATGATACTGTTATTTCTGCCTACTTGAATGATATCTTTTATTTTGAGGCTAAATCTCTAAGTGGTATTTATGAGATTGATATTCAAACAAACAATAATGTATATAATCTTTCTAAACGTATCAAATCTGGAACTAACAATACGTTTCTATGGCATTGTAGACTTGGCCACATAAGCAAGGCCCGTGTGAAAAGGCTTCAGTCCGAAGGGATTCTTGAATCCACAGGACATGAATCTTTTGATGAATGCGAATCTTGCTTAGCTGGCAAACTCACAAAGGATCCTTTCACCCATGTTGGTGAACGGGCTAAGGATCTGTTAGCACTTATACATTCTGATGTATGTGGTCCTTTCAGAACCATGTCTAGAAATCACGAAAGATACTTTGTTACGTTTATTGACGATTATAGTCGATACGCCTATGTCTACCTTATGAAGCATAGATATGAAACCTTTGAAAAGTTCAAAGAGTTTCAGAACGAAGTAGAAAACCAACTTGGTAAGACTATCAAAGTACTTCGATCAGATCGAGGTGGAGAATACCTAAGCCAAGAGTTCATTGATCATTTAAAGGAATGTGGAATTGTTTCACAGTTCACTCCACCCGGCACACCCCAACTTAATGGCGTGAGTGAGAGGAGAAATCGAACCCTACTTAATATGGTTTGATCGATGATGTGTAGAACTAACTTACCTCACTCCTTTTGGAGTTATGCTCTTATGACCGCCGCCCGCCTTGTCAATCTGGCACCGATTAAGAAGGTAGACAAAACTCCATATCAGATATGGTATGGGTCTAAACCTAATTTGTCTTACCTTAGAGTATGGGGATGTGATGCTTATGTCACTAGCGAGTCTAATGACAAGCTAGATCCTCGAGGCGAAAAAGCTATTTTCGTTGGATACTATAATAGAAGCGGGTATTACTTTTTCCATCCTGATACAAATATGATTTCCATCTAAAGGAAGGCACATTTCCTCGAGAAAGAGTTTCTTGATCGAGGAACTGGAAGTAATATTGTGGATCTTGAAGAAATTCGAGAACCACAAACAAACGCTGATGCAATCGGTGCGTCTGAACAACAAGAAATTGTTGCTGATTCAGACATAAACACAAGCGTTCGTAGAAGTAGCAGAACTCGCAAAGAACCTGACAGATATCTTTGGAATCTAGAGGGTCCAGAGGTTCTGGTAGTAGCTAATTCTGGTGATGAACCTACTAACTACAAATCTGCTATCTCAGATCCGGAATCTGCGAAATGGCTAGATGCCATGAGCCCCGAGATGCAATCCATGCGAGACAATCAAGTCTGGGACTTGGTTGAGCTACCTCCCGGTTCACGGGCTGTAGGGAGCAAGTGGCTTTTTAAGAGAAAAACCGACATGCATGGAAATGTACACACCTATAAAGCACGGCTAGTTGCGAAAGGTTTCACTCAAACTCAAGGTGTTGACTATGATGAAACTTTCTCACTCGTTGCTATGATCAAATCGATTAGGATATTGCTTGCCATAGCCGCGTACTATGATTACGAGATATGGCAAATGGATGTCAAAACCGCTTTTCTAAATGGACATCTTTCTAAAGATGTCTATATGGTTCAGCCCGATGGTTTTGTCGATCCACAATATCCAAATAAGGTGTGCAAACTGAATAAGTCCATTTATGGACTTAAACAGGCATCCCGTAGCTGGAATCTTCATTTTGATCAGAGAATCGTCGAATTCGGTTTTGTCAAAAGTGAAGATGAGCCTTGTGTTTACAGAAAGGCTAGTGGGAGCATTATATCGTTCTTTATATTGTATGTGGATGATATACTGATCATTGGAAACAATATCTCAATGCTTAACGAAGTTAAAAAATGGTTGGGAGCTTGTTTCACAATGAAAGATCTTGGAGAAGCTGCTTACATTCTAGGAATAAAGATCTATAGGGATAGATCTAAGCGGTTTCTAGGGATTAGTCAAAGCACATACATAGACAAAATGATGACGCGCTTTAAGATGGAAAACTCCAAGAAAGGAGGTGTTCCAATGACTAAAGGTGCCGTGTTGAACATATCGCAATCTCCTTCAACGGACATTGATATTAAGCGAATGAAAAAGGTTCCATATGCTTTAGCGATTGGTTCCATCATGTATGCTATGCTGTGCACTAGACCTGACGTCTCGTATGCTTTGAGCATTACTAGCCGTTATCAGCAAAACCCTGGCTTTGCCCATTGGACTGCAGTTAAGAACATTCTGAAGTACTTGAGAAGGATTAAAGACATGTTTTTAATGTGTAGAGGAGTTGAAGAACAGCTCACTGTAAGATGTTACACTGATGCTAGTTTTCAAACTGACCGAGACGACTCTCGCTCACAATCTGGTTTTGTATTCACACTCAATGGTGGAGCCATCTCTTGGAAAAGTTCCAAGCAAAGTGTGGTGGCAGATTCTACCACTGAATCTGAATACATTGTAGCATCTGATGCTGCAAAGGAAGCTGCTTGGATGAAGAAGTTCATAGCCGATCTCGATGTGGTTCCAAGTATTCAGCAACCAATCGAGATATTTTGTGATAACACAGGTGCTATTGCTCAAGCCAAAGAGCCCAAATCTCATCACAGGGCCAAGCACATTCAGAGGAAGTTTCATTATATACGGGACATAGTGAAATAGGGAGACATCGTGATAAGAAAAATTGACACAAATCAAAACCTAGCAGACCCGTTTACTAAGCCCATGACTCAGAACAAGCATGATCTGCATAGAAATGCAATCGGGCTTAGATTAGCGAGTGATGTGTTTTGATTTAGTATTTGGATGTATGAACTTTTAAACAGTTATACTTTTGAATTCATTTTGATCTATTGATGTAGATACAATTATGAATCCTATAACTGTGTTCATTTTAATACGTTTAATCCATGAATATTGTATTCTAAATTATCCGTAGTCGGTCAGACTTGTGGGAACAATTCTGAATTAAGACTATTTTGAATTTAGACTCAAGGAGTTGACTTCTAAATTCACAAACCTCATTATGAATGACGTTGGATGTAACTCGCCACAAACCATCTTTATTATAAGATGCTTTGATTCTGGTATACTCATTTAGTATCCTATGACCTGAGATGCATACTAGAACTTCCGTTTACCGAGGGTTATTCTTTGATCACTGCCAACCGCTGTCGCGTAACTGCTAGTCATAAAGGCTTTGGTTGGGAATAATTCTGAAGTTCAGTGGGAGTTGTATGTAGTCAATAAGAGATTCTGTTCTCTTACATTACATGTAGTAGTTAGACATCGTGGCGCCCTCGTTGATTCAAACTGGTGAAGTGTGAGGCCTCACCCAAACTGACTGTGTGTTTGATTGGACCATTTTGAATCTGGATCGAGAACAATAATGATTGAGCTCCATATGAGAATTAATCTCCATGACTCAATTGATGTCTTTTACAGAAAGAATAAATGACTATGATTACCATAAGTTTATTGTCTTGTTATAGTAAAATGATACTAGAAGAAGATGTTTGGTTAATGACTTTAAAGTGTCATACCTTGTTGGGGGCAGCCATGTGCAGCTAGAGCGCCGCTGACTGTCTACGTGAAATTTAACCGAATGTTGTCCAAGTGGGAGCTTGTTGGATTATGTACGGGTTCGGTTACGTCACGTTGCCAACCGAGCTATGACCCGTAAGAGTTACACCTTGGGCAACAAATATTAAGTCCACTTAATTTGATTAACTGGCGCTTACGAACTATATTGGGTTTTTATAATTTATAATTGTTATAAATTATTTAGTATTAATGTTTATTTAAATAAATTAATAAATAAAAAAAAGGTGAGAACAACATGGTGTCCGACATAAACATTCCATTGTCTATTGTGAAATCCATTATTGCTTTCCACTGTTGTTCCATTTCGAATTCATTAACAAAGTATTGTCATGATTTGTGGTGTAGTGGTTGAAACTTTTCAATATATATATTGAACTTTCAATTCACAGCAAAAGAAAGAGAGAAGACAATTTGGATTTCTCTTCCTATTTTTCAAAACAACCAATTGCCTCTGATCTTCTCTCAATCTTCCTTCGTATCTCTCAAATTCAACAGAAGAAAAGAGAACAAAGATAGTTGGATTTTTCTTACTATCACAAACAACCGATATATTTGATTGCAACCGTAGACCACGCCTCTTAGAGCCGCAACCACTGTGTTCCAATTTAGTGTTCGTTGATTCTAGCATTCATTCGTTGTCCCTCGGTGTCTCAAACAGTTAGTTATTAACCACAAAGGTATATTATATCTCATCAGTAGGTTATTCATATTCTGTATTTGCATTGTTTGTAACCCAGATCTTGTCGGGTTCATTCTGGTATTTTATTATTACTCCGCTGCGTTAACTGTTATTAATCTAATTAATAATTATCAAAACTGTTTTGATAAATAAACCTAACGAAGATACCACTGAACCCAACAACATTATCATAGACGCATACTCCATTGCCAGTTGTGTATTTTTCAAGGCATTTTTGTCTACAATCAACGAGCCTACAACCATTCTTGTACAACCACTCACTGCATCTACTTTGCTGGCAATGCGACATTGGCACTCCGACTATAAGACAAATACAAAACAAACATTTATATCATATATATGTAGTGGTGATCGAATGAATTTTAATTAGAAGGTGCGAAATCGAGATGGTTATAATGATTGGGCGAAAGAGAACTAAATAAAATGAGTTATCAAAACAAATCACATCTTACAGTTGTTTCCATGGGCTCTTTTCACACCCCCCCCCCCCCATACATGTATCTAATGTATGCTGTTATTTTAAATTAGTTAAGTCATCTATTAATCCTATTTTCAAAAAAAATCTATTAATCCTAGAGAAGATTTAATAATAAAAGTAGCAAGAAGAGCCAATTAACAAACCTGCAATAACAACAATGAGTAGCAACAAGCAAAAGTATGTAGACTTGGCCATGTTAGTTATGAACAAAAAGATATAATGTTTCACCGTGGAATTTCAAAATGATTTTGCTTTGAGAAATGATGATGCTCGATTCGTTTATATAGGCAGCTAGCTTTAGTTACCCGTGTATTACACGGGAGGTGGCGACTTAATTATTAAAATAACATAAAAACATAAAATAAAATTAAATGTATTACACGGGTTGAAAAAATAAAATTGTTTAGTTGTTGATTGTTATTTATATAATATTAACTTTAATAAACTCGTGTATTACATGAGTTAAAAATAAAATATTAATTATGATAAAAGTTTATGAAATATAAAATGATATTTTAAAATAAGATATGATTAAAATTACATATGAGTAATAATTATAAGTAATAATTTTAATTTTTATTTCCAAAAAAATTTAACCATTTTTCCAAACAAAGCGTATTAAATATATCATTTTTAAAGTTTCTTATTATAACTTCTAATTTTAATTATTTTTAATTTATAAAGAAGTTTACTTTTTAAAAACATCAATTTTAAGATATTTCATATTTTTAAAATCTTTAATATTTTAGAAAAACTCTTATTTTATAAAAAATTGTTTTGTAGAAATAACATTAATAAAAAAATATTTTCTTAATTTATTAAGTAATATCTTTAATTTTAAAAATAATTAAAATTATTTAATCTTTAATTTAGGTAAATAATTAAGAGGAGAGAGAGGCGGGAAAACAAACTTAGGAGGCCTAAGAATGTGACAAGTGTCTCATATGTTACTCTTTTAGTATTATATATAGACTAGTTTTAGTAAACCCGTGTAATACACGGGTTGAAAATATGAAAATAATATAATTCATAAATGTACAAATATTTCGTATGATTAAGTTACGTATTCTTATAACAATGAAAAATAAAAAGTTACATTTATAAATATAAATATTCAAATACTTTTTGAATAATATAATAAATATTGACTCATAAAAAATTAAAACCAGTTGTGTTAAAATCACACTAATCTAAAATAAATAAATATATCAATAAATATTTTTTTTCTTTTTAGTTTTTTTAATTAAATATTATTTAGCTATAAAAATATGTATAGTTCAAAACAATATGATTACATAATTAAGTTGATAATATAAGAAACTAAATTTAAAACAAAATGAATTATTACTATTAATTGAGTTTCTTAAAATAAAATACTTGACTAAAATAATATATTAGTTTAGGCGAAATTTTTTTTTGATGAGTAACATGAGAATGACACGTGTCATTCTAATTACTATTATATTATATAGTATAGATATAGATTTGTGTCTCTTGTTTTCTTTATTTTTAATTCTGACAACAGGAAAACCGCAATATTTTTAATGAACATATTTAATGCATACATAACTTCCAATATAATTATATTACAGTTATGGATTTATAATGAATTTCATATTTCATATTCGACATTTAAGAACTTCTTGAAAAATAATTCTTGTGTTTACTGGATGAAAATTTGAATTTCAGTTACATAAAATATAGAAACTAATATATCTTTTTAAGGCAGTTTCGTCTGTATGTAATAATGTTTCTAAATTCTAACTAGTACACTTGTCCATGTCGGATACCACGATAACTTACATACTTACAAAAACAGAGTGTTTACTTACACAAATCAGGTAGTAATCTCTTTATATTTATATGAAGAAAACTAATTAACAGTACAACGAACTCAACCTGTTGCAACGATATTTACATAGGGTTTTTTCGACATGTGTCATCGCTAGGATTGTTAATGATTTTTCGTACATATTTTACCACTATTGACTTTTATTAATAGGTGTTATTTAATTGTCGTCACCATAGTTTAGTGGACTTTTTAGTACATTAAAACATTTATTTAGTTATTTTCGACCTGTAATGACGAACAGATTTCTTTTTAATTAAATTTTTTGGGTTATGTACGGCGACAAGTCGTTATTGGTGATTGACTTTAGCACTTCGATCGGATTTTTCAACAGAGACACAAAGCTATTATATCCACTTTTGAAATCTCAAACCTCACAATATCAGTTCTTAAACAAAATACCCACTAAGGTATGAATTGATTCTTTAATTTTGCTTTTAGATTTTTATTTGTTAAATATTTAGATTATTTTGCTACAATACTTTCGTTTTGTTTATTGTTATAACAATTATCGTCGTATTATAGATTATTTATATACAAATTCTTAGGTTTACACTATTTTTATATATCGTATTATAGGGATCCATTTTTATTTCCACCCTGTGTCAGTGTCTATTGAGAATTCTTGGGGTTGGACCTGGATATAATATTATCACATAGTGGGTGTGTGTGCATGTTCAAAGCCAATCCATCTTTGGACCTTGCTTACATTCAACCATGACTTGCAACAAAGACATCGACCACCATCTCAAGAACCATTAGCACGTCCTGACTAACCTGTGGGCTTCCACAACCACGCTTCAAACCTCTGCTGCTAACACGAAGAAGTTGATTTCACCCTACAAACCATGACGAATGAGGTGGTTAAATGGTTAGTTTCTCTCATCTCTTGACTTGTTTGATGAATATTATTATTACATCAGTTGTTAAAATACATTTACAATTCAATTTAATAGCAAACATATTAAAAATATGATTTCTAATGTGATTTTTTATTTAACATGATTCATTTTATCAAGTTGGATTGTAGATTGCTCTTGCGCTAAGGCTATAGAAGAAAGATTTTTCTAAAAGGATGTGATATTGGGCTATGCACTTGGGTTGTTTTCTTACACGACATAGGTTTCTACTTTACATGTTGATCCTATAAAGGGGGTTCTTTAATCTAATTGAGGGACCAGAGAGAATCTGGTCATGATCTCCATCGTCTCTATTCATTCTTACAATTAATCTTCTAAATCTTCTCTTGGTAGTACGAGGGTTTCATCGTCTTCCTCTTCAATGAAACCTAGTCTGAATTAGTATTGACCGTATTCGGGTTCTATGTTAATATACTGTTTGTCTTAGTTTAAGGAGATTACTCTTTGTTAAATCTTTTTCGGTTTGGTAATTTATATTCATATTTGTTGTTCATAAGTCATCATTCTAAATAATATTAAAATTTTATATGTTATTGACATTTCTATTCTATTTATTCGCTTTTGTCGGTGGGAACAAGACCCATCTCCGATCCACCCCTCCGGCGAAAGCGTCGCCACCATCTCCGATCCACCCCTCCGGCGAAAGCGTCGCCACCATCTCCGATCCACCCCTCCGGCGAAAGCGTCGCCACCATCTCCGATCCACCCCTCCGGCGAAAGCGTCGCCATTAACCCATCTCCGATCCACCCCTCCGGCGAAAGCGTCGCCACCATCTCCGATCCACCCCTCCGGCGAAAGCGTCGCCACCATCTCCGATCCACCCCTCCGGCGAAAGCGTCGCCATTGAAAGCGTCGCCATTAAAGTCATCAACAAGGATCAGATCAAGGATCAATCGATCGGGGGTCTATAGGGGTCCTTCAGCGAACACATCGCCGGTTCATTTCCCCTCTCATATGTTACTTTTACGCGTACGCTGATGTTATGAGTATGCATCTACACTGTAAGTCTGCAAGTTTTGATTCTTTGATTTGTGTTTGTGTGTAGCTTTAAGGAGGATTGGGGTGAAAGGGGTGGAGATAAGGAAGGCGGATCAGTTGGAGCGCCCCTCTGGACGCTTGGAGCGCCCCTCCTGCAGCTTGGAGCGCCCCTCCTGCAGCTTGGAGCGTTCCTGATGCAGCTTGGAGCGTTCCTGATGCAGCTTGGAGCGTTCTATCCAGTTTCTTGCCCACTAACCCTCCTTGCTAATTCGACCAGGTGTTACAAACGTTTGATTTCTCCAAGATGTTGGAAGCCATTGTAAAGCTTGGTCATGAGTGAGGTGTGTGTTGGGACTCAGTTTTATTACTTCAGGAAAGGAAGTGAGGTATTCAAAAGATGTAACTACTAACATATATCAGGTATTAAACCCTGAATATTACAGTGAAGATGGAAAGTTAAGAGTAATAGACATAGAAAGTGATGAACTATTAGCGTCCAACTTCGTGTCAACTAAGTCTTCCCTGAAAAGGTTATGTCTGAAGATTGAGCACTAAAATTATGTAGATATGATAGTAGTTTCACCTCTTTTTAGCTTAAGTGTATGTAATCCTATACTTGGGTGATTTGTAAGAGCATGCATTTCCACCTATTCCATGTCCACTGTTTGATTTCTTGAAGTTGACTGGTTTACTGTTGTTCTGTTCCATGGAACTCTTTTATAATTGTTAGTGCTATTGTCTAATTGGCAGTTAAAAAAATGGAAATGAGCTTTTTGATATGATATGTATTTAAAGACTACAATTATTTGGTTGATTAAGGTCTAAAGATCAAAATTGCTTTTGGTATATGAAACTTCTGTGTGATACAGTTACTAAGATTTAATAGTATGGGGACTTGTAAAATAAATGAAAACATATTACAATGTGCTATATGACGAGGAGATAGGTAGAAAAAACTTTTGTTTACTTTTGTTATTAATTTTCTTGACAAAGTATGATAGCACAACTTAGCATCTCAAAGTACAATATGCACAATTTAGTTTGTTCTACAATTATTTATGATACATTCCCTTTTAAATTTATTCAAATGTAACATCTTTGATAGAATTCGAATTCGTACATGTAATGTGAATGGTAATCTGTGGTGGTTTAATATTACTTTACTTATTCTAGCGAGGGTGCAATTTATGGAGCTTCTGCATCTGGTGGTTATACCTTCAATACCTCTCTGGCTTCCATGCATTCTGGGTTCAAAGTTGCAATACTGGGTGCTGCTGGAGGGATTGGTCAGCCATTAGCTATGTTAATGAAGATGAACCCATTGGTTTCGGTTCTTCATCTTTATGATGTTGTCAATGCTCCTGGTGTCACTGCTGATATTAGCCACATGGATACTGGTGCTGTGGTAACTTTCTTTTCAATAACAGATATTTGACCTATACAACAAGCTAAATGGGTTTGGGTTGAAACGGGTCCAATCAAGCCGGTTTGGGTTGAAATGGGTGAAAGTGTGTTTGCTATAATGACATCTCGTTAATGAGTTTTTAATCTTTAACATAATGATGTATGATTCATGAACAAATGCAAGTATACAACGAGCTACAAATCTATATGGTTTTTGTTGTATGATAATTCGTATATATGTTTGCAAACATTTAGATTAGATGCTAAATTGCTATCTCTCTCACTCTCTCAAAACCACCGGCGTCGGAGGCTTTCCACGACCGTCACCCGCGGTCATCGTAGAAACGAAGCGTCTTCTATTCCTATCGATTGATAAGTTCTCAATTCGTCCCGTCATCTACATATCGATTGATCAGTTCATGATAGCCTATTTATGATTTGTATAAACTGCTCTGTTTTGAATTTTGATACGTTTTGTTGCAGGTTATTCAAGAATTCAATCCTTATTTGAGCTATTTCAATTACAGAGACACTCAGCTTTTGCTTTATATGTTTTGTGATTTTACTTTACTTCAAGTTTTGGATCGTACGAAACTATCATGTGTATCCAGAGATACAAATCAATGCAGAGTTGGGTAAAGAAAGGACCATCAACTATTCTCTGAATTTGTGTGTTTTGATGATTCTATTTTATTGGTCTATTTTACAATGGTACTGTTCGTATAGGAGTATAAAGTTGTAACACAAAAGCCCGGCGCAACGCGCCGGGGAATCAACCTAGTTAGTCAACTAATCCATCCAATTATACTAACATATTTAACACACGTTTAAGATTAGAATAACTAAGGAATTCGGTCCTTGTAATTTACGCATTGTTTCAAATGAAATTCCTTTTTTAAGTTAATGGAATGCTAATATGGATATCTTAAACGGAAATAATCTTGATTATTAATACATTGTTTATAAGTTGTAAGCTTGCATTTACCCGAAAGCAGTAAAACAAAACGGGGAAAGTAAAAAAACGAGACTTACTGAGTGTAAATGAATAGGTCACTAAAAGATTGCTAACGTCTTGGGTAGGAGCTTGCTATTATTATTAGTTCATTATTAATAGTCTTATGACTAATTACATGCTATGCTTTAGCCCATACACTTTATTGACCTATAGCTATGTCTTTTCGTCGCTTTAGAATTCGTCTATTGGCTCGTACAAATAGGTGTTACTTCTTGTCATCATATGTTTGTCGTCGTAGCCTTGTCGGTTAGTCTAATTTTTAACACTTTTGAAAACATTGATTTGATTGGTTTATAACATGTAGACAACGTACTTGTCGTCGTTATTGGGTAATTAAATTATTTCAATAAATACTTTCTGGTTATCTATGATGATGACATGTCGTTAATATTTTATTTATTTTTAATTCTTTTTTCAGGTTATTTTTCAGCTAAACAAACAAACAAACAAACAAACCCAGTATATCCCACTCAAGAGCAGGGTCTGTGAGGGGTAGGTGGTGGCAAGTCTTTTCTCTATCCAGATAGGTAGAGAGACCGCTTCCAAAGAGACCCCTGACTCGATACAAAACTAAATTTTATTTTTCAGCTGAAAACTTTTAATAACTAAATTTTATACTATCATAAATGTGCATTCTCTTTTATAGATTTTGATTGTTGATGGAATAAACTTTTAGCATCAAATAAGTTGAAACTAGATCATTTCAAATTGCAAATTGCTTTTTATTTCTAATGCGTGAGATGCAAACAATAGAACAAAATGCTTTTCAGTTTTCAAATGTATAAGCAACAAACCCATCGCAACACGCAGTCAATCCGCATGTTGATAGTTAAACTTTTGTTATATTCCTTAAAAAGTTTTTTCTAACACAAAATTCTAAAATAGGATTACCAAAAGCTTCTAGTCACACAATAAATCTTGTTAATACACCTTTCTATTATTTCATTTCTAATTAACGTTTAAAGTTTTATCAAAAAGTTTACTTATTCATTTTAAATTTTACACTCTCATTCTTTGTCAATCTAATTTTTTAACTTTACTCTTTGAGCCGCTCTTGAACATTTATAACAACATTATGTTAAGTAATATACCGCCAACTATTTTGTTGTAATCTATTTAAATTCAAATTATTATACTAGGTTAATTAAGTTTGTTGTAAGCCATAGTTTTTCTCCTACATTTTCTCTTTTCCTTTGTATATGTACGTATCTTCAGTTTAATGGAAATCAACAAGATTCATAAACAATTCATTGATATCATAGCTTTGTTATGGTATCAGAGCAAGACTCACACCATCACTCACCAAACTCTTCTCGATCACCATCTCCAAATCAGCCCACAAACGCAGCAATGTCTGATCAATCTTTCCTCCTTGGTGAACCTTTCCATGAAAGACCTCACAATCGTGACCTTCCCTGCAACTCTCAAATTGACCTCCTCCAACTTTCTTGCCTGGAAAACTCAGGTTGAAGCATTGCTTCATGGCCTTGATCTCTTCAAATTTCTGGACGGATCTCACCCTAAGCCGTCGCCTACTACAAACACCGATGGCACCACGGTTACTACAAACACCGATGGCACCACGGTTCCACATCCGGCTTACTTGCAATGGTTCCGGCAAGACAGACTCATTTACGGTGCTCTTGTGGGCAGCATCTCTGAAACAATTGTTCCACTGATACAAGGAGCCGCATCCTCTCGTGATGCTTGGCAAATCCTAGAGAAAACCTACGCATCCCCCAGCCGTGGGCACATCAAGCAGCTGAAACACCGTCTGAAACAAACCACCAAGCTTTCCACACAATCCGTCTCTGACTATATGCGCCAAATAAAGACCATCACTGATGAGTTAGCCATTCTTGGAAAGAAGATGGATGATGAAGATATCGTTGATGCCATTTTCAACGTACTCGATCAATCCCAATACAAACCGATCCTTGATGCTATTCATGCTCGAGATACCGTAATCTCCTTCAACGAATTGCACGAGAAACTAATTAATCATGATAACAAGCTCCGGTTACGGGTCTACACCAGCCGACGACTGTCTTTCATATGCAACAGACTCCACGACAGAATTCTGGTCCTCATTCTTGGTCGCCTAAAACACAAAATGCCTCCTCAGGTTATTATACTCGCCAACAATCCTCTCCCGTTCAAGGTATACTTCCAACTCCTAACTTGAATGCAGGTACAAAACCATTTCTCGGAAAATGTCAATGGTGTCACCAATGTGGCCACTCTCTTAGCAACTGTTCGATCTTCAAAAAGCTGCATCCGACCATTGTTACTCCCACTTACAGCCGTAACACATTAGCAAAAAGTGCTCAAGTCAATACAATGGGTTTAACCTCGGCTACGGATCATGCAAATTGGATCTTTGATAGTGGTGCATCTCATCACGTCACTACCGATCTCAATAATCTTTCATTCCATGCATCGTATGATGGGACGGAAGAGCTTGTAATAGGCGATAGATCAGGTCTCAAAATCACTCATATTGGTTGTCTTTTACTTCATACCGCTCACACATCTATTCTCCTTAAAAATGTTCTATGTGTTCCTTCACTATCCAAAAACATAATTTCTATTTCACGTCTTTGCTTGATAATAACCTTCTCATACAATTTTATTCTTCTGTTTTTGTTCTTAAGGACCGAGCACCAAAATCAAGCTCCTCTAGGGAACGGCAACCAAGGGCATGTATGAGCTTCGCTCATGACGTGTGTCATCTTCCCTATCCTCACCATCCGTCTACACCATGCATAAAACTAATTTCAACACTTGGCATCATCGACTTGGGCACCCGCATAATAAAGTTTTTCAATTTTTATCATCTCATGTTTCTTTTAATTCCAATTGTTCTTCTTATTGTAATGCATGCAAAATTAATAAAAGTCATCAACTTCCTTTTGCTACTTCTTCTCTTACATCTAAGTCTCCACTTGATTTAATATTTTCGGATGTTTGGACCTCCCCTATTACATTTTGACAACTACAAGTATTACATTATATTTGTTGATCATCATACAAAGTATACATGGCTTTACCCTCTTAAACACAAATCGGATTCACTTACCGTCTTCATTCGCTTCCAAAAGCTTGATGAAAATTACTTTAACACCAAAATCAAATGCCTCTTTTCCGATAATGGTGGTGAATTTATTAAACTTGCCTCTCATTTTGCTTTTTGTGGTATCTCTCATCTAACTAGTCCTCCCCACACTCCTCAACATAATGGGTATGCCGAAAGACGACACCGACACATTGTCGAAACCGGCCTTTCATTACTCTCTCATGCCATGTTACCACTTACTTTTTGGCCCCTAGCATTCACCACTACTGCATATCTCATTAATCGTCTCCCTACCCCCACTTTAAACAATAAATCTCCTTATTTCACCTTATTCAACACTCACCCCAATTATCATAAACTTCGCTCTTTCGGTTGTTTATGTTATCCTTGGTTACGACCATATTCTCCTCATAAATTACACACTCGTTCTACCCTTTGCATATTCGTTGGCTATTCACCCACTCAAAGTGTCTACTACTCTCTTGATCCTCTTTCCTACAAAATCTACACTTCTCGCCATGTTACCTTTATTGAAAATATTTTTCCCTTCTTAAAAATGACCTCAACTCCTTCTCAAACAGAAACTCCAAACTTAGACCATTGGGCCCCTTTTACCATCTCTTTTTCACCTACTTCCCACCCCACCAACCCTCCACTCTCCAACGTCAATTCAAACACATCACCCCTACCTCTACTCCTATCTCTCAACCTACTACTCCTACTCCCATCTCATCTTCACCAATTCCTTCTTTACAAGCACATCCACCAACTCACCAGACCTCTAACCCCCCTCTACCTAAACCCTCCACACGTCCAAACCCAAACCCAATCCCAAATATCATAACTCTGACTTCCAGCTTTACACTCTTTCCTTAAACTCACCCACTAAACCTCCAACGATTGCTCATGCTCTTAAACACCCTTCTTGGCGTGCAGCTATGCAGCTTGAATGTAACATCCTGTATTTTTGTTCGGTTTATTTATGCCATTTTATAGCATCAATAGTAAATTTTTATATATATATAAAAAAAATATATATATAATAACAATAATAATAATAGATATAATAATAATAATAATAATAATAATAATAATAATGATAATAATAATAATAATAATAATAATAATAATAATAATATAAATAATAATAATAATAATAATAATAATAATAATAATAATAATAATATAAATAATAATAATAATAATAATAATAATAATAATAATAAAACTTGGAATTTAAAGTACAGGGGTTGTTTTGCCATTTTGGAAACTTTGAATAAAAGTTTGAAACACAAAATAATAACATTTAATAGTACAGGGGCCATTTATGTAAATTTTCCAAACCACCCCCTCTACCCCGTTTTTCCGGTAACCATC
Source organism: Flaveria linearis (assembly GCA_024085815.1). NCBI lineage: Eukaryota > Viridiplantae > Streptophyta > Magnoliopsida > Asterales > Asteraceae > Flaveria > Flaveria linearis. The sequence continues at coordinate 71,220,167 of CM044007.1, read as the reverse complement.
GGCCGGAGCTCCGGCCGAGCTCCGGCAATGCCCAAAACCCCATTTCAAACCGATTTTGACCCAATTAAACCGCCCAACCCCTTCGACCATGGGTTTCGAACCCGAACCAACTCAAAATCGAGATTCCCGCTCGTACCCTTTCCAAATCAAAACCGAATCAAACCGTGATGAACTCCAACTCGAATCCCGTCCAGATACACGAATTAAGTCAAATTAAATCATTCTAAACTTAAAACGCGGTCGAAACAATCAATCAATCAATTTTAATTACACGATTACAGTTCGAATCTCTCAAAATTTGAAAGTATATACGCGGTTTCAAAATCAAACGCGTTACGCCCGTAAACCATGAAATCAAGCTTATAAATTAGGGGCGTTCAACTCATTTTGAGGTTCTTAAACACCCCTAACCCTCAATTTCACTAAAAACCTTCTCGATCAAAAAGCCCAATTCACGAACACTCGAAGCTGAGTCGATCTTGAAATCACTCGAAGCTTAATCGGAACAGGTAATTGGAACCTGTTATTGACTCGATTTGGTCCAGGGATCAAAAGCCCCATGAAGATTGGGTGTTTAACATCGAATCGAAGGTCAATTTTGACCCTGTTGAACCTAGGGTTCATCCTAATTTGGGGGTAAACCGGGGACTAAGGTTAAAACAATAACCGAACCAATGAAAACCAAGGCCTTGGCCCTGGTTCACTGGTCTCCGCGCCCCATATCCTAGGGGAGGTCCCGGGTTCGACCCCGGGCAACCCCCCCCTTTTCTTTTTTCTGATTTTCTTTCTTTCTTTCTTTCTTTTCTTCATTTATTTTTATTTATTTAACCTTTTTAAATTCTGAAAATTTCTAAAATTATTTTATAAAATGCAGAATTTATTTAAATTTTTGTTTAACTAATTTTGTGACTAAATTTATTTATTTATTTATTTATTTTTTTATAAAATACATTTGTATTTATAAATACATAATTTTATTTTTAAAAATACAAAAGAAATGAGTAAACATAATACTTGTATATGTATATATATTTTTAAATAATTAAATTATTTAGTTATTTATACCTATATATATATATTTATATACTGTTCTTTTAGTAATTAAATCACTTATTATGATTATACAATATTATAATTGTTTAGTATATATAAATATTTATATATACATTCAAACAATTTAATTGTTTAGTTACTTATATATATATATATATATATATATATATATATATTTATACATAGTTCTTTTAATAGCTAAATCATTTATATTGATTATTATATACAATGTTATAATTGTTTAGTATATACATTTATATATATATAATTAAACAATTTAATTGTTTAGTTACTTATATATATATATATATATATATATATATATATATATATATTTATACATAGTTCTTTTAATAGCTAAATCATTTATATTGATTGTTTAGTATATATATTTATATGTATATTCAAACAATTAAATTGTTTGATTACTTATATCTATAAATATATATATTTGTATATAGTCCCTTATAATAGTTAAATAACTTATTATAATTATTATATACAATCCTTAAAAAAATCGGTTCAATGTACAATTTAATCAAGTTTTATTTCTCTTACGCGCTAACAATTGATTATACCAAGTATAATCCATTCGTTCCATTAAACCGATCACGTTATTAACATGTAATAAACACGAATAATTATTAAATCATATTAGACCTACAATTAATCATCAAACATATTATAACGCGCTACTTTATTTCGTTTAGGTGCGTTGTGAAGTTTGTGTTGGAAATCTTATTCGTGGTTATTCTTATTTCATCTACAAGTCTCCTTTATTAAACATGTGAGTTCTTATGCCCCGCTTTACGATTATTTCACATCTTTCGGGGTGAAACATGTTGCTTATACAAACTTACACATACACGTTTTGATACTTATTTCACACGTGCAATTCTTACATAGTCGTGGTTGTTTGGATATGTTCAGTATTATACGAGATGTGACATACGTGTGCAATCATTAACTATTGCTAGCCTAGCGAAGTCTTAGATCTTTGGGCCTGACAAGCCTATTTGGTGCTAAAGTCGATGTATTGCCGACTCCTAGGAGCCGTATGCTTGTGCACTAGGGAACCAAATACACTTAGCTAATCATGCTTATTCATATTATTCAGTCGAGGCTTGATTGTAACTATGCATGTTCTATATACTTGCTATCTTGTGACCATTGACTAGAATTGCCACATTTTGTATACTTATTGTATTTAAAACCATGAGAACTCACCAACTAGTTAGTTGACTTTATTTTCAACATGTTTCAAGTAATGTGCAAGCTTAGCGATGATTGAAGGAATGCATAAACCTAGATCATGGACCTAGGTTTAATAAAGACGATTGAATTCTTGTTTTTGTTTAATTTATTTTGAGACATTGATGTATGTGGTGATTGAAAACAATTGATTAATGGCATTTTATATTTTAACATAGCGTTATGTGGCTGTGAACAATCTTAACCCTCGCACCTCGACGTTTCCGCCGTCAAGGTTGGGGTGTGACATTGAATTTGATGCCCTACACCGCAACCAAACTTGGACATTGGTTCCTTCAACCCAGGCCCCTAACCTAGTCGGCTGCAAATGGGTGTATCGTACCAAGTATAATCCGGATGGCTCGGTAAATCGTCTAAAAGCTCGCCTTGTTACCAAGGGGTTCACCCAAAGACCAGGCATCGACTATCTTGAAACCTTCAGCCCCGTCCTCAAACCCGCTACCCTCCGCTTAATTCTTTCCCTTGCAGTTTCCCAAAACTGGATTCTTCATCAACTAGATATCAATAATGCCTTCTTGCAAGGCGCTCTCAACGAAGATGTATATATGGCCCAGCCACCGGGTTTTGTTGACCCTGCTGTCACACCCCGACCGACGGCGGAATCATCGGAGCGGACGAGGGGATGATTGATTGTTCATAACACATGGTCGTCTAATAGTGGAGATAATATTAAAATCAGATTACAAGATAGCACGAGTTTAACATATGCAAATACAACAGTTGAAGTCACAAAAGATATTCATTTTTAACTAAGTCCAAAAGTCCTAATTGTAAGCTTGCAGATAATCCAACTATGCAGCATGTCCTGAAATCATGTGAGAAAATAAAGTCAGCTAACGAGTTAGCTGGTGAGTAATCACAGCTTGATATACATAAAGATTGATTGTTTGATTGAAAATAATCCAATTCACAAGGTAATGTTAAGACTTATAATGCAATAGCGGAGCATATAGATAAACCGACACAATATAAACCCCTTGACTTGACATTTTGCAAATAATAGACTTGCACACATACACCATAGATTGACTATTTGCCTCCGGCACAATCACCACTCGACTATTCATGTGGGGTGGGTTATCCAAACCAGTAGATCTACCATTGATACCAGAATTGATTGATTGATTGTATTAGGGTTCCTACTGCCGTTCAGTTTATCATAGTATGTTCACATAGTTGCAAGTAATAACATAACCTGTCTTGAATTGAATTTAGAACGAATAACAATATAATAACACGATTGAATATTGGGTCACATGATTTCCCCCAAATAAGAAATGATATAAAATGGGATTATGAATACTCACCTGATTGATGAGACTAGAATTTAGACGTGATAGATTAGGCACCAACGATTTCCTTGTGATTAACCTAAGGAACGGTGCCTCGAATTAGAATAATAGAGATTTGAGAATTCGGAATGTATTAGGGTTTCCATTGGGTTTTGAATGGTAGTTTAAATAAAATAATTTTATTTAGTTTGAATGTCTTGAAATAAATAAAATGAATTTTTTTTAAAGTGAGTATGTTTGAAAATTAATAGAAACAAATCTATCAATACATTTGACCATTTGATAGATCATTAACGCGCGAGAAGAACAAATAATGATTTGATAAGATGCAAAAGTATTAAACGACCATTTTATATTATTTGAAATAATAATTATTAAGCTAAGAAAGAGAATAACTTAATTAAATTATTAAACATATAATAATTTAATAAGATAAATCATATTTGAAGTCTATTTTTATAAGAAATTAAACTAGTTATATTATTTATTTAAAACAAATAATAAAATAAATAAATAAAATGTTAAGTTAAATTTCAGAAAATAATTAGATGGTTTTAAAAATATTTAATGTTTGTAGAAACATTTTTATAATTTTTTTAAAAATTTTTCCTATTTAAATTAAGGCTTAAAAAGCCCAAAAAAATTTAGTTGAGGGAGCCCGGGTTTGTCACACCCTCAAAATCCGCTAACGGGGTTTTACCGTCAGGCGTGTGACATAACCAGGATCTTAGATGAGCACCAGTTACACCAAACGACTCGATAATTAAAACATATACTTTGCTTAATAATAATGAAATAAACTAATTATGTTTAAGTATTGCGGAAGCGAATACAGTAAAACATTTAACAATAGTTTTGGAACACGCAAACACGCGTCCAATCCAATTTATGTAAAGTAAATGCAAATTAAATCTTGAAAACAGTTTGTGATAAATGCGGAATGACATGTAGTAGATGTTGTGCTCCTAAACGTGCCACATCAATGTCCTGAGAGAAAACATGCAAAATCTCAGTACAAGACTGGTGAGTTCACAGGTTTATCATAAAACAGTAAGTATCAGTAATGAAATTCCCGGATTTTGTAATCAAAGCATACAATGGGTAGCTAATCCATAATGATTCAAATGTGTATGAAGTCGCGACCGAGCTGACATGTAATCAATAATAAAGCAGGCCCGACTGTGGATCACACACCACAACACTTATAATTAGGCTAACCGTTCACCCGTTTGACGAACGTTGTGCTAGCGCGACTAGCCCGGGTGGGGTATGTCAATCCCAGTAGTACTACTAACAATGACCTCGCTAAGTCCATATTAACGGTCCGAAGGGCAAAGTATAACACCATAGTATCAAGTATATGCAATATTATAAAAATCCAATGTAATGTAACGTTTATGAAAAACAGCATGTTTCTCTCCCCCAAAAGAGTATATAAGTAAAAGTGGGGCTGTAAACTCACCTTGAATTGATGTAATGAAAGCAACAAGAGCTTCAAAGAATAATGCACGATCAAACACGATCAACACCTATGATTTATTGTAACTAAGTCTTTAAAATGTGTCCATTGCGCATAAATATATTTGGTTAAATTCGGATCGGTTCAGTTTGACGCACATGATTTGATATACAAACAACACCACGTATTAATAACATTACCAATATTGATAGTAATAATAATAATGGCATGATCATTATAATAATAATAATTGTATTTGTAAATAACTTGTGAAATTATAAAATATAATTCTTACATTTATCATGATTAATTAAAATTATATAATGTCCATTAATAACTTGATAATTATTATTTAAAGTCCATTTTTATAAAAATAACTATTTATAAATTTGTATTATTTATTAAAATATAAATAATTAAGGGTTTTAAAGAAATAATTTTCCAGAAAATAATTATATAACTTCTAAAATAAACAAAGTTTATAAAAATTATTTTTATAATTTTTAGTAATTTTTCTGTATTTTTAAAAGGCTCAAAAAAGCTTTAAAAAATAAATGTTGGGGGCCGGGTTCAAACCCGTTACCTCCATCTCATAATCCCACACACAAAACAGTGAACCAAAGGCTTACAGCCGTGATAGAAATCAGTTCCAATTAGTTTTAAATTGATTTAACCAGTTTCCCCCAACTCCCAGGAACCCTAATTCGTTCGATGCCCAAATTGAACAACAATTTGATGATGTCTACTGAAATATTCATAGGGCTTTGATTGCCCGTGTATAATCGAGTACATAGATGTGTAAAACTTACATTATTAAGTTCGATTTGATGATCTTAGGTTGTAGACGAGTCGCGACCCAGAACAATGTTTAATCGAACTGTTGGTGATGTTGTTGGTTCAATTGATCGAATGGGAAGCTCCTAATGGTAGTGATGATTATTAGCCCTCAACCAATTTGGACTTAATGTGCCCAAAAGACTAAGTTCGACCAGGTTGCAGGTCTGCAACTTAGAAGATGATCGAAGGTGTATCTTTTGTGTTTTTCAGATGCAATTCAAAGTGATAGCAGTTTAGGAACATTTATATGAATGTTTTGGATTAGTTTAATTGTATTATTGGTGAGTAATCACAGCTTGATATACATAAAGATTGATTGCTTGATTGAGAATAATCCAATTCACAAGGTAATGTTAAGACTTATAATGCAATAGCGAAGCATATAGATAAACCGACACAATATAAACCCCTTGACTTGACATTTTGCAAATAATAGACTTGCACACATACACCATAGATTGACTATTTGCCTCCGGCACAATCACCACTCGACTATTCATGTGGGGTGGGTTATCCAAACCAGTAGATCTACCATTGATACCAGAATTGATTGATTGATTGTATTAGGGTTTCTACTACCATTCAGTTTATCATAGTATGTTCACATAGTTGCAAGTAATAACATAACCTGTCTTGAATTGAATTTAGAACGAATAACAATATAATAACACGATTGAATATTGGGTCACATGATTTCCCACAAATAAGAAATGATATAAAATGGGGTTATGAATACTCACCTGATTGATGAGATTAGAATTTGGACGTGATAGATTAGGCACCAACGATTTCCTTGTGATTAACCTAAGGAACGGTGTCTCGAATTAGAATAATAGTGATTTGAGAATTGGGAATGTATTAGGGTTTCTATTGGGTTTTGAATGGTAGTTTAAATAAAATAATTTTATTTAGTTTGAATGTCTTGAAATAAATAAAATGAATTTTTTTAAAGTGAGTATGTTTGAAAATTAATAGAAACAAATCTATCAATACATTTGACCATTTGATAGATCATTAACGCATGAGAAGAACAAATAATGATTTGATAAGATGCAAAAGTATTAAACGATCATTTTATATTATTTGAAATAATAATTATTAAGCTAAGAAAGAGAATAACTTAATTAAATTATTGAACATATAATGATTTAATAAGATAAATCATATTTGAAGTCTATTTTTATAAGAAATTAAACTAGTTATATTATTTATTTAATACAAATAATAAAATAAATAAATAAAGTGTTAAGATAAATTTTAGAAAATAATTAGATGGTTTTAAAAATATTTAATGTTTGTAGAAACATTTTTATAATTTTTTAAAAATTTTTCCTATTTAAATTAAGGCTTAAAAAGCCCAAAAAAATTAGTTGAGGGAGCCCGGGTTCGAACCCGGGACCTCAAGGTTTGTAAGGGGACGGGGAACCAGTAGACCAGGGCCGCAGCCGCGGTTTACTTCGGTTCGAATTCCTTTTAAACCCAAACCAAGAAGTTTCCCCCAAACTTAAGAACCCTATTTTCATGGATCGACCAAATTGAAGCCCCATTCGATTATGATAACGAGCGGATTCATGGGGCTTTTATTCCCCAAGTGAAATCGAGTTTAAGTTAGTGTGTAATTACCCGTATGTTAATAGATTGGAGATGAACGAGTTGAAGATTAGACCACGACAGGGGAGGGAATGATTCGAGAGGAATTAGCCAACGTTAATCCAATTACTTGTACAGTAAGCTTCCTTAGTCGATGAGAAACAAAAACCCTATGCCAAGTTTAGATTGCTAGGATGGTGGATTTTGATCGTGTTGCAGGTCGCGGCAATGAAGGTGAACGAACGTGGGTTTGTGTGATTTTTCAAGTGAAATTGAGGGCTGAGTTAGATTAGGAATAGGTATATGATCGTTCACGTTCGATTAGTTAGATTATTATTGAGGTTAGTGCGCGATCGTGGAAGGAATTCGGCCGAAAAAGAGGGAAGGAATCGGGGAAGAAAAATGGGGGGTGGGGTTTGGGTGTTTTTGGAATTTACACAAATGGTCGCTGAGGTTTCTAACAGTTACCACTTGAAGTTTAAAGGTTTGCTTAAGTTTTAAATAATTTACAGATCAACCCCTGAAGTTTGAAATGTTATTATTTTATTTTAAAAGTTAATAATTATAGTCTTTAATACAATAAAACTTATATTTTCATTATTATTATTATTATTAACGTTATTATTACCATTAACATTATTATTATTAGTATAATAACAATTATTTTTAAGACTATTATTACTTTAAATTTTAGAAGAATAAGTAAACATTATAACACGTATAATGTTATTATTATTAATTTGTTAATCACCCAAATTAAGTATAATAAATCTCCTAAGTTTCAAAAATAACATTAAGGTCCTTTTAAGATTTAACAAAGTTAACTTTTAAGTTAATGAAAATACGAGATGTTACAGTCTCCCCTGCTTTGTATATGTACGAATCTTTAGTTTAATGGAAATCAACAAGATTCATAAACAATTCATTGATATCATAGCTTTGTTACATTATATGACATATTTATCAATATTTTGGTACTGGACCACATTGGTCGGTTGGACCAAAAACTAAGTAAAGTTATGTCTAATTTAAACGTTTCCAATTGAACCTGAAAACCGATCCATCGAAGTGCTTTTAATTTTTTTTATATTTCAATTAATAATAAGTTTATTACTACACCCATTTCTTATTTATTTAAGATTATAAAATTGCAGATTCATACTAAAAATACAGTATTTTAATATTTTTAAAATTACACACACATATACATATAAAAATTTCTTATGTTTTATTATTTTAAAGTTTTCAAATCTAATCCGACCAATATACCGGAAGACAACGAAGTCAATATCCAGCCCTATCGGAATTCAATTGTTACCGTTGGTAGAGGTTTTGACGTATTAAGTTACAAAATTAAAGAATAACCAACCGAGTCTTAAAACTGCAATCGAAATGTAAATTTAATTTATTATTACAATGCAATTGTGTAGAGAAAATAGGAATATTCTCAATCCAATTCACTAAGTATGATTATTATTTTTAAAAAGGATCATATGAGGTTCATAAACAAATTTCTAACATCTCAAATCTTCGAACTTGAAGAATGATTGAAGAAATCCTCAACAGTTGTAACTACAAAGACAAGCGTAGTCCGAAACATTATCATATACGCATACTCCGTTGCCAGTTGTATATTTTTCGAGGCATTTTTGTCTACAATCAACAAGCGTACAACCATTCTTGTACAACCACTCACTGCATCTCCTTTGCTGGCAATGTATCATTGGCACTCCAACTATAAGACAAATAAAAAGACGAACATTTATATCAATATATATATATATATATATATATATATATATATATATATCTTTTTATTAATTAAGAAATAATTGTTATTCGAATTTGAAAAGTTGGGTAGTTTGTTTTGAAATTCATATATATGAATTCAATTCGAATAATAATAAACCTTTTCCCGTCCCAAAGCGTTACATGTAACAATATACACACCCCTCTTGTTATTTTTAATTAGGGAACACATCTATTAGAGTAGAAAGAAGAGCTAATTAACAAACCTGCAATAACAACAATGATTAGCAACAAGCAAAAGTATGTAGACTTGGCCATGTTAGTTATGCACAAAAAGATATAATGTTTCACCGTGGAATTTCAAAATGATTTTGCTTTAAGAAATGATAATGCTCGATTCGTTTATATAGGCAATTTGTGTCTCTTGTTTTCTTTATTTTAATTCTTACAACAGGAAAACCGCTATATTTTTAATAAACATATTTAATGCATAGATAACTTCCAATATAATTATATTACAGTTACGGATTTATAATAAATTTCATATTGACATTTAACAACTTTACAAAACTTGATAAAGAATTCTTGTGTTTACTGGATAAAAATTTGAATTTCAGTTACATAAAATATAGAAACTAATTTATCTTTTAAAAGGCAGTTTCGTCTTTATGTAATCATATATATACTAACTAGGTTAGTATCCCGTGTATTACACGTGTTAATAAATAAAATATTAAATAGTTAAATAATAATAATTTATTAATTATAAAATAATATTTTGAGATAAAATATGATTAAAATTACATATGAGTAAAAACTATAAGTATATTTTTTTAACTTTTGGTTTTCTAAAAAAATATATAATTCTTGTTCCAAATCAAACCATTTTAAAAGATGTCATTTTTAAAAAAATAATTTATTGTAACTCCGAATTTTAATTATTTTGGTTTATATAAATTTTATTTTTTCAAGAAATCAAATTTATAATACTTCATAGTTGATGTTTTAGAATAATTTTTAATTTATAAAAAGACCTTTTTTTAACTTATTTAAAACCAATTTCTTTAATATAAAAATAAATATTATGATTAGTAGTTAATTTAATAATTTAATAGAAGAGACAAACGGAAAAATTAAAATTAGGAGGTCTAGAATTGTGTCAAGTGTCAACGCAAAATCTTCTTTTATTATAATAGATAAATTATCAACTTTAATATGCATAAGTAGTTGTACTATGTGCTTTAGTGGTTGTACTCACCTTTTGTTTCGTTTTTTTTAATCTTTAACATTTTTATTTAACTCAATACTTTACATCCAATATAATTTTGCTAAACATTTTTTTACTTTAAACTTTAGTCCAAAATACTTTTCATGTTATATGAATTGTTCGTTTTTCGTTTAGCTCTAAATTTTGCGAGTTATCACGTCGCTACGTGCGTGTGTGGTTCAACGTTTTTACGCTTATTTTTCCCGTAGAACGGTCGCGTCATAACGCACTGATCTTAAATCGATTTACTTATTATTTTATATGTTTTACGTTTCGCCTGCGTGGTTCAACGTTTTTACATTTAATTTTGTTTTGTTTTGTTTTTTTTATTTTTTATTATTTTTTATACGAGCTTTTTTCTTGTTGATGGTCACTGATGGTGATGTGTTACTGGTACTATTTGATATGATTTTACATCTCCCGCTGCAACGCGGGGGCTTAATAAATTCTAACTAGTAAATTTGTCCATGTCAGATACCACGATAACTTACATATATACTTACAAAAACAGAATGTTTACTTACACAAATCAAGTCGTAATTTCTTTATATTTATATGAATAAAATTCTTTTACTAACATTTTGAAGTTGGGTCTACAGTGATTTATATATGTTTGAGCAAGGTTTACAAGTGAAAATCTTTTTATATTTATGTGTTAACTTAATTAACACTACAACAAACTCAACCTACAGCGATAACATTTACATGTATCTGACGATACGTGCCATCAATAGGTTTGTTGACGACCTTTCAATCGATATAGATTTCACCGCTATTGACTTTTACCGATAGGTGTTACTTGTCGTCGTCAACTTTCTTTAAACATTTATTTAGTTATTTATTTTGACTTGGGGGCGACAATATGGCATCATCATAGAGTCGTCAAATTTCCTTTTGATCTAATATTTCTGGTTATGTGCGGCTTCAGGTCGCTATTGGTCTTTATTTTTTACTTTTGCAAGTTATTTTCTAGAAATAATTAAATAACAAAATTTTATAGTATCGTACAAACTACCTTCAAAGGCAATGTAACTTAATATAACAGATTAAATTTTTTAAAAGCAATGAGAAATTGTCTAAATTACTCTATGCTATACAAATCAAATGGAAGTACATAGCTAATTATCTGTATCATCATTACCATGTGGTCTTTGCTGCCATTGACGACGCCTTTCTTTAGTTTGTAGTTGAAATTGCCGTTCTATTTCTTTGGTTTATATGCGCGCGCCCACACATATATATATATATACACAAATATTTCAATAATTCCAAAAAAGTACAATAATTCCAAATATATATATATATATATATATATATATATATATATATATATATATATATATATATATATATATATATGTAGAGGGGTAAGGTTCAAATGAGAACCCTACCTTATTATGAGAACCCTTTAACTTATTTTGATCCATTGATTTACTTTTGAAAGGACAAGATGATGCCATGTGTCCTCATTTATTTTTATTATAGAAAAGGGTATATTAGACATTTTGCATATTATCCCAAAAAGTCAAATGCACAGATTTAATATGGTGGTGACAAGTGTCACCACCTACCATCTTTTACTTCACTCTACTTTTTTACTTTTTATAAAAAAACTAGCTCTAGTAAACCCGTGTAATACACGGGTTGAATAAATAAAATATTAAACTGAATAAAAATTATTAATTATAAAATGATAGACTAAAACATGATATGATTGAAATTATGTATAAGTAATAGTTATAAGTAATAAAACAATAATATAAAATTTTTAATTTATTTTATTTTTCAAAGATAAATTAGACATTTTGTTTTAAAAAACATTAAAGTTTTTTTTTTAAATTTCCTTACTATAAATCCCTATTTTAATTATTTTTGTTTTATTAAAAAATTACTTTAAAAACCAATTTTAAAATATTACGTAAAAATAATTTTATTTTTTAGAAAAAAATCTTTGTAAAAAACTATCTATATAGAAATAACGTTAATAAAAATTTATCTTTCTTAATTGATTAAAAAACTAATTATAATATAAAAATAAATAGATAATATTATTAGTAATTAATGTGGTTATTTAATAGGAGAGAGAAGCGGAAAAAATTTGATTAGAATGAATGTGGTGCTGACACGTGGCATTAGATGAGTCAAAAAGTGACATTTGGCAACCATAGTTACCCTTTTATTAGAGTAGTGAGATTTACCCCCTCTATTTTTAAAACTTCTATAACTTTTTTGTGGATTGTCATATTTTTATAATAATTACATCATTAAACCCGTCTCATTTTTCTCTTTAAATCCAATATAGTTTCGAAATTTTTTAAAATTTATTCTCAGCCGTTACTTATTACATTACTGTAACGTGTAGACAAAACATAAACATTACAGAATTAAACTTAAAAACATACTTATATCTAAAGAAAAGACAAAGAGTTTGTTATAATAAAGTTAATATACGAGAACCTTTACAACGAATTAAAAACATGTCTTTTGAATGTAAATCGTAATTCTTATCGTGGATTACATTATTTTGTAATTACTTACAGTGAATTACATCAAACAACATATATAAAAAACAATAATCTTACAACCAGACAACATTACACCATGTAAGTTCACTAATATAACATAACTTCAACAATGAATTTAAATAAAAAATAAAAAAAAACAATTACACATTAATAATTCCGTTAACATTTAATAGCGATATAACAAAAAGAGGATTACACTGTTTTACAGTACTGTAGTATTGCAAAAAAAAACTACTTACACTATTAATGTTATACTAATGTAACATTTAGTAAAGTTGTAACGAAAACATCTACTTATACTATTAAATACCTGATATTACACCACTCCAACTAACAGTGACACAATCATGAAAATATATAAATTTTATAACTACAATAATGAAAATATAGTCTCGAAAAAAATTTTAAAAACTTTCTAGACGTTACATATTACAATAAATTACATAATGTTTATATGATATAACATCTACTTACACTGTTAAAGATATGATATTACAGCACTCCAACTAAAAATACCACAGTCATTACAACAACCAAATAACATTACATCAATGTAAACCTATGTAAATTAATGTAAACCAATATTAACAAGTGTAAAACAATCTGTAAAACAAATATAAAACAAACTAATCGTCATTACACCCGATATTACACCATTCAAATTCACAGTAATACCGTCATTACAACAACCTAACAACCAAATGACATTAAATCATGTAACTACGCCATTGTAACCAAATTTCAAAATTATAAAGAAATTAAATAAAAAAACTACACCACTGTAAAACAGTCTGTAAAATAATGTAAACCAATTTGTAAACTATTGTAATTACACCATTAACATTTTTTCAATGTAAACCACTATAACTAAAGAAAAACAACATTTTCTCTTGTGTGTCTTCTACTAATCTGTAAAAAAACAACATTTTTTCATATGTAAACCAATGTACTCTGTAATGGAAACCAATGTAAACTGGCATTTCTTCAATGTAAATCAGTGTACACTAACTTCTTTTCAATATAAAACTAATGTAAACTAATTTGTAAAGCAATGTAAACTAAGAACATATGCTCTAACAAAACCTAAACCTGTTGTAACCCAATGTAAACTAAGAACATATATATTTCCTGAAATAATCCATCCTTATGACTGTTGCGTTTGAGATTTAGAGAAGCTACAAGGAAATAAAGATGCAAAATCAACGAGCATAGCTTCAATGGTTGGATTTCGAGATTAGAAAGTGATTAAGTATAGTATAATGTGAAATTAATATTTATTGTTTTATGTAAAAAGAATCATATTCAAAATACAATGTATTTTATTTTAAATGACATTAAATAAACTGTTCAAGTTTTAAAAATTGGCACTTATATAAGTTAAGTTATAAATGTAATGTTCTTAATTATCTATAATAAGTTTTTTTTTCAGAATCATTATCAATGGATTATTCATAAAAGTGAGTTTTTTTATATAAACAAATATAATTTATACTTATACCTCATGCATCAAATGTTGTACAGTTGCAACTATTGTCTTCAAGAATCAAAACCCAAATAACAAAACACACAGAACAAAAAAATACATTCTTTAACACTTGTTGTCATCAATGGTGGTCGCAGATGAAAAGAACTGGGAATATTCCTCTTTATCTTTAAGTTCAGATTTTGAAAATGGTGCGCATGATAATAGGCTTTCTAAGCATAAATCGGACCTAAATAAAATCATGTAGAACATGAATCTGAGAAATGCTTAGAAGAATAAGGAAAATAAGGAGAATTGACATACTTGCACGTACAAAGACAACGAGCACAACTCGAACACCTTCAAGTCGCCTTTAAATCCGACGCCGAAGGTACGACTAGCATCGCAGACGATCTGGAAGAGGGAGCGGACGACGACGGCCGTGGAATCAACGTCGGCCATTGGCGATGGTGGTGGTGAAAAAGAAAAAGAAAAAACTATGAAGAATGTGGGTTTGTGGATGTTGAATCAAAAGAAAAATCCTTACAAATAGAGAGAAAGAAGATAGATGAGTTTTGGGGTTGGTGAAAAAGGTGTATGTATTGAAGATAAGATCATGAAAAAAAAAATTTGTGTCAGAAAAGTATAGAAATCAGAATATAGTAAAAGACATAAATACCCTCCATCTCATCTCAACCTTCCATATGGCATCTTTGACTTTTACTTTAAATCAATGGTGAGATATAGGGTTAAAGGGTTCTTAGAGTTTTTAAGGGTTTTCAAAAGAACTATGTCCTATATATATATATATATATATATATATATATATATATGTAACGTGTTATCAAAGTAATCTATCACATTGGGTGAGTAAGGTATAATAGATAACAGGAGACATTATGTTGTCCCGAGATCATGTACGGTGACGAGAGATGCAACTACAGGGAATAAGGGTTATAAATTACGAGTGGCATCGTGGAATGTAGGAACACTTACTAGTAAGTTATTAGAGATAATAGATGTGTTAAGGAGCCGTAAGGTTCAGATAGCGTGCCTCCAGGAGACTAGATGGCGGGGTGGAAGGGCAAAGGAGTGTAATGGGTATAAACTATGGTATTCAGGGTCAGATGGAACAAAAAATGGAGTAGGTGTTTTAGTTGCTAAAGAACTTCAGGATAATGTAGTGGAGGTTAGAAGAATCGATGATAGACTTATGTTGTTAAGGATAGTAATAGGAGACGAAGTAGTGGCTGTAGTTAGTGCGTATGCACCGCAAGTAGGATTACGGGATACGGAAAGAAAGAAGTTCTGGGAGAGCTTAGATCAAGTTATGGGAGACATACCTCGAGAAGAAAAAATATTCATAGGAGGAGATTTTAATGGGCATATCGGTAAGGACAACGATCATTTCCCGTCGGTGCATGGAGGCTTTGGGTATGGTCTGAGGAATGACGTCGGTAGGGAGCTCCTTGACTTTGCATTAGCGCATGAACTAAGCATCATAAATTCGTTTTTCAAGAAAAGAAGAATCGCATCTAATTACGTTTAGCAGCGGCGGGAGACACACACAGATAGATTATTTGCTGATGAGGAGAGAAGATCGTAGCTCGTGGAAGGACTGCAAGACAATACCGGGACAGACAGTAGTCACTCAACATCACATGTTGGTGGCAGATCTACGACTGAAGAGAGCAATTATCCAACCAACTAAGAGAAGTAGACCTACGATCAGATGGGGACAACTCAAAGACGAAAAGATTACCATCTTTAGAGATAAAATCATACCAATGAACCTGAGTGGGCCACAGGAAGATGCCAACCAAAAGTGGGAGACAATGGCAACTAGAGTCATTCAAGCAGCTAAAGAAACGCTTGGGACTACAACAAATAGGAAAATCGGTCATAAGGAATCCTGGTGGTGGAACGAAGATGTACAGGAGAGGATAAGAATTAAACAACAAAGTTTTAGAGAGCTTTTACGCTGTAATAATGAGGAAGAACGAGCAGAGCTAAAAGATAAATACAAAGAGGCTAAACGAGAGGCGAAAAAGTCTGTGTCAGAGGCAAAGAACACAGCATACGAGAGGATGTATAAGCGATTAGAGACGAAAGAGGGTGAACATGACATGTTTAAGATTGCCAAGGCAAGGGAACGTAGTAGACAGGACTTGAGATTGGTGAAGTTTATAAAGGCCGCGGATGGAAAGGTCTTGGTGAGGGAGAAAGACATCAAGGGGAGATGGAAAACTTACTTCGATAACCTTTTCAACATAACGAACAATAATCAACAAACGGAGATCGATGAAACAAATCAAACGATGCAACAAAACAAGTGTTATTGTAGAAGCATCACAGTCGATGAAGTTAAGAGAGCTTTGAAGAAAATGGGAAGGGCTAAGGCGGTGGGGCCAGACAACATTCCGATAGAAGTGTGGAAGTGCCTTGGAGATGAGGGCCTACAATGGCTAACGGACTTATTCAACACTATCTTTAAGACAGGAAAGATGCCAGAGCAGTGGAGAAGTAGTGTCATAGTCCCCATATATAAGAAAAAAGGAGATGTCCAATGTTGCGCAAATTACAGGGGAATAAAGCTATTGAGCCACACGATGAAGCTATGGGAAAGAATTGTTGACACGAGAATTAGACGAGAAACTCAGATAGCGGTAAACCAATTTGGATTTATGCCAGGACGCTCTACAACAGAAGCTATACACGTCATAAGGAGGATAATGGAGAAATATAGACAAAAGAAAAGAGACCTACATATGGTATTCATTGACCTAGAAAAAGCCTATGACAGTGTACCGCGGAAACTCATCTGGGAAAGTCTACGACTTAGAAAGGTACCAGAGAGGTATATCAAAATAATAAAGGATATGTATGACGGGGCAAAAACGTGTGTACGAGCACCTGTCGGAGACACAGACTACTTCCCGGTGGAAGTAGGACTCCACCAAGGATCGGCATTGAGCCCATTCCTCTTCACAGTAGTGTTGGACGAGATGACCAAGTCTATACAAGAGCCAGTCCCGTGGTGTATGCTGTTTGCGGATGATATTGTCTTAATATCAGAATCTAAGACGGTGCTTAACGAGAGATTAGAACAGTGGAGAGCAGCACTAGAACGCAGGGGCTTAAGGATAAGTCGCTCTAAGACAGAATACATGCATTGTAACTTTAGTGGTGAGGCCGAGGAGGACACCCAAATCAGTATCCAGGGAATGGCGGTCCCCCGGACGTCTAGGTTCAAATACCTTGGCTCGTACGTACAGGAAGATGGAGAGATACACAGCGATGTAGCACACCGCATACAATCAGGATGGTGCAAGTGGAGAGCAGCATCAGGGATTTTATGTGACAAGAGGTTCCCAGCCAAACTAAAGGGAAAACTATACAGAGTGGCAGTACGTCCAGCTATGTTATACGGCACAGACTGTTGGGCCATAAAGAAATCGCACGAGAGACAAATAGAGGTCGCAGAAATGCGAATGCTGAGGTGGATGTGTGGACATACAAGATTGGATCGGATAAGAAACGACGTTTTTCGCCAGAGGCTAGAGGTGGCTTCTATCACAGAAAAAATAAGAGAGGGAAGATTAAGATGGTTTGGGCACGTGAAGAGGAGAACGATGGCAGCACCTGTCCGAGCAGTAGAGAACATCAGTTTAGAGGGTAGGAGGAGTAGAGGTAGACCTAGGTTGACTTGGGACGAGGTTATTAGGAAGGATATGATAGACTTGCATCTTTCTGAGAACATGATCGAGGATAGAAGTGAGTGGAGGCGTAGAATTAAAATTAAGGACTTTTAGTGGGTTTTGTGGGTGGGAAGGGTATACGGTGACATATGGCCGGACCACACTCGCTAGGTGTAGTTTTCCTCATCTACCCTCTTTGGGTATTACATGCCGTTTTTTTTGTGTTGTATGCTTTGTATTTTGTGTTGTATGAGCGCATTATCTAATTCTTGATGTGATGTATATCTTTGTGTTGTATGCTTTGTATTATGATTGTTATTGTTATTGACTTTGTTAACGAGTCGGGGGTCTCTTCGGAAGCGGTCTCTCTATCTTTCTAGATAGAGGAAAGACATGCCACCATATACCCCTCCCAGACCCTGCTCTCCAGCGGGATACACTGGGTATGTTTGTTTGTTTGTTTGTTTGTTTAACGTGTTATCAAAGTAATCTATCACATGATCATGGTTAAAATACAAATATTTCAATAATTCCAAAAAAACGAAGCATGCATTATTAACGCTAATAAAGAATAATCATAACAAATAAAAAATAAAGCTTTAGAAAATAACTGTAGGTGATAAATGTATTCCTTAAGCCCATAGAAGTTTAAAAAAGTACAAAACTTTAAAATAATTGCAACTTTAAATAATTTCTCAGGTCCGGCCCAATAGCTTGATGGGTGAAGCAAGGGACTTCATGCCCCCAAAATATTTGGGCCCAGTTTATAGAAAAGTTTCATTAATTTTGCATTGGTCTTTTAGGCAATTTAATCTAACAGATGAGATATAGAAGTTCAGAAACATAATGTTAGCATTTGAATGTGTTATGCAAATTTATATGTTTTTCTAATAAAAATTAAGCTGATTGTTAGGATTTGAATTTTTAATAATTGAACTTCAATCAGAGAATTTTTTGTTTATTTAGTTACAGTTGGTAAATTATGCTTGATTGCAACTCACTTGTTTAGTTGTTTAAGTATATTAGTGCATGTTTAGTGCTAGGAAGGGCTCCGTTTTCCTGGTTCGCTTAGGCCCTATAAAACCGTTAAGACGACCCTGATTAAATTAGGATTTATGTCAAA
The DNA here is from genome assembly GCA_024085815.1 of Flaveria linearis. NCBI lineage: Eukaryota > Viridiplantae > Streptophyta > Magnoliopsida > Asterales > Asteraceae > Flaveria > Flaveria linearis. Next base: position 71,200,840 of record CM044007.1, on the reverse strand, counting down.
CTCCTTTTCCCTTTCTTGAAACTTCACCCATTCTGTGGATGAAAAATAACTTCTTGTAGCGTTGGCTTTCACCAACGTACGTTAAAGAAACAGTAGCAAATAAAATTAGATTGACTTTTGTCATTTTAAACTTTATATGGAACAAGTCAGTCTTATATTATAAAAGTACTTAAGTTGGTGTTTCTTATTTGTTTCTTATGCAATGAAAGAGTATGTTGGACCAAAAGAACCAATGAGCCAGATCAGAAAAACCTTTAAGTCTCACAGACATCATAACAACTGAAGAAGACTACATCAGCTCTGAAGACAAGTGCCGAAGACAAAGTCTGAAGACAAGTACTGAAGAAAAAGTCTGAAGACATCAGCTGAAGACAAAGTCTGAAGACCAAGTCTTCAGAGGTTGTCACAACAACTGAAGTAGTACTCTTTAGTAGTTGTGATGGTTTTACTTTTCAGTAGTTGTCCTTATCAGTTTCAGTAGTTTGTAATCAGTAGTTTGTAATCAGTAGTTTGTAATTAGTAGTTTGTAATCAGTAGTTTGTAATCAGTAGTTCAGTAGTTGGTTTTTAGTAGTTGTAGTATTAGTTAATACTTAGCTTCTTTTGTAAGAAGATGTCCTCAGTTGTTGTGGACATCTTCAGTAATTTTAGTTATTTTCAGTTGTTTATGTAAAACGGTTAGATGTCACTATCAGGTGACATCTGCTGACGTCACCTTACCTCTATAAAAGGAAGGTTGACCTATTTTGTATTAACCGAAGCTTGTGTATGAATGAAAACATTCTATTTTGCAGAAAACTTTCTCTCTTTATAACCGTACTGTTTTATTGAATATCCTTTGTGTTCTTGCTTAAATTTCGTCTAATTCTTATACTATTTCGCTGCAAATCATAACCTAATTGATCAAACTAGATCCGAGATCCCTTCAAATGGTATCAGAGCTGGTTAATAATTGACCGATTTAACAATTGATCATTGAAACTGCTCTTTTGATATCTAAGTTTGATCGAATTAGTAAATTTACAAGAATTGGTTATAGAGTTTGATTTTCTGTTGCTTCTGGTGAATTAATTTGAGGTTCTTCGTGTTTAAAACAGAGTTGTTGAGTTTTGAGCTAGATTTGTTAAAATTATATTGAATTTGTTTGAATTTGTGAAAATGACTACACCAACAAATGATCCTCACAATACTGGCTCCTCAACAAAGCCTCCGGTGCTTGTTAGGAGTGAGTATAACATATGGCAACGCCGAATGCTCCATCACCTGTCTATCAATAGCGCAGGATGTTGGAAGTCTGTGGTTCATGGACCATACAAGCCTATGGTGAGTCTTCCGGAAAAGAATGAGATGGTTCCGAAGAAACCAGAGCAGTATTCGGATGAGGATCTAAAACTATTTGAAATTGATGCTAAAGCCCATGGAATTCTGGCTATGGCACTGCCAAATGAAATCTATTCAGGGCTTATGCATCATGAAACTGCTCATGACCTCTGGGTTACTCTGAAGGAACAATTTGGAGGAACTGATGAGGTTTTGGCAAATACTAGAGAAATCTTGCCCAGCAATATGAGACATTCTCTCATAGAAAGGGTGAGTCTCTGACTCAGCAGTTTGAGCGATTTTCCTGTTTGATATCTGAGTTGAAAATGGTTAAACAGGAATATTCAAACAGCCAGATGAACAACAGATTCCTCAGATCCCTGCCTGAGAGATGGGACACATATACTATTGTCCTACACTCCAATGCAAATCTGGACACTCTATCTCTCACCCAACTTCATGGGAAACTATTGACATTTGAACGAGAGATAGAACAGAAAAGGAAACTGTCTTCATCTGGGAAGCTCACTGATGACTTTATACCAGAAAATACTACATTGGTCGGTCAGGAGTCAGAGTATGCTGCATCAGAAGGTTCATATGATGAGCATATAGATTTCTCTACAAACAGTGGAGAACATGCTTTTGTTGGTGTTGATAGTAATTCAGGTGGTAGTAGTGATAATTTGTGCTTTTTGATGAATGATTTGAAAGGAATTCCAGATGATGATCTGGAAGAGATGGACATTTTGAGTCAAATGGCAATGATCAAGATCAGATCTCAAAAGTTCTACAAAAGAACTGGTCGGAAATTCCCAGGCCTCTCTGGCAAAACCAAGGTTGGATTTGACAAGAACAAGTTGAGGTGTCACAAGTGCCATAGACTTGGACACTTTGCAAGAGAGTGTAGATCATCTGGATCTAACTCATCCGCACCCTTTGTGACATTTCCAAGCAATAGCTCACAAAACAAAGGGCAACATTCCACCAGTTCTGGTCATCCTTCACAAGTTCAATCATCTCCTGCATATTTTGTCCCTCAAGGTCCTATGCCATATCCTTACCCCTGTTTTTACATGCCTCAGTCCAATCAGGTTCAAGTACCCACAACTTAACAAACACCTGCCCTACCTGAGCCTCAACTATCTCAATCAAATCAACAATCTCAATCTCAACCACAACAAAGCTTTTTCACCCCTGGAGTTGTTGACTGGAGCAGTTTACCAGATGATCTTTCTGGTTATCATGAACAATTGTTTCTAAGTGCTGGTCAACATGGTGGTGAAAACCTTTTTGGAAATCTTGCTCTTATGGCCCTGGAGTCTACTGATGGTTCATGCTCAAATGCTTCTACATCACAGGTACCACAGGTATCTTCAGAGGCTAAGGCCAAGTTGTGTTCTGAGTCATGCATAGCCACCTTTGCCTCAATTAGAGAAGCAAATGTAGCTTTAATCAATAAAAATCTTGAGCTAGAGAAAGTGATTTCCAAAAGAAAAGATGAGTTTGAGTCTGTTTTAAATGAAAAGGATGATGAGATTTATAAATTAAAATGCCTTATCACTGATGAAAAGGCAAAGGTAGAGGTTATCTTAGAGAAATACAAGGATCTCAAAGAAACACTTGCAGATACCCAAATAGAGTGTGAACGCTGTGTAACATCATGCAAGGGTTTGAAATGCTTTTCAACAAACAAACAGTTTCAAATATGAAGTTTGGGATTGGTTATAATCACACTGCTCCTCCTACAGATTTTACTCCCAAATTAGAAGTAGAATCTGAAGGAGAAAGCAAAGAACAATCCACATCATCATGTGTCTCACCCTCTGGTAATGAATCAAAATCAGATGATGAAGTCAGTATTAGCACCTCAGCAAATCAATCAGCTGATGGTTCCAATGCTGACAAACACATGATCAGGAGAAAGCTGATTGTAACCTTTCGTGTTTTCGTTAATTAAAAAATTAACAACGTAAATTCTTGTAAGGACTATAATTGTCAATTATGAAACTATTGGGTTATTTATGCTTATTTCTTAGTTGTCTTTAATTTTTAATATATGAAAGCTAATAATTTGAATATTAAATAATGAAGAATAATAATAACTATAATACTAATAATGATAATAATAAAAATAATAATGAACATAGTCATAATAATAATGATAATAATAATAAGCTTGATTAGTGTTTAATCTTGTAATAAATGAAAACAAATAAGCTATATTAGTTAAAAACTTGTAAATAATAAGTTTTGTCATAAAATATTAACATTTAAACTGAAGGGGCTAAAGTGTAATTTAATTAAAAACTAAAACCTAAACTTTGGATTTTAAAATATAAACTTTAAAACTACAGGGACCAATTATGTCATTGTTGAGAGTTTAACCCAAACCACCCCCTACCCCGTTTTTCCGGCCAGGAGTCCGGCCAAACTCCGGCGTGGCTCCGGCCACCATAAAAAACACCATTTCAACCCGTTTTTGATTCAAAAACCGGTCTCGAACGTTTCTAGAACAAGAGTCGAACCACATGTGCATTTTAATTCGAGTTAATGACTGATTATGGGTGTCGAATGGGTGAGTAACCGTCGACCCCAAATTTCTAACCGTTTGAACATTTAATCTTAATAATAACTCAATTAATCGAGCATGGGAAATCGTTTAACCATCTATAATCCATTCTTGGTTCCAATTTCACCTGAAAACACACGCAAAACATTCCATTCAATCCCTTCTAAACCGCGACCTGCAACTCTATCAACTGCCCTTTTTCGACAAGTCTAAACAAAAATTAACAAGGGGCTTTGCATCACGAACATTTCCCGAAGCTACCCTCGAAGTTAATTTGATTATCTTCATATTTTTCTCAACCTTTGATTCGACATAAACCGCGATTGCTCCTACGACGTGTTCATCTTCATACCATCACCATTCGGGTAATCAAATACACCAACATACTCGTTTTACCATGAGGAACAAAAGCCCTAACATTAATTTGATTGATAACATCGATCTGGGGCTCAATTTGGTTCAGTTCAATCTAGGGTTCATACGTTTGGGGATTTCCTTTTAATTGTGTTTTAAGTATTAAGGACCATTGCCTAGCATGGCTGCGGCCCTGGTCTAATGGTTACATACACACATTCACTACCCGAGGTCCCGGGTTCGAACCCGGCAACCTCAATTCTTTTTTTTAAGTCTTTTTCAGCCTATAAAAATTACAGAAAAATTTCTAAAAATTATAAAAAATTAATTTTGTAAGCTTTATTTTTTTAAGACACCTAATTATTTCTAGTAAATTAATTCTTTAAACACTTTAATATATATATTTTAATAAGTATTACACTTAGTTTAATTTTATAATTATAAACTTTAAATAATAGTTTAAACCACTAAATTATTATTTGTTCAAATATTAACTATATATATTATGGTTTAAATGATGCTTATTTTAAAAAAAAAAAGAAAAATTTAAAAGTTTATTTAAACTATACTTAGACTTTATTACAAATGGTTTCTTTTATATTAAAACGATTAAATAGTATATTTCATTTCCATTAACTCAAAACAAAATCAAATATACTTTTTTTTAGTTGGACGTAATTATTAAACCCCAAATAGTTAAATTGAAACCCTAGTCCTCGTCAATTCGTTAAACTTGTTATGAATAAACTTAAACCTTGTAATTATATATAAATATTCTTAGGTACCTTGTGAAAGATTTGCGTTAGAACGTTTATTTAATATTTCCTTATTAATCAACATTCCTATACTTATTTGTCAGGTGAGTTCTTCCATACCCCTTTTTCATATTTTCACACTTTGGGGTGAAACATGTTAACTTATTATCATTGCACTTGTAAACTTATTTGAGTCTTGTAATCTTTATGGTAATTCATCATGCAAAGTTGTGGTTAGTTGAACTTTTGTGGTTACCATGTTATGGCGTTTATATGTACAATCATTAACTATTGCTAGCCTGGTGACGTCATAGATCTATGGGCCTGACAAGCCTGCTTGGTTGATCCAAGTACACTTAGCTAATCGTATAATCTTGTAAACGTTTGAGACTTGTAAAACTTTGTCAAGGTTTGATTGTTGCATTGTTCATAACATCCCTCATCACTTTATTCACTAAATTATGACTTGAATTGCCATCTTTTATATATTCTATGTATTGAAAACTATGGAATGCTCACCAATATTTTTATGTTGACCTTTTATTTTTAACATGTTTCAGGAATAACCCAAGTATGCGTTCTACTCTTTGAAGCTTATCTCATTTAGGACTGGACTTAGAGAAATAAACAATGATCTTGTTACTTTCAACCTTGTATTCATGATGTATCTTTGTTTGAGCCTTTCACTTGTATTGTTATAATTGAATCTTGATTAATATATATTTGGAATTAATAATAGCGTTATGTGGCTGTGAACAATCGTAACCCTCACATCTCGACGTTTCCGCCGTCAGGGTTGGGGTGTGACACTGTTCACTTCAGGTGTTGTCTCATAAAGTATTCAAAGTACTGAAGGGCAAGTCACAACACCTGAAGAACAAACCAAACCCACTAAGAACAAAAATGGTTTGACAACTGCTGAAGAGTCTATCAGGAAGTCCAAAAGTACTGATAGAAAACTTTTGAAAAACAAATCTTCAGTAGTTAAGAATCCTTCAGTACTTAACATAAGTACGAAAAGGAAAAAAGTACTGAAGAACAAACCTTCAGTAGTTTCATCTTCTTTAGTAGTTGATCAACTGAAGATGAAGAAAAAGCCATGTGAAATATGTGGCTTATTTAATCATCTCACTGATGACTGCTGGTACAGAAAGGGTTCCAAATTCAACAAAGATAAGAACATCAAAAAGAAAATTAATAAAATGAAAAATGAATTTGAAACCAAGTTTGTACAAGAGGCATCTCAACCTGAAAACCCAAATTCCTTTAAGAAATCCAAACAGAAGGAAGGGGTTTATCAGGAAACAGCTGAAGGTCTTCAATGGATTCCTCATGGAATACCAAAACACCAGACTAAGTCTGTGTCTTCCAAAAGTGAGAAAATGGTGAAACACAGGAACCAATCACAAACAAGAACTGATGTGTCTGATGAACTAAAGGCTTTAGCAAACAATCAGACACAACTTGTTATGATGGTTCAACATCTATTGGGGAGAGTTAACCAAATAGATGTACCTAAGGCTGCAAACGAACCGAACGAACACGAACAAGACCTTGTTCATGTTCGTTCATTTAACATTTTACACGTTCATGAACTGTTCGTGAACATATTAACAAACTGGATTTGGTGTTCGTGTTTGTTTGTTAACAAAACCTGTATGTTCGCGTTCGTTTTTGTTCGTTCGACAATGGATATGTAACGGACACAAATGGACACAAATGAACATTTATGAACACAAATGAACACTAACGAACACAAACGAACACAAACGAACACTAACGAACACAAACGAACACAAACGAACACTAACGAACACAAACGAACACAAACGAAGGAAAAAAACATAATGAACTAAAAGTAATCATTTAACCATAAAAAAATTAACAATGCTTACTGCTATGATCAATTTCTCCCCCAAAATCAACATCTTAAAAAAATTTGAAGGTGAGGAATTAGGCAAAGACCGTAGCTTCAATAACATGAATCAATGAAGGAAAAAAACTTATGATTTAAGACATTCTATAACTCACTTACGTGAGTAATCATCGGTCATCACAACATAAATAATTATAACCCCAGATCTGAAGTATTAGTTCATGAAGAAGAATAGATGAGAAACGTATATGAGAATTCTACATACCGGCCGAATCACAACTAGAGGTTGAAGGAAGCAGCAATGGTGGTCCGACGGAAGCAGCGGCGGAGGTTGACGGAAGCAGCGGTGGTGGTTCGATAGAGGTGGCGGAAGCAGTGGCGGAAGTAGCGACCGAGAAAGAAAGATATACGGTGCCTTAATTTTGATCTGATACTTTAAGTCTATTTGGAAGAGAAAACTCAAGTCAATTATATTATAAAATTATATTATAAAGGATTTAAGTTTTGAAAATTATAGGTAATTAAAAATATATAAAAACTTTAACTACAGAACGAACACAAACGAACATAAAGGAACGAACATAAACGAACATAAACGAACGAATGTTAACGAACATATTACCGAACGTTCATGAACATAAATGAACGAACAAGTCCTTTGTTCATGTTCGTTCATTTAGCTAAACGAACGGAATTTTTTGTTCATGTTCGTTCATTTAATAAATGAACAAACATAAACGAACTTCCCGCCAAACGGTTCACGAACTGTTCTCTGAATGTTCAGTTCGTTTGCAGCCCTAGATGTACCTGTGATTAAACTACAGAAAAGGAAAACCAAGCCAAAATTAAAGGACTCCTTTTCCACACCATCTCTATTTTCACAGGCTGTTAATCATGCCAAAGCAGTTAGTGTCACATCTATTGATAAGAACAGACCCAAAACCAAAATGGTTTGGGTCTCAAAAGCTAACTAGTTTCTTTTGACAAATGCAGGGTTCTTCAGTATGCCAAAGAAGCATCTGGTATGTGGACAGTAGAGGATCCATGCATATGACAGGGAGCAGCTCTCTTCTTAATGACTACTTTTAAGGAAAGAAGGGATTTGTTTCTTTTAGTAATGATGCTAAAGGTTACATCATCGGCAAAGGCTTTGTTTCAAATAGTGAAATAAGGTTTGATGATGTCAACCATGTGGAGAATCTCAAGTACAATCTCTTGAGTGTCAGTCAGATGTGTGATAAAGGTCATGTTGCCCTTTTCACCAGCCAGAACTGCAGGATTCTGTCTTCCAAAGTTCTGAGTCTGATTGACAAGGTATTGGATGAATATACTCTCCTGAAGGACAACAGGACAGGAAGAGTATATGCCTTAGATTTATCAAAGAAAATTGATCTAAAAGGCCATCCTTGCCTGTTCTCTAAGGCCTCTCCTCAGGAATCTAAACTATGGCACAGAAGGCTTGGTTATGTGAATCTTAAAAACATGAACCAGCTGATCCATCATGGTTTAGTGAGAGGATTGCCAATGAAGGAGTTCAAATATGATGACAACTGCTCTGCTTGTTTGAAAGGGAAGCAACACAAAGTATCATTTCCTCTAATAGAAGAGCTAAAGTCTACTGCCTGCTTGCAATTACTGCATATGGATTTGTTTGGTCCTGTAAGTGTGATGAGCATGGCAAAGAAGAAATACTGTCTGGTAATTGTGGATGATTACTCTAGATTTGTATGGACTTTCTTCTTGCATTCAAAAGAGGAAGCTGCACAAGCCATTATACACTTTGTGTTGTATGTTGAAAAACAGTATTCCCTTCCAGTCAAGTGTATGAGGAGTGATAATGGCACATAATTTAGAAATCACACACTTGATGAATTCTACTTGTCTAAGGGAATCAAGAGGCAGTATAGCATTCAAAGAACTCCTGAACAAAACGGAGTGGTGGAAAGAAAGAACAGGACACTTATTGAAGCTGCTAGGTCAATGTTGGCTGATTCTAGTTTGCCACTGACCTTTTGGGCTGAAGCTGTCAACACAGCTTGCTATGTGCAGAATAGAGTCTTAGTAAATCAGAGGTTGATGAAGACTCCTTATGAAGTGTTACATCATTTGGCCCCTCTGATTTCATTTTTTAGAGCATTTGGGTGTCCCTGTTACATTCTCAACACAAAGAATCCACTTCAAAGGTTTGAATCAAAGGTGGATGCAGGGTACTTTGTTGAATATTCATCTACTTGCAAGGCATATGGAGTTTTCAATTGCAGAAAAAAGATAGTGGAAGAGACCTTGCATGTGAAGTTTAATGAATCTCCAAAGGACAAGATTCCATAAAACCCTGTGGAGCTATTTGATTTGGATATACTACAATATGTTCCTTATCAGTCTCCAGCTGTTGTAGTTCCTGAAAATATTTCACCTCATGCAAACAGTTCTCCACCTGGTGGTACTGATGATGATGATGACAGTACTTACCTTTTGTAAGGCCCTGATCCCAGGAAACCTCACAGTTGGTCATTCACAGCAAAAACATAGATTTAAAACATTCATTTACTTATATATGTATATATATATATTGCAGCGGAAAGATGTAGTAATTGCAATTCATTACAAAAGCAGTTAAATTAAAATATAAACATCGTCTTAAACTATCAAAAACTCTTTGAAGTCCTCTTAAATTTTTCTCCATCAGGGATGCCAGTCTTTAGATGCCAAGAAGCTTCAGATCCATGCTCCCATCCCTTAAGCCCTAACGCTCACCTGTCAACTGATATGCATACAAAAGTCAGCTTCGCTGAGTGAATTCTAGGTTTACTTTGTTAAATAACTTTTGTAAGAGGTATTAGCTTTAACAGTTGAAAATAATCATCATCTATCAGAACATTAATACACACGGGCTATCACTTTATCGGTACTTTACCATTACTTGTTAATTATTACTCTTCTTTATCCGTCAATTCCCAATCACTATCGGTGCCTATGATAAACACAGGACTTTACTGACACGCCAATTTAGGCCTTACTGTCGTACCCAAACAGGCCATTATTGTCATGCCAATTCATGGCCTTACTGACCTGCCTGTTCGAGCATTTACTTTATCAAGGTAAGGGCATAACAGATGCAACCCTCCTTTATCAATTGCTTGCAAGGCTTTACTTTCTCAAGGTACATGTTATGGGCCCAATAACAGTTCTTTAAGTTTCACTTATATCTTTAGTTTCACATGCACTTAACACATAATAAGAAGCAAACTCTTAATCTACGCATTCACATTTCATCAACCATGAGAGATAAACCAGATAACTGACCCTCCGGGGGACAGTGGGGGTTCCGGGGCGACAGCCCTTGATAGCGGGGTTCTAGGGGCGGCAGCCCCTAGTGGGGTCCAAGGGGCAACGCCCCTGGCTGGGGCCAGGCTGCGTTTTATTTTCTTGGCACATTTGAACTATTTAAATGGCACATTTTACTTTAGAAAATTTTATTTTCTTGATAAAAGGTCTTAAAAACTGTCATCATAAAAGTATGTATTTTAGTATGCATATCACCCCAAAACATTGAAAACGGGTAAAGGAGAGGTCTAAAACTCACCTAAACTTAGCAAAATAGCTTCAATTTAAGTAACTTAAGCTATAGTCCGAATACACAAGCTGCACGGAAGTTAATACACAAAAACATTATTTTCTTCACAATTTCGCTGACAGTTTCGCTGGCAGTTTCGCTGGCAGTTTCGCTACCAGTTTCGCTACCAGTTTCACTGGTCAGCACTTCTGCCAGTTTCGCTGGACAGATTCGCTGCCATGAGCGCCCAACTTTCGTTGGAATTTCCTAGTTTCGCAATGTCTATAGGTCAACCTGGGCACTGGCGAAATTTGCAACGAAACTGTAGTTTCGCACCAGTGAAACTGTAGTTTCGCTGGAACTCTCTTAGTTTCGCTGGATGAGTGCACAGTTTCGCTGATCGAGGGCACAGTTTCGCTGGATGCATAAAAATGACGAACCAGCCCGTTTTTTACCCAAAATCTTAACTTTTTACATCCAAATCCTTGGTTTGCCTTCCATGAAACCATTTCTAACCTTTTTACATGTTTTCATACGTAAAAATTTGACCTTTATGTGTTTCTTTGAAACTTTTCAAAACTCAAAACCCTAGAATCCGGGTTTGATCTACAGAAGGGCTTAGAGGTTGATTCTTACCTGGATTTGTTGCTCATTTTTTATGTTTTGATGCTCCAACACCCAGATCTTCAATCTTTTAACCTTTGAAGCTCCAAATCTTGAGTTTTCTTCACTTTCTCTCTCTACTTTCTCTCTATACGAATTTTGGGGGCTAGGGTTGCAAATGCTGGAATGGAGGCTGCTCATGCATGTTTAAGGGCTGATTAAGGGCCCTTAAACCTATCAAAACATAGCCCATTAAGGTTAATTTAGTCCATAGCCCACTAATTTACCTTTATTTCTTAAATTAACCCTTAAAAGCCCATTATTATTAAATGGCTTGCTTCGGGAAATTTCGGGGCGTTACACCTTTTCAAGTTTAGTGCTCAACTGCCTGAGTCATCTAAACCCGATGTTCCTATAGCTTCAGCAGCTCCATCCATAACAAATGCTGATGAGATCTCTGCATCATCTACTTCGTTTGAATTGCTATCTCCTTCATGGTTTCAAGAGTCTGAATCAACATCTGTTGCTGCTGAATCTCCTGCAAATACCTGCACAGATCTTATTGTCTATCAAGAGCTGAAGAATCACCTAATGTCTTAAATCATTGGTGATATTAATGCTGGATGCTGGTATGGTAACTATTTGGTCCTCCCGTTCCCATGTGAATTCTGGACCAGTAATTTGTGATTCACCAGCTTCATACCAACAGATGGGAGATCAACACTTTTGGCCATATAAAGCCTCAAATGGTGCCATCTGGATGCTGGCATGATAACTATTATTGTAAGAGAATTCGGTCAACGGAAGAGGAGAATCCCATGATCTATTGAAATCAATGACACAAGCCCGGAGCATATCCTCGAGGGTTTGTATCGTTCTTTCAGTCTGACCGTCGGTTTGCGGGTGATAAGCTGTGCTAGGATTCAGCTGAGTTCCGAGAGCTTATTGGAGACTTTTCCAGAAACGAGAGATAAAGCGACCATCGCGATCAGAGATAATGTCTAAAGGTACACTTATAAACGAACAAGAGGGTTTAAATGAAAGATAAGCGTATGAACGGACAGTGATAGACGTTTAATTATAGATGAGATTTTTCACTTTAGGGAATCCTTCAAGTCTCTTGACATGATACATGCCAATTTGAACTCTTCCAGTGAAATACGAGACGTTTTGAGAGGAAACATTGAAAATGATGACGAGTTACCATGGTATCACCACTTCCAGGATATCATTTCATGGTAAGGTGATGTCTAGAAATCAATAAAAGACCAACAATGATAAGAAAAGTTAACCGTTGGAATTTAAGAATCCCAAACGTCATCATATGAAATGACCTTAACACATATCTCGTGAATATGTATTTCTCCTTTGACCAACCACCGGTCTAAGAATAATACGCTATGCGAAGATCTTGGAATGAGTTCACGACGATGGTTAAGAATATTATTAAAATCAGAAAATGAATCAACCGTTCAAAATGACGATCGATGTTTTAACATCATACCACGGTATACGAATATTTGAAACAGATACAGGTTAATTTCTCGACCCGTTATTCCATATGAGTCCATATGAGATTAGTCAGTTGGTAAATAATGCACCAATTGTCATCATGACCTTTAAAATAAGAAGCATTTAGTGAATGAAAAGTTAAACATGAGATTTTACGAGAACACGGTTTTGTCATATGTAAGGTAAGACACTTGGACACATACCAAGTTATGTCTTTTCTTTTATGCCATACCCATGACTACAGGTTACGAAATTTTATGAATCATTAAATCCACATCGTAATGAGGATAATAAAAAGTCTTGTTGTTCAAAACCAAGTTAGAATTTCAATGATTTTCAAGGTTAAGGATTCAAAATCGATTCAAGAAGTGACGCGAACAATAGGAGAGGTATTTGTAAACATGTTTTGCAAGGTAGCAATATCTAAGTAAGTTTACATACACAGTTTAACAAACCATAAGCACAGCTGAGAACATTTGTATGGCTAGAAAGTCATGAGCATAAGTTGATAATATCTTTGGCAGAGATTGTTTAGGAAGTCTACCATCACGTAATCAGGTGTTGATGATATCTCAAGATGAAAGTTGATAAGTAAGGAATAAATGGTTCGATGTAGCTAGATCGAGTCAAAACATGAAGATAAAAGGGAAAGATTTCGATTTAAGAATTTACATGCTCCAAGCTCGAAACCAAAATTAATCTAGAGAGATCGGGTCTCCTTTCGAGTTCAGAAATCATGCTTTGGCTTGATAGATCGAAACACTAACATTGTTTCACCCGTCAAGTTACTACATGATTCTCGTTACTCGATTACGACCATGGTAAGGTTGAAGATCAAGAAATGAGAATAGTTATCAAGGTATAGAATTTACCCCTGTTTTGATAAGATAGAATCATTTAGAAGATATGAGTGTTCTTAGTCATAGGTTGACTTGCAAACTCTTACATCTCCCATGGTGCAAGTGGTACGAAGTTTGACTTAACGACGAAAGGAAAATAATATCAATTAGAAATTTGGAAAATTTCAAGTTACATCAGTGTAACAAAAGAAAAATCATGCTTGCAAGCTTAAGATCAAAGTTCGACATAGCAGAATCTGTTATGATGGTGTTCAAATCTTGAATAATTTAATCAGGGAGACAAAATCAAGGACAAGAATGATTCGACATCACAATGAGAGGTGAACATTCGATTCACAATCGAAGGGAATACATGGACTTCTCAGGACATGAGGTCAACCATAGCCTTATTAAAGGCACGCGTACTCATAAGTGATAACGAGGTTATAATTAGTTTATTCGATCATTGAGGTGAGTGACCACTTATAATATTTAAATTAACAAGGTTAACATTCAATTAGCAAAGTATCCTGAGATGTAGGAATTCCACCTACAGCATTGCATATTCTTAGTTATGGGACACATCCTTAAGAGGATTTGAGAACCATAAGTAACGGTTTAAAGTTTTGAAGACCATTCGGTGTTTAGGAAAGTGTTCTTGATGCTTTCGAACCACTGTAGTAATCCAGTAGCTCCTTCGGTTCCACTGAACTTAGTGGGGTTGCAAGAACTGAAATGCTTGTAGGTACAAGCACGTGGAGGGTTAGGACCAATAGAGATTGGAGCAGGGTTCGTGCCCTGATTCAGATGTGTTAGGAGGGTTGGTATGACCGCAGCAACCTCACGTGCTACAATAGCAGCAATCTTACGGCCAGAGTTTCCAGATCAGATTCGGTTTTGACGAGTAGACATTTTGAAATATCATTAAGATATTTTATGAGAATTGGGTAAGATGAGTTATATAACATGAAAACGACAATCGGGAATTTGGCAAAATAACAATGAGATGTTCTGAGTGTAATCATTTGATTCGTAAATCAAAGCGAGTACGTTGACTAATCAAAGTATTAGGTCAACCTCAACTTTGTTGAAGACATGCGTACCTATAAGCAGATACTCATCCCGAGGGTTCCCAGGTAAGGTAGACAGATCCATCGGCTGATTTGGATTTATACGAATACCTTGCCTAGACAGAACACCCCGAGATACAGGCATCACGCTCTTCCAGCATTACATGTTTCAAGTTGTAAGACACGGACTTTGACGGATTTGAAAACCACGAATAACGATTCAAAGCTCATTTTGAAAACCATTTGATTTAGACACACAATGCCTTGCAATCCATGCTTCAGTCCATCAGGATCATCACGTAGCACAGTTCAAACATATTCTTAGTATACCGATGATGCTTATATATAGGGTTCCCTGCAGTGTTCCCACCACACCCTCGATATACATAGAATAATGCTTAAACCGGTTACATGACATCCTAATTTTCCTTAACATAATCCCAATGAATAACATAATGTATGTGTAGAGAGTATCATCACTCCTCTATATTTCTTGAAGTCCACTTTCATTCTAAGCATTCAATCAGTTCCTTAGTTATTGAAATGCTAAGTGAAGGAATGTTTCGCGAAAGATAGAATCAATGTCATGATTGGAAATACCATGAAGACTCTAAGTAGGACAGGACTTATGTAATAGTAAGTGTTAGTAATGTTTTGTTACCCTTAACAAGGTCTTACTAGAATTATGATCCTAGCACACCCTAGGGTATAAAATAGAGAACTTGTGATACTCCTGATCGTTACCTCATGGTAAGATTTGCCAGACTTCTCATGCACGGCGAATTGCAATTAAGTGTGCACCCGTAATGGTAATTTACCTTGCATGGTCACCCTTAGCTTCCCTTACCCCAAGTTAACATCATAGTATTATCAACACACATCAAGCATGGTTCGTGTAATGTCCTCATGTCCATGAGCCATTAGTATCCCAATAGTAGTATGTAATAGCAAGTAAACTCCAATCACAGAAGCACAATATGTCTAATGATAGTTGCCTATCCTTCATACTTTCAGGATCTCAGGCATAAGCATGTTAGGGTCGGATTTAGTATCCGAGATCGACGCTACGCGTGATCACCGAGGTTCCCTTCTGTTTAGGTATCTCGACCTAATGATATGATGTCGTGCGTATACGAACGTAAAATTCTAGTATAATGGCATCCCATGGAGAAAGACTAAGAGTAATAGTGTCTTCCTCAGTATGATCAGATAACAAGCACATATGCATAGAATCATGTATAGAGTCAAGTAGCAAGTATAGAGGAACACACATGTAATATTAAATGCAAGTCAGTCCTAGTATGCATTCTACATGAAGGTTCCTAGGTTATAGTCTAGGTCAAGTGAATTGTCTAATTCTCTATAACCAATGGCTCTGATACCAATCTGTCACACCCCCGCTTATAGCGGAAATACGAGGATGTAACGGACGGGATCGTCATAACACATTGTTAAGTTAATAGAGATGCATTAAATGAAGAAGGTCAACGTGTCATGACGTCATCCGACACAAATGGAGACTTGTGTCGCAGTTAGCCAATTCCACGACAAACATAGTCATACAAACCAGATAAGTATAAGTCCCACAACCCAGAAACAAATGAACATAAATGAATAATGGAAGTCAAAGCAACTGTCACAGACATCCAATGAGTCTAAGTAGTGCAATCCTAAGGCCATCGCTAAGGCAACATCCCTGGCTATCCTCAATGATTGTTATCACCTGAAAAGATATGTTCAAAACGGTCAACAATAATGTTGGTGAGCTTCGCAGGTTTGAATTGTAAATATGTAATTGATGTTGTATAGTGTTTGTAGTGGAATATCATGCATACAGTTATAAGCAAGCAAAATCACATACCATGAGTTTTATACAACCAAACCTAATGACGTACACACAGCAATTGTCAGAATATATTCACCCAAGGCCCGATCCTGGCAATGGGATGGTACTCACAAGTAACCATCTGTCAAGGGTGGGGGTGTCAACCCAGTAGTACTACCAATACCTATCCGTTGGTCCCTACCCGGAATTAATGGTTGTAAGAAGAACTACACAGTAACAGCTTCAGATAAGTACTCACAAAACAGTATCACGCTGATTCCAAGTATAAAAATTGTATGTATATTGAACAGCATTGAAAACTGATGAGCATACTTTTCCCCCATATTTGTAAAAGATTGAAACAATTGTATAAGCATAAAAAGGGGCCATGAAACTCACATGGCGTATGAGTATGTATATAAGATGATTAAATAGGATAATGATCGATGTTCCAATGAGCTCCTTCACAAGGTACCTAAACATGTATATATTTACAAATTTTACGTTCTTAATCCATTAGAAGAATTGTATATGTAAATATTTTAGAAATGCCTTTAAGTATAAATATTGCTATGATTTAATGTATAAATAAATCTTTATAATTATTAGAATAATATATAGATTAATATCGATAATATAAATCTAAACCATTTGTTATGGTATATTGTTATAAGAAATAATATTTGTAAATAACTTTGCGAGATTATAAATTATATAATTTCTACAATTACTATGATAAATCCATAATTAACGACAATATAGTGTCTAATAATAAATTAATGATTTAAATTATCATTTAGAGTCTATTTTTATAAAAATAATTATTTATAACATGTGTAAACAATATTTTATAAAAATTATTAAGGTGCTTTTAAATAAATAAATTTACAGAAAATGATTAGATTTTAAAATGAGGAAAGTTTGTAAAACTTATTTTTATAATTTTTAGAATCTTTTATATATTTTTATATGGGCTAAAAAGCCTTAAAAAATATGTGTGGTTGCCCGGGTTCGAACCCGGGACCTCTAGGATTGCAAGAGAAGCTGGAACCGGTGAACCAAAGGCATACAGCTGCGGTTTATCTCGATTCCATTTCCTTTTAAACACATATCAAAGCTTTCCTCAATCCGTATGAACTCTAATTCAATCCAACCCAAATTGAATCTTAAAACTCGGATGATCACTGCAATAGACATAGGGCTTTTGTTCCCCATGTCAACGAGTGTGTGTGTATGTTTAATTACCTGTTTGCGTTTGAATTGAAGGTGAACACTACGATGAACAGGTCGCGACAGAGGTGATGATCGAAGGTGGGTTTGTGTGATTTTTCAAGTGAATTTGAGATTGGTAGTTGATTAGGAACAGCTAAACGATCCTTTATACTCAATTACTTAGATTATTTTAGTGTTTTAGTGCTCGGTAGTGGATGAGCTTTCGGCCGAAGTGGGTTTGGTGGGTAGATCTCACTATCGATTCAAATTTTTCTACTTGAAGTGGGCACAGGTTCGAACCATCCAGGTAAAGCTGTCGGGAGTTTTTAATTCGATTGAAATCGAGTGATTTGGGGTGTATTTGGCTCGCCGGAGCGTCGCCGGAGAGGTGACCGGAGGGAGAGGGCGGTCGACGGGGGTAATTGGGTTTTTAAAAGAAATTTACATTTTACCCCCCTGCGGTTTATGTTTGTTGTTATTTCATGTTAAAACTTTTAAAATAAGTTTTAATATTGCATAAATACCCCCTACACTTTTAAATCTATTTTTTTATAAATGTTTATTTTCTTAATAATTATTAATAGCAATATTATTATTATTATGATGTTATTGTTGTTATTATTATTATTATTATATTTTTATGATTATTGTAATTATTGGAATTAACTTCAACGTATTAACTTTTATTTAACGAAAATACGCGATGTTACAGCACTAAATGGGTGTTTAGGAATAAAACTGATGAAAAAGGTCAAATTGTCAAGAACAAGGCCAGACTGGTTGTACATGGGTTTTCACAAGAAGAAGGTATTAATTATGATGAAACCTTTGCTCCTGTAGCCAGACTGGAGGCAATCAGATTGTTCTTAGCTTATGCTGCTTTCCATAATCTCAACGTTTTTCAAATGGATGTCAAAAGTGCATTTTTATATGATAAAATAAAAGAAGAGGTTTATGTGTGTCAACCACCAGGTTTTGAGAATAATAAACATCCAGATTGGGTGTATAAGCTTGATAAGGCTCTGTATGGGTTAAAACAAGCTCCTAGAGCATGGTATGAAACACTGTCTAATTTTCTTCTTCAAAATAATTTCACTAGAGGCTCCATAGATAAAACTTTATTCATAAAGAAAGTAGGACAACATAAGCTACTTGTTCAAATTTATGTAGATGATATTATTTTTGCATCCTCTAATCCAAAGTTGTGTGATGCATTTACAAAATTGATGCAACAAAAGTTTGAAATGAGTGCCATGGGAGAATTACAGTTCTTTCTGGGTTTGCAAATCAAACAAAGAGCTGATGAAACTTTCATTCATCAGTCAAAATATACAAAGGATCTTCTGAAAAAGTTTGATTTACAAAACTGTAAGCCCTATTCTACTCCCATGAGCACCACCACACAACTGGATGCTGATCAGAAAGGTAAAGCGGTTGATGAAACCCTTTACAGATGTATGATTGGTTCCTGGATGTACCTTACAGCTTCTAGACCAGACATTATATTTGCAACTTATGTCTGTGCTAGATTTCAGGCTGCACCTAAAGAATCCCATTTGATTGCAGTCAAAAGGATCTTTAGATACTTGCAAGGAACTCAATCTCTAGGACTTTGGTATTCTACTGGGCACTCTTGCAAATTGGTTGCTTTCTCTGATAGTGACTATGCAGGGTGTAAAGTAACCAGAAAATCAACTTCTGGTGGATGCCAATTTCTAGGCAATTGTTTGGTTTCTTGGTAGAGTAAGAAACAAACTTTAGTTGCTACATCCACTGCTGAAGCAGAGTACATTGCTGCTGCAAGTTGTACATCTCAGGTACTCTGGCTTCAGAATCAATTACTGGATTATGGCATTACAGAGACTAAGACTCCATTATTGATGGATAGTGCTTCAGCTCTTTGTATTGTTAAGAATCCTGTCCAGCATTCTAAGACCAAACACATTGAGATCAGACATCATTTCATCAGGGATTGTTATGAAAAAGGTCTGATTGATCCAAAGTTTGTTCCTAGTGCTGATAAGCTTGCAGATATATTTACTAAGCCTTTGGACAATGCAACTTTTCAAAATCTTGTGCTAAGGCTTGGTATGCTACAGCTAGAATAAATTGACTAATACTGATACTCTCAGATCATAAGTACTGATGAGTATTAGTATCCAAAAGTCAAAAATAAGTACTGATGAGTTATTTTGTCTTCAATATTTTTAACTACTGAAGTGTTAAAAAGACTGAAGACTAAAATACTTAAAAGTACTGAAGTACATTATTTGTTGAAAAGAACTGACGTAGTTACAACTACTGATGTGGATGTAATTACTGATGCTTATTTTCAACAGATAAGTATTGAAGAACAAATTTGTCCAAAACAACTGATGTGTAATCTTGAGCATAAGTACTGAAGACAAAATTTGTTCACAAGTTCTGAAGAATATTTATTTCAAAAAGATCTACTGCACAAATGTTCAGAAGAGCTGATGAATAAATATTCAAAAGAACTGATGAGCAATGAAATGTCTGAAAATCAGATAAAGTCTGATGAGTAAATGTTGAGGTCAGAATGAAACAACTGAAACCTGTGAATTGAAGACAACAACTGATGAGTAACTTTACTCTTCAGCTGTTTCAAACACCTGCTGTTTCATTTCAAAACAAGTGAAGCCAAAACCAAGTCTTCAGTATTTTCTAACTACTGATGATTAACACTAATTCTTCAGTTGTTTACAACATCTGAAGGTTAAAATCATGTCTTCAGTCGTTTCAAACAACTGATGACCAGCACCAAAACCTTCAGTTGTTTTCCATCAGCCGTTTCATAATCTATAAAACCAAACCCTAACCTCAGAACTTTACATTCCCCAAACGTTATTAATCAAAATTCTCAGACCTTCCCTCCTGCATTAATGGCTACCATACAACTCAAACCAGGCCATAACTGTGTAGCCTACCTAACCAAATCGACTTTCTGGAACAAGTTTGATGACGCCATCGATCTGATGGTTGAATCCCCATACCAAACGGCCTTTCTTTTGAATCCAACCATATACGCTAAATCCCTACAACAATTCTGGACAAACGTCACCCTCACAACTGGTGAGAATGATGTCGAGATCACTCTCCAGTCGTTTGTCAACCAGAAGAAGGTGGTCATCTCTTCTGACATTATTTGGCAAACCCTAAATCTAAATGATGCCACCTTCGTCACCGAATATCCTAAGGGTACAACCGACTTATCCTTCGCCCATCATGGATACGAATGTGACCTAAGTGCTACCACAATCTTGAAGAATCACTTTCATGACCCTGAACGCCTAATCTTCCACATGGTAAATGTCTGCCTTGCCCCTAAGACCTCCTCATGGGATCAAATGTCTTCCAAGTGGCAACAGGTATTGTATTCTATTCTTGAACGCCAAAGCTTAAATTTTTCTGAAATTATCTTTTTAGAATTAAAAGAAATGGCTTTGAAACTTGTGGCTAATAGATGGATTTTATATCCAAGGTTTCTTATGGCTATTATTGAAAATAAATTAAAAGCTGAGGGCCTTGTTGGCCTAGGAGTCCCTGCTGTGGCAGTTTTGTCTGAAGTATACTCCAGGCACAACTCGAACACACAACTAAAAGAGGATGCCAAGCTGCTAAAACCCAAGCAGCGGGAACCCACAGCCTCATCCTCTAGATCCAAAGTCCCCACCAAGCCAAAAACTAAAAAGCCCAAAAAGGCTACTCAGGGAGTTAAGTCCCCTGAGGATGCCCCTACAGCACCAAGGCAGGAAGTAACCGCTGGTAGTTATCCACCAGTAGTTATACAGACTCCACCAACCACAACCGCTCAAGAATCCTCTCAACAGGATCTTGAAGCAACCATTTCAGGGGATGCCACATTTCTAGAACCTCTCTCATTTGAGAAGGTTGCCATTGAAGAGCACCATTCACCCTAGGTGCAATCTGCTTCACACCTATCTCCCACTGAATCCACCCTACAAAGCCTAACTTTTATAATTGCTGAAGTGCTCACTCAGTTAAACACTCCAACCCCTCCCCAGAAACCTATTCCAACTGGGAAAACCTCGACACTTGAGGGGGAGGATTCTAGTGTTGCTGATAACCCACAGCACATGGATTACACAGTTCTATCTCCCCATGTCGAGTAGGAGATTAGAACTTCTAGTGAGGCTGCCACTTGTCCTGCTTCAGCACATGAACAGGCTAAAGTTGGTAACATCTCTAAGACCTCACCAGAGGCAACTACCGATGAAGGACATAATCCTGAGGCAGGAAGTCCCCAGGTGCAAGATCAAGGGGCACATGTGAATACTGATCCACACTCAACACATGTTCATCCTGATGAAATCAGGAGGTCAGATGATTCAGCACCTACTGATGATAACCTGGGCTTTTTCTTTGATGTTCTAGCCCACAACACCATTCTTGAGGCTGAGGTAAGCAGATTATAAGAACTGCTTGCCAAAATGTCTCAAGAATCAAGTCCATCTGCCCACATTAACCCACAGATGGCACCTTCTTCTGAAGGTTTCCCAAACACTGAGCCACTCTCCACAAATCAACCACCAGCCTCTGCTTCTGGCACCATTTATCAGGGACAGAACCCCTCTGAGCAAATGGTTACTATCTTTAAATCTTCCCTGCCTCTCATCACTCCCATCATCACTGACATTGTGCATCAAGCCCTTGATAAGAGGCTCTCCTCAAATATACAAACCCTGGTTGATGATGCAGTCACTAAGAGACTTTCTGACATTCAAACCCCTTAACCCAATACAACCAAAAAGGGGGAGTCTAAGTCAGTGAAAGTAGTCAAGAGAAAGATAGTTGAAGAGGAGAAGGAGATAGAAAAGGAGGAGGAGAAAGAAAAAGAAAAGGAGAAAGAGAAGGAAAAAGAAAAAGAAAAGGAGAAGGAAAAGGAAAAAGAAAAAGACTTTCATGTCACATACAAGAAGAGGAAGGGTGATGAGAAGACTCCTTCTGAGAAGAAATTGGATGAAATGATTAAATAAGCTGATGAGTAACATAGCAGATCCATAGACAAAATCATTGATCAACTATTCAAACAATGGTCTGACACTGCTAAGCTTGACACTGAGATTAGGAAGTTGGAGATACAAGAGATTGAACACCGATGGGCTGGCTATAGTGAGAAGGAGAATGAAAGATTAGAAGCTATGGTCAGGTTCATTTCGAAGTATTTGGGGAGGACAATCCTTGAGGTGAAGTCATGGACCAGGGACAGTATTTTGGAGATAACCAACCAAATCTGTTCGTCTGAATTATTTACAAAGGGATTGATCATAGAAGCTCTGGATGAAGCTGGTACTGGGAAGAGGACTGATCTGGCAAAGTACTCCAAAGCTACACTTGCAACAAAAATGCTAGAGCAGTCTGTACAATCTCCCACACCAAAACAACCAACATCATAACCCACAAAACCAACTCCTTTACCCAAGAAACCAACACAAACTGCCGATGATGTACCCAAAAGGATGAGAAGGGTGTTGAGGCTTCAAGAAGAAGAAGATGATGATGATGAGGATGATAGGCTGCCTATTTTAACTGTTATTAAACCAAAAGGGAAGATGCCTGAAGTATCAAAGATTATTACCAAGAGCCAACCAACAGTGATCACTCCTGCCATCCAGATGCAAACTGTCAAAGTAAAGCTTGAAGAAGAAGAAATTCACAAACAAAATGATGAGCAGCTGTTGAGTATGGTTGATAAAAACTTTCCTCAGACTACATCAATACAATCTATGAGGAAACATGCTCAGAGGTTGTATGCTCTCAGATTTACCTTTCAATATCAGAAGGATAGAGTTAGAATTTGGCCTGATTCCAGGGTGAGTCATAGAATTCACAAGAAGAACATTCCAAATAGATACAATGGCCAAGTAAAGAAAATTGTAGATGCAGTGATCATGCTGGCCATTGTAGTGTCACCCTGGGAAATCCTAGAAGACTTCAAGAAAGCCTACAAAGCTAAACTTTCCCCCCAAAAGTTACTAGAAAACAAAATGGTGAAAAAGGGGTTAATTTACAAGAGGCTTAAAGAAGTTAGGAGCAATGAACTCCAGTTGTTACTTGAGGGTAATTACCCTGATGAGTTTGCTTATAGAGAAATAACAACCATGGAGTTAAAGAATGGGAAACAGGTCAAATATCTGTCTGAATATTATGGGCCAGAGTTCTTCTTTGAAGGAGAAGCTGAAGAACTCACTTTGAAAGAACAAGTTGTCTTCCTAGAGGCCTATGTAAGAGAGTCTTACAGACTCATTGTAGGGAAGTAGGTTTCATGGATGGGGTAACAACTCTGTGTCCAATTCCTCAAGACAGAGTTTCCATCCATCCCTTGTCAATCAGATCTACTGAAACCTCTTCCCAGGCCTGTGCTTAAAATGGTTACTTCTGAGCTGATCCAGAAGAAAAAGACAATCTTTTTGCCTAATAAGTGGGACTCTAATAAACTTAAAGGTTTTGGCTGCATTGGTTCAGGGGGAGTTTGTTGGACCAAAAGAACCAATGAGCCAGATCAGAAAAACCTTTAAGTTCCACAGACATCATAACAACTGAAGAAGACTACATTAGCTGAAGACAAAGTATGAAGACAAGTGCTGAAGACAAAGTCTGAAGACAAGTACTGAAGACAAAGTCTGAAGACATTAGCTGAAGACAAAGTCTGAAGACCAAGTCTTCAGAGGTTGTCACAACAACTGAAGTAGTACTCTTCAGTAGTTGTGATGGTTTTACTTTTCAGTAGTTGTCTTTATCAGTTTCAGTATTTTCTAATCAGTACTTTGTAATCAATAGTTTGTAATCAGTAGTTCAGTAGTTGGTTTTCAGTAGTTGTAGTATTAGTTAATTCTTAGCTTCTTTTATAAGAAGATGTCCTTAGTTGTTATGGACATCTTCAGTAGTTTTAGTTATTTTCAGTTGTTTATGTAAAACGGTTAGATGTCAATATCAGGTGACATCTGCTGACGTCACCTTACCTCTATAAAAGGAAGGTTGACCTATTTTGTATTAACCGAAGCTTGTGTATGAATGAAAACATTCTATTTTCCAGAAAACTTTCTCTCTTTATAACCATACTGTTTTATTGATTATCTTTTATGTTCTTGCTTAAATTTCATCTAATTCTTATACTATTCCGCTGCAAATCATAACCTAATTGATCAAACTAGATCCGAGATCCCTTCAGAGTAGTTCCTCCCTCTTTATCATTATGTATAGTTGCTACCTTGATACTTTGAATTTTGTACCAAAGCCAATCCATCTTTGGCTCTTGCTTCCGACCTATAATCATATGCCTATGATGAGGATCGGAGTGGAGGCCACCCTTCAGTGACCCAAATGGCGATTCGGGTGGCGACTTCTTCCGCCCCACATGCCATGGCACGAATGCACCTTATGTTGAGGGGGTGGGAGTGCCCCCACTCAAAAATAACCAAAAGTTTTAAGGTTATGAAGAAAGATTATAGCCCCAATTTATTAAAAGCTAGCTACTTAAAAGGACCCTAGATGCAAAATTACAAAACCCAATCCAAAATAAAAACTAACTAAATCACTTGAGAGCTTTGGTCGCATGTTTGGTTCCATTAATCCAATATTGCCCTCGAATAAGCTATTTTGAATTCTATCTCAAATTGCAGGGCCATGGTTTCTAGATTTGTAGGATCATGGCTTTAAAAACTATTTGTTGTGTCTTTTGAGTCGACTCATTTCTAACTGACCTAATTTTGGCTCCACTGATAAAAGTTCTCGGATCTGTCACTACACATGCCCCGGTAAAATCAAGTTTCCATGCTTCAATGTTGACAATTTGAAGAGTTGGTTGTATCATTACAAACATTTCTTTGAAGTGTACTATTAAAATATGTGATAATTTCTAATTCAATATCAAACAAAAATTTTATATAATTATTCTCTAATCGTTTGTTAACTTGTTTTGGTCTTTTTATGTCCATGTTATATCTAGGATAATGGATCTGGATTGCTAACCGATTCTGAGCTGAAGAGTTGCACAGGGTCAGAATATGCAGTTGAGCTAGGGCCCAATGCCTCTAGGGCTAATCCATGTAATTTGTTTTCTTTGTATGACAAAAGAAAAAGGAAGTGCAATACATAATAATATTAGTCTTAGTATCGTCTCAAACACAGGCATCTTCAATTCTTCTTCATTTTGATCATCACGAATACATCTTCTTTAGTTTATCTAAGGTTACATATGATGATTTTAGTTATGATCGTCATCTTTGGTCTTAAATTCTATTATTATTCATCTTCTTCTTTGTGACTGGTTTATTCCTAGTGTCTTAAAGATGGTATCCATTGTGGTTGTATCTTTCTGTCTAGATTTGGTGTTCATCAATATTTCTTTTTTGCCTTCATCTTTGACTTAATGAGTGTTTTGGTTCTAGTTTTTTAGTTTCTGGGTCTGTACTTCTTGTTTCTAGTCAAGGAAAGTTGAAATTAAAGATACATTACATGTACATAACTCATGATAAGATAAAGTTGAAGTACGTCGTTATCCACCTCAAAGGAGATGCCATGCAATGACATCAATCTTATATGAAAATGTGGGATTGTACTCTAGCTGCACGATGTACTCTGTCTGGGTCAGGTATATTTGTTTTCAGGGGCAAAGCTTAGTGAGGGCCGGGACCCTCGCCCCCCACCCCCACACTCTTGTTTTCATCAGTAATGTTAGAGCAACGGTGTAAATTTCCGGTTAAGTAGTGTGAAAATTTTTGCATTTATAGAGTTCGACCCCTCATATGGTGTGCTTCAAGCTCCGTCACTGTTTGGTAGGTTTGGTATGTGATGATGTTATGGAGGAGGTAACTTTAATTCACTTTATATATTAAACCACAAACATAAACATAATTTCGACCTTAAACAGATCCGAGTATAAGTATAAAACTCCAATTCCTTTAAGGTCTGGAGCTTTCTTAAGTTAAAACTAGGATGTTGGGGTGTATGCATGCATCATTCTCGAAGCTCGCTAATTGTAATACAATGTAATATTATGTTCAAATTTGGTGATAGAAACCAATCTTATGTTTCACAACATAAGATCATTAAAATCATAGACCGCATATAGCAATTAGCATACCATCAAACTAAAGGTGCCTAAATCATAAGGGTTACTTAAACCAAGATAGATTATAACTAGGGAAACCCTTAATAAAGAAGGATCAATGTCAATATTAGGGAACTATTCGAGTGCATTAGATCTCGTGTAAAGGACATATGCATAATATCGGGAAACTTAAACTTAATGAAGATCGATGGAGCAAAGGTGGTTATAAACCTTGCTAAGTTGAACAAGAAGAGCGAAAGAGAAGGCAATATATGCACCACTCCCTCATTCATGGCTACTCGGATTCAATAAAGGAACGTGTAGACTATAGGAAACCAGATTAATTATATGAAGCCGGACCAATTAATTGTATCTCATTTAAAGACCTTTAATATTATTTGTGAGTGGTTGTAACTGAAAGAAATAAAAAATATATTAAAAAGAATAAAGAAGTATTATTCAGTTAATTATACGGTAGATATGGAGAATGAGATGTGGAATCAATGTAACAAAGGATGAATTTTAACCTTTTAATCGTTACTTCTCAAATATGAATTTAACCGTGTAACTTTTCTAAATTTATATATTTATACAAATTACATGTCATAAAAGTAGAAGTAATCAACCTCAAGTGTGTTGGTAATATAGCATTTGCTGACTAGGCAGCTAACTAAGCAAGGTTGACTATGCTGACTAAGTTGTCACATGGGTTCACGAGGTGTTCACGTGCTTATGCACACATGTAATTAATTAGTTAGAAAATTAGTTAGTGGTTAACAATTTTGGTTAGATAGCTTAAATAGGGTTCATTATTTTCTTTTACGAATGAATAGAAGTGAATCAATTCTTCTCAATTTTCATAACAAATAACATGGTATCAGAGCAATAGATCTGATTTCTTATCTTCTTCCGCATTCAAATTCATCAATTTTCATTGATTCGAATTTTCGTGTTCACCAATGGAGACTAATTCATCGTCTTCATCTTCTTCATCTTCATCTTTTACTTTTGTTGATTCCTCAAATCCTCTTTACCTCCATCCATCAGATCATCCAGGCATGTTGCTTGTGTCGAAAACGTTTGATGGAACATAATTTGGTGCTTGGAAACGAGATATGGCGATAGCCTTATCTGCCAAGAACAAATCTGGTTTCGTTGATGGATCAACTGTTTGTCCAACAGATCCAATTCAGAAGAGTCTATGGAAACGATGTAATGACATGGTTATTTCCTGGATTCTTAATACTTTGTCGCGTGATATTAGTGAAAGTGTATTATACACAGACACTGCTAGCAAATTGTGGATCGAATTGAATGATAGGTACGGTCTATCAAATGGTGCAAAATTCTATCAGTTACAGAAGACAATTTTTCAAATGACTCAAGGAAATGATGACATTGCTTCATACTTTACAAAGCTTAAATGTTATTGGGATGAACTAAATGCTTTGGACACAGTTCCTGCCTGTGTTTGTGAAGCTGCTGCAACTTTATTAAAATGAGAAGCAGATCAAAGACTTATTCAATGCTTAATGGGTTTAAATCCTACTTATGATACTGTTAGAGGTAACATTCTAATGATGAAACCTCTTCCTTCTATTAATGAAGCATATGCCTTACTTGTTCAGGATGAAAAACAAAGGAAGATCCACTCTAATGGTCAATTTGTATATGAGTCTGCATTTATGCATGTTAATTCATAAAATTCATTCAATCTACATGCTAAGTTAGAAATTAAGAAACCAGGACAAACTGTATTCTGCACAAATTGTAAGAAACCAGGACATGTGGCTGCTAAATGCTATCGGATTATTGGTTTTCCTAAGGATTTTAGGTTCACTAAATCAAAGAAATTTGTAGCAAATGTTCAGACCACAGATAATGAAGTTGATGTAACACCTTTGGTTTCACAGTCTCAATCACTGATAGCTAAACAATATAATGCTTTAGTGCAGCTTTTGCAAAAGTCCTCTATTGATAATGACAATACTTCTCATCCTAAGCCTATCAACTATGCAAATTTTGCAGGTATTTTGTCTTGTCCAACACATAAACTTGACACCAAATGGATCATAGATAGTGGTGCAAGTAACCATATGTGTTATGATGAAAATCTTTTCTCACAAACTCAATTGCTTTCTAAACCAATCTATATCATTTTACCTAATGGACAAATTTTAACAGTTCTTAAAACTGGGACAGTCCACATTACTCCTGAGTTTTCTATTCTAAATGTGTTTTTTGTCCCTCAATTCAAACATAATTTGCTCTCTATTCCCAAATTATGTAAAGATACTAAGGGAGTTGTTCAATTTTCTAACACTTCTTGCATTTTGCAGGCCCCTTCAATGAAGAGGCCAGTGGTTCTTATTAATCTACTCAATGGTCTCTACATTTTACATTCAAATAAAATGTTTCCCATTCAGTCAACTTCCTTTATTCCTTCCTCTTGTAATTCTGTTGTTAATGTTCAAACTTGGCATAATAGGCTTGGCCATTTACCATTGTATAAAATGAAACAGTTGAAATTGTCGTCTGATGGTAATTTTGATGCAATAAATCCTTGTAACATCTATCCAAAAGCCAGACAACAATGTTTACCTTTTCCTGCTAGTCAAACCAAGTCTTTGAAAGCTTTTGAGCTTGTTCATATTGATGTGTGGGGACCCTATAACACATCAACATATGATGGTTATAGGTACTTTCTTACAATTGTAGATGATTACAGTCGAACTACATGGACACATCTTTTAAAAACAAAAAGCAATGTTTTTACATCAATCAAAGGTTTTGTTACTATGGTTGAAACCGAATTTGGTGCCACTATTAAATGTGTACGATCAGACAATGCTTATGAGCTTGGTGCTGGCAAAGTTTCTGCTGAATATTTTTTGCATAAAGGGATTATTCATCAAACATCTTATGTTGGTAAGCCTCAACAAAATAGGATAGTAGAAAGAAAGCATAAGCATTTGTTAGAAACTGCCAGAGCTTTATTATTTCAGTCTCAATTACCTTTGCAATTCTGGGGTGATTGCATTTTAACAGCTACACATCTGATAAATCTTTTACCCACATCTGTGCTTAACAATAAGACTCCTTTTGAACTCTTATTTCACAAAGTACCTTCTTATGATGATCTCAAAACTTTTGGCTGTTTGTGTTACATGGCAACATCTAAGGCTGGAAGAGATAAGTTTCAGCCACGGGCAAATGCATATATCTTTCTTGGTTATCCATATGGTAAGAAAGGTTACAAGTTGTATAATCTTGACACATATCACATTTCTGTTTCAAGGGATGTTATATTCTTTGAACATATTTTTCCTTCCATCCAACAACCTCATTCTTCTTTTCTTTTTCCTACTGTGCATGATGTCTTCTTAGATGACCCCTTATCTGATAATTTTTGTGTTCCTACTTCTTCTTTTGATCATTCTTCTTCCTCACCTTCCATATCCACTTCTACACCTTCTCCTAACATTTCTAATCCCCCTCCTCTTCGAAAATCTAGTCGAACTTCTGTTCCACCTAGCTAACTGAATGATTATGTATGCAGTTCTGTGCATACTCTTTCAGAATCTGATTCACCTTCTTGTCCTCGTAATATTTTTCATGCTTGTTCATCAGTTTCTTCTATCCCATGTGATCATTTTTCATCTTCTACTCAACATTTTCTTGCCACTCTTGATGTTATAACTGAGCCAACTTCTTATCAAGAAGCTGCTGGGCAGCCTGCTTGGGAAAAGGCTATGGCAAAAGAATTTGATGCTTTGGAAGCAAATCATACATTGGATGTTGTGGATCTTCCAAAAGGAAAGAAATCCATCAAGTGTAAATAGGTTTACAAAGTTAAGTATCATGCAGATGGTACTCTTGAGAGATGTAAAGCTTGACTTGTGGTCAGGGTGACACTCAAAAACAAGGAATTGATTATAATGAAACTTTCTCCCCAGTCATCAAAATGACAACAATTCGTAGTTTAGTTGCTGTTGCTACAAAGTTAAAATGGAAATTATATCAGTTGGATGTTAATAATGCATTTCTTCATGGGGATCTTAATGAAGAAATTTACATGACTCCTCCTCCTTGTTCCAGTTTATCCTCTTCTTCTAAAGTTTTAAAACTCAAAAAATCCTTATATGGCCTAAAACAGACTTCCAGGCAATGGTACGGCAAACTTTCATCTGCACTATAAATCTAGAGGCTATGTTCGATCTCCAAATGATTATTCTTTGTTTTCAAAGTCAATGGGGACATCTATAGTGCACCTAGCAGTTTATGTTGATGATATTTTGTTAACTGGTAATGATGAACAAGAAATCTTAAATCTAAAAGATTTTCTGGATTCTACTTTCAAAATTAAAGATTTAGGATTTCTTAATTACTTTCTGGGTATTGAAGTATTACCACATTCACATGGTGTCATAATGACTCAACGAAAGTTTGCTAAAGACTTGTTAGCTGAATTCAATTTTTCTGATTCAACTATTGCTACTTGTCCTTTACCAACACACTTACAGTTACTTGTCAAAGATGGTCTTGTTATTGATGATCCACTGCAGTATAGACGGTAGGTAGGCAAGATAAACTACTTGACTCATACTCGTCCGGATTTGGCTTTTGCAGTACAGTTTTTAAGTCAATTCATGCAGGATCCTCGTTTACCACATTGGGAGGCTGCTTTACGTACTCTTAGATATGTCAAAGGGACATTGTCTCAAGGCTTGTTGTTCAACAATACTCAAGATTTTAGTCTTCGTGCATACTGTGATTCGGATTGGGCTTCATGTCCAAATCAAGAAAATTTGTGAGTGGTTACTTTGTTTCTCTTGGTGGTTGACCTATTTCTTGGAAATCCAAGAAACAACCCACTGTTTCGTTAAGCTCAGCTGGGGCTGAGTATAGATCTATGAGACGTGTCACTACTGAACTTGCTTGGCTTACTAGATTACTCAGTGAACTTCATGTTCCAAATATGCTTCCTATTCCTCTTAAATGTGATAGCCAAGCAGCCATTCATATTGCCAAAAACCCGGCCTTTCATGAGCGTACTAAGCATATTGACCTTGATTGTCATTATGTTAGAGAACAAGTTCAAGCTGTGTTGATTACTTTGTTACATACTGCTACTTCTACTCAACCTGCTGATGTCTTGACAAAGAGTTTACCGGGCACTAAACATCATTCTCTTCTTTGAAAGTTGGGGTTAATCACACCTCCAACTTGAGGGGGGATGTTGGTAATATAGCATTTGCTGACTGGGCAGCTGACTAAGCAAGGTTGACTATGCTGACTAAGTTATGTCACATGGGTTCACGAGGTGTTCACGTGCTTATGCACACATGTAATTAATTAGTTAGAAAATTAGTTAGTGGTTAACAATTTTGGTTAGATAGCTTAAATAGGGTTTATTATTTTCTTTTACGAATGAATAGAAGTGAATCAATTCTTCTTAATTTTTATAGCAAATAACAAAGTGGGCGGTCATCTTTTACGTATCTTGATTCATGTTGTTTGAGATTTGAACTATTGTTAGTGTGTTAGGCAAGAGTCATCACTTTTCATAACTAGACCTGACAAAAGACAAATGTATTGGACTATTATTGTACTATATAAGCCACCATTGTATAAGCAAAATTTGTTAGTTTTCCATTTTCCACAATCGATCAAATCAAATTCATTATCATGTCTTTGAACTTTGTTACCACATAAATCATCCTATTTTACAATTCATCCCTTATTTTCTTTAAAAGGAAATACCATTTTCTTCTCCATCTATGAGTTCTCTTTTGAATTTTTATTTATTTTTATACTCAAAGTCTTAAAACTTAATAACACTCGTGAACACCAAAACAATACATAGGGTCTTTGATATTATCAAACCTAGTAATGTGTGGACATTTACTATTGTAACTCAAATATGCCACTTTCTCATTTTAATTTTCTATACCCAAATTGTATCCGAATAATCTTTTGTTTTGATATATGAACTTACATCAGGGAATTCTAACTATCAGCATCTGGTTCAATAGAATAAATGTGCATCAAGGCCACCGCCCAATTATACTAACCTTTAAAAAGAAAGGTCGATGGATTTTCCACCAGGTGCCATGTGGCACTGTAGCATTGGTTCTTTCAATGGTCGTCAACCTCTATCAGAAATGCGAAGTCATCAACGACATTTGTGGCAAACCTGATTTTTTTAAAACGGAATCAAAGCAAGTGCTAAAATTTCATAGTTTATATAAATTGTTTGTTTAACTTTCTGTTATATATTTATATGATTAATCGTAAATTTAATATACCTAAAAAAATTAGTTCTTTTTGTTTTTTCAATATGACATATGAGAAAATAATAAGTTAAAATACCACTCTGTTTTGGTAGCTAAACTTAAAATGATAAATGATAAACTTTAAGTTTTAAAAAAAATTAGGTGAAATTATTTTAAATCTTGTCTAATTAACATAGAGATTATACATGTGGACGACGATTGATTATTCATTCACATGATAAATTTTAAAACAATGGCACATAACAATTATTTATTATTTTTTTATGTTTGCAATGTGCTATTTGTGTATAACAATCTTTCTTTTGTAAAAATCATCACTTTATTTAAGAAATTAAACAAAGATAAAAGTGCAAATTTTAGTCCTTGTGAAGGGATTTTAAATATATAAAAGTGTAATTTAGGCATACTGGGATTTTAGTCCTACCCCCTCAGACCCTGCTATGAGTGGGATATACTGGGTTTGTTTGTTTGTTTGTAATTTAGGCATGAATAACTCAAAAATGTAATTAAAGCTCTACTAAACTAAAACTAATTTTAGACTTAGAAAGTGTCTCTTGATAGTATTTTTAAAAATGGCAATTTTGATGGGTAAAGATGATATTTTAGCAAGTATTTTGATATATTTTTTATATTATCTAATAGGATCATTAACATACTATAGGTCAAAATAGTTTGATATATCCAAGTATGTAGACATTTGTCATTAATTATCTTCACCACAGAAACTAGCATATGAAAAATTTATGGTTCCTTAAGACCGTTGCTGGAAAAACCTGTCGAAACTGGGCACCACTTTCTACCGATTTATCAATATAAACCAATATAAAGGCAAGAAACTATGATCAAATAGTAACAATGAATTTTTGGGTAACTAATAAAAAGTACCCAACTCAATTAACAACAAGTGTGTGGTCAAACATAACATTGCTATCAACATGAACTTAACTTTTCACGAACATATAAGCACTTTATCAATAATAACTAAATTACTATTGACGGATACTAACCACTAATGGTAATTAAAAAAAATACAGTTGGTAGAAAGAAATCATAAGCACTATCCATGTAATCAAGTTATTAATCGATGATCATAATTTACCATCAACTCGTGAAGTGGGTTAAAATTAAGGTAATAATTGTGGATCTATTCAAGGAAATTTGTGTTTATATATATATATATATATATATATATATATATATATATATATCTTTTAAACAACTTTTTTCATCATTTTGTTGATTGGGAAGAGACATCTTACTAAATACTTTGATACCATTAGCTTACACCCTTTAATAATTTGTGTTTATATATAATAATTTTCTTTTGACAATATATGTTATTTTTGGAAAATACAATAAAATCATTTAAATATAACCTTTCCTATATACCCAAGTATATTAACACATTAGAAACATAGATGAAAGTGTGTTTTAAAAGATAAGTTATTATTTTATATGATTAAAAAATTTTATGCCGGGTAATGTTATAATAAAAAGGCTTCTTATTTTAAAAGTATTAAGAAGACAAAATGATGTTCGTGAAAAGATACAATGATGAGTAATTAAGACTTACGAGCAACAAGACACAATAACGAGCAAAATAATCAAATAATCTAGAAACACAAATTATAAAAAAACTACAAGCTAAAAACTCAATAGCTAAACCTTAATTTTCCCCTCCCTAATGTTATTCACTATAGTAAATTCTGCTCTAACTTGTGACTAAAAACTTTATTTCTTATCCGACCTAAGATTATGTTACCACACATCCACCTTAGTATCCTCATTTTGTTACTTTCATCTTATGCGATTGGTTCTTCTTGATTGCCTAGCATTCTGTTCCAAATACCATAGCCAATTGGTGATGTTTTTCTTCTTCTAGTGATGTTGGAATTATAAGCTTCTTGCAATAACCATTTTGGTAAATAATGATAACTAGGAGGTTATACCGCGCTTCGTTGCTGGTAAAGCTACGTATCATGGTCGTTATACTTGTATGTTTGCGCTTCTCAAACGGGTTCGAAACATGAATACGTGAGAAGTAAATGTTACCTTGTTAATAAGATGTCGAAACGATATTATCAAATTTTAAAAAGATAACATTGGTGGGTAAAACGGATAATTAATTTACTTCATTTGAAAACTATTAGTTATATATTAAAAGAATAAAAAAGAAACCAAAAGATATAATATTTAATTATCATTTACATACTAAAAGAAAGTAAAAAAATGTAAAAATTAAAAAAAAACTGCTTATAAATAATAATAAAAAACTACTAATAAAGATGTAGTCAATGAGATTTGGACCCAGCCACCCAGGTTGACAGTGAGAAAATGGAATCGTTCTACCGGTGCAACAAACAAAAACATTTTCTGAGAGTTTGGAAAAATTCTATATATAAATAAATATAGAATTTTTCAATAATAACATTTTTTTTTACTGTAGACAAATCATATGATACGTGAACCAATCCAAATAATTTACTGTAGACGACATTTGCTAAATGTTATTATTTCAATAATAACAATAATAATAATAATAAATAATATATAATAATAATAGTAATAGTAATAGTATTAATAAATAATAATAAATAAATAATAATAATAAGTAAATAAATAATTCAACAATTCATGATAATAATAGTAACCAAATTAGGAAAAAGAAAGTGAAGAGAAGCAAGCCCAAAGAAACAAAAGACAATAGATAATGACTAATGACTTTATTTTTCAGGACACCTACCGAGATAAATCGACACACTTTAAACGTCATGTATAGGTACATGTACGACGTATAGGGTCAAATACATTGAAAACGAGTAAAATTTAGGGGGCTGTCAGAGAACTATACACCCCATATAGCCTTATATGACCCCCCCTATACGATACATATAGGGCTATACGACGCGTATATCAAATTTCGACACTGATTACTAGAAAAATTTATAGGCTGTCAGAGGGGTTATACGCCCCGTATAAGGTTATATGACCTCCTTATATGATGCGTATGAGACTATACGAACCGTATAGAAATTTTGGATATTATTTTATATTTTTGGATTTTCTATATATCCACACCTTTTTTTGGCACACAATACTGACTATTGACATCGCATTTATCAAAGTTTCATAAATGAAGAAACAAAAGAGAGTAGCTAACCTAAATAGGAAAGAGAAAGTGAGGAAAAGTAATCCAAAAAAATGGAAAATTGAATTTTAATAATTTAAATTATTAATAATTGGTTAATATTAATTTTAATTAATAATTTAATCAGTATTAATTTTTATTTTTATTTTTATTTATTAATAACAATCTTATTATAATTGTTCGTTAACTCCGTTAGTTTTTTATTACGTATCATATGATTTGGCTCGCGATGCTACATATAAGATAATTACAATTAAAAATACAGATATATTATTCAGTTGCTTTTTACACAAATTAATTTTTTTTGGAATCATTCAACGTAATTATCGTCAGTTGAGTAGCTTAAAGACAAAGAAATATAAAAACTGAGTGATATATTTATATTTTAATTATTTAATACTCTTATATCCTTTCGCCCATGACCACCGGGTGGTGTGTAAAATTTAAGAATGTTTACGTGGTGCGTAGTCGTACGTAATCAAACACACGCTTCCTCTTAATTAAAAGCACATGAACTATTTCTACCTATTATGATGGAACTAGTCAATTTGTAGTGTTTTTATGGAATATATGGTTGTTTATGATCAAAACTATATGCAAGCATTAGAGAGTTTCATGTTATTAGTTGTGTTTAACATGATTATATTATATTAATGACAACATTTACTACCATAAGTTTTATTTTGTTTTATCAAGTTATATAATTAACTTTAAGAAAAACACATTCAAAGAAGAAAAATATAACTAGGATGATAGGTATTGTCGTATCAAATGATCTCCAAGTAATAACAATGGACACCACCAACCTTAGTTCCTATAGTTTGGTCCTCTAATTTCCAGGTAGACATCAATGGCATTTATCATAAATCCATAATTGTTATATGACTACTGTTAATAGTTATCTTTGCATTAAATATATTTATATTAAGAAAACAATTCTCTTGTTGTAAGAACTACAATAATTAAACTAAAATAAGAGACATAAATTGCCTATATAAAGGAACACTAAAGATAATCAAACCTCAAACCAAAATCATACTCTTTAACTTCTCAGTGAATCAGTTTCTTTGCGTTACAACGTTCTTAATTATGGCAAAGTTTGCCTACTCTTGCTCAAGTTTCTTGATGCTATTCATAATTGCAGTTGCAGGTTTGTAAGTTCCTATGGTTTAATTAAAATTACTATGTATATATAACTTTAGGTTTGTTTATGCTAAATAATAATTAACTTAATATGTTGGTTTTCTCATCAGTTGGAGCTCCTGATGTGCACCAATGCTCTCTGATACTGGACAAGAATAATTGTAACTTAGGCTTTTGTAAACAAAAATGTTTTCAAGACTATAAAGGTGACGGATTGTGTGTTTTCTCTCCACCTTTAGAGCATTACTACTGTTTTTGTAATCACCCATGTTGAAGATCCTTAAAGTTATATGATGTAATTAGTTTTAATTTATATTGATTGAATGATTAATAATAAAACCTACAAATTATAATATATGCCGGTAATTAACCTTCAACAACACTGGCAACTTCAAGATCTACGCTGGTAACCTTCAACAACCTTGATCTACGTTATTATGAATGTAGATAACATCTCCGATCGACACCAACCGCAACGTGAGCAGCCTTAGAACTTTTGATTGTAGCGACCATGAATGAATTGAAGCACCATAGACAATGAAAAAGTTTCAGCATGGCCCCTACAGGGTTTAAAATTATTAAAGCAGAGAGATAGCTATAAAGGAGAAGTGGCTGTGATAAATGATAATGTAGTACATGTTCATATAATATTTTAGAATTATTACTACATGAATGTTTTATGTTTTAAAACTAATCCCTGAAGAAGCTTGTTTCAACTTCTATATAATACTTTCAAGTTATCTTTTATGTATATATCTATATATGTTTGTAAATATTATATATAATTTAATGTTATTCGGTTCTTAAATCCGGTTCGATCTGTTAGACATGTTTGACCAATGAACGTTTAAGTCGTCCGATTTGCTCTCCATCTGGTTTTCAAAACATTGGTCTGTATGGTACAAGGCTCAAGTCAAGTAATATTTACCACTTTATGCCAACTCAAAAGACATCCACTAATGTTAATATTCACAAGTACGAATATATAAATAAGCAGGGCCAGTCCTGAGGGCTTTAGTGCCCTGGACGAGATGAGAAAAAAAGCCCTTAGGCTCTAACGAATTAAATTATATAAACTACTTTTTTTAATGAAAATAAATGTTTTAGCAATAAACGTAACAAGATTATAGTATTAGAATGACATAACGTATTAGATAACTGATAAATCTTTCTATTCGATCTCGTTGCTAGCGCGTGTCTAAATTGGAATTTTTTTTCCTTTTATTCATGGTTGGCCAAGAATTGAGATTTGGGTTTTTATGAAAAGAGGCTTTTAGGCTTTTAGTTGGGTTGATGAAAATAAGTTATAAACAACAAGCTTATTTAATAAAAATGGACCTTAAGAATATCGGGTTAAAAGATAATTAGGTTAAACTTTTTAATTGAGTTAAGCGGGATATTACTATTAAAAAAACATATATAATAATAAATAATAAAAAATAAACAAAATTTTAAATTTTTTTAGCCCCCCTAAACGATTGGGCCTTGGACGGTTGTCCAGCCCGCCCCTCCTCAGCGCCGGCGGTGTAAATAAGTATTTTGCTTTTTTTCTCCCAGTTTTTTACTAAAATTTTTATTTTAAAATAGGATCGGTATGCATACATGTAACACAATAGAGGTTGCATGAGTAATTTTTTCACTACATCTCAAAGAACTCTTTACTGTTTTCTTTTTTCATTTTGTTAGATTCTTAACCGGTCAACTAAATAATCTCAAGATTGCATGAAAAGTCACTTCACCTCTACGATATGTCACAACAAAATGCAAATGCCAGTCACTTCAATTTACCTCAATAATTTTTAACCACAAACTCCAACAACCATTTTTAATGGGGCCTACTAAAGAGACGCCCTAGAGGATATTCAGACGCCCTACTTACGGACCGTAAGGCCCTTCACGGGCTGTATTGATTGTCGGGTAGTCAAATCAGTCATTCAAAAACGTAACGGCCCGTGAAGATGTTCACGGTCATATTTTTTCACGGCCCGTGAAGCTCTTCACAGCCCGTTTGGCATTCCACTTACGGGCCGTGAACTTCTTTACGGGTCCTATTTTCACCTTTAATAATTTAACGAGATATATTATTCCTCGTTTTTCGTGTAATTTTGTATTTATTACGTTATTTGATATGACGTAATATTCCCCGATAGTCGTGTAATTTTGTGTTTATTACATTATTTGATATGACGTAATATTCCTCGATATTCGTGTTAATTATGTGACGAGATGCAATATTCCATTTCAACTACTATATAAACGTTAGTTTATAAATTCATTTCATAATTCAAATTTATACGATATAAATTCATTTCATTTCAACTACTATGTAAAGGCAATATTCCATTTCAACTACTATATAAACGTTAATATTTAACGTTACGATGTCTTTCTGGGATAGCAACTATTTATTCGGTTCGGAATCTAACTATTACACTGAGGAGGGTTACGGTTATTACGATGAGGCTGCTTCAAACTATTTAGGACAGTTCGCGTCCAATTACGGCGGGAATGACGGCGGCGATGACGGGGGTGATAACGGTGGCGATAGCAGCGGTGATAATGACGGTTCTGGTTCCGGTAAAAGAGGTTTATACGACACGAATCAGGTTATAAGATATATCATATTTAATTTTATTTTCATTTTACTTTCATTTAGTAATAACTAACTAAAAATATTAAATTGAGTAGGTTTTCTCATCTCGTGAATAATTAGTTGATTGGGCAACTAACGTGGGGCGAGAAAATGGGTTTGTTATTGTCACCAAACGTTCAAAAAGAAATTCGAATGGTGTGGTGGTTAAAATTTGGTTGAAATGTGATCGGGGTGGTGTATATAAGGGAGCATCCACTCTAAGAAAAAGTGGCACGAAAAAAACAAACTATCAATTTGAATTGCAGGGTAAGTACCAGATAAAGAGAGATGGGTGGATTATAGTTGTTATGGATGATACTCATAACCATGAACTTGCTGAACACCTGGAAGGACATGCATACGCAATGAGGCTCACCAAAAATGAGCTTTCTACTGTAAAGAATCTGACCGAGCAAAATATTGACCCTCGAAACATTCTAGGCACGTTGAGGGAACAAAATCCCAATAACGTGTCCGTGTTACGAACCATATATAACGCTCGGGCAAAAATTAAAAAGTCTACCAGAATTGGTGAAACCCCAATGCAGGTTTTTTTTCTATACTACAACAATATCAATATATTTACACCCCTCACATAGATGAACCGACAAATACCGTCGACGGGGTTTTTTTTTTACATCCCACATCTCACACACTATGGCGTGCGTACCCACACGTGTTGATGATTGATACAACATACAAAACTAACTTATATAAAATGCCATTTATTCAAATGGTTGGTGTGACATCCACCCTGAAATCTTTTTCTGTTGCTCACGCATTCATTGATTATGAGCGTGAAGCCAACTTCAGATGGGTGTTAGAGCAACTAAAAGCAACGCTGGAAGAAAAGTGTATGGAGCCCCGTGTTATACTAACCGACCGAGACCTCGCTCTGATGAATGTGTCAGAAGAAGTTTTTCCGAGTGCTGTTCGATTACTTTGCAGATGGCATATTTCGGAAAATATTGCTAAACATTGCAAGGTGAGTTTTTCAAATGAAGAGTGGGGTGCTTTTGAGCATGTGTGGTCGGTACTTATTAACTCTGCAACGACGAACATATACGCTTATAGTTACGACCGGCTTTATCGCAGATTGGTGTCCAAACATTCAAGTAAGTTTTCTAGTGTTATTCTTAAAAATATATGTATATTTACATAAAAATAAGTATATTTTTTTAAATAGGAGTGCTGATGTATCTCAAAAATAACTGGTTGGACCCCTACAAAGAGAGATTTGTGTCGGCGTGGATAAATAAAAGTTATAACTTCGATCAGCACACAACGAACCGAGTTGAGAGCCAACATTCGTTGTTGAAAAGTTACCTGAAAGCAACCAATAGCACCCTGGATAGATTTATTCCTTTTATTAGTAATATCTTAGTTACCCAGGAAATTACTATAAAAGAAAGTTTTACCAAAAGCAAAATCATGCTTATGGTGCAACATAATCATGAAGTGCTTAAATTGCTGCGAGGTAACGTTTCTATTGCGGCTTTGGATATGTTAGTTGGTGAGATTAACAGGATAAATCATCTAATTATATCCAAAAAATCATGTGGCTGCCATCTTTTTACCAGCTGTGGTCTTCCGTGTGCTTGTAAATTAAACAATTACTTTCAAACAGGTGAATGTTCTTTTACGTTTTTTAATTTTTCATGAAAAGTTTTATTATATTTAATTTAATATATTATTTTATAGGTCAATGTATCCCGCTCGATGCCATTGATGTTTTTTGGAGGAAGCTAGATTTTTCACCCGCGTATATTGTACGGGAGGTTCAAGTAGATGTACATAAAGAGATGGAGATGGTGACAAAACATTTACTTGTCCAACCCGAAAATGTGAAAAAATCTTTGATTAATATTTTCAAATCTTTCATTAATCCTTCAAAAACTGATAAAAAACCTCCTAAAGTCCAAACACATACACGGGGTCGTCCAAAAAAAGATAAGCAAAAAGAAACAATATTAGACCCCCCCAGACATAGTTCATATGTTCAACCTAGAGAAAATTTTGAAGGTCCGCCAACATATTCAAGTTCGGTGGTGAAGTCAAAATAAGGGTCTTTGCAGCGCCGTCAATCATTGTCTTCGAAATCAAGAGCCAAAGATGGATTATCTCAACAGAGTTCCAAGTTTTCATATATCCCGGGCGACGGAGATAAAAACAATTTTTTCCGGTTTAATCGCTGGATTCCATCATTCTTTTTCCCGTATATTTCAGGTGCGGATGATGTTTTAGCCGACGGCAATTGTGGTTTTCGTGCTACAGCACTCGCACTGGGATATGGTGAAAATCACTGGCGTCTTATTCGTATGGAACTTATAGCTGAGTTGGATGAAAACAGACATAGGTACGCTGCGATATTTCCTGATATAAACGAAATAAGGGAATCATTAAACTGGAACGACTTAGGTGCAGCTCCCCACAAAAATTGGATGACAGTGCCATCTGCTACAATCCTTATTGCTAACAGGTTTCGAGTGATTATAATTTTTATATCTATCGGCAACTCCGCTACTTTTTTCCCGTTCTGGTTATCTCCTCGTGATATCAGTGAACATCATATAATTTCAATTGCTTATGTTCAAGATAGCCATTTCATTTGAATTCGATTAGTGGGTAACTATCCAATGCTGGGGCTGGGGCTGCTGCTGCGGCTGGGGCTGCGGCTGGGGCTGCGGCTGCGGCTGCTGCTGCTGCGGTGCCGGCTGCTCCTCCTCCTCACCAACGTCCGCCACCGGCTGCCAGAGGGTCCGACCACCATCAGTGGACCATCGAAGGTCGTCGCCAAATTTGGCGGCAATCCCCATGGCCATGACGGTCTGTCGACCCAAAATCCGAGGCGGCGTGTCCGTCGTCTGCCTCGCAATTAGGGCGTCCGTAAACAACCCTAAGCGCGAGGCAATGACGGTGATGTAAGAGCCGCAAACAATTGGGCTATCCATCTGTAAAACAATCAAATAAGAGGCATAATTATGAGTCGCATAATAGATAATACTTATTTATTAAGAATTAATATAAATATTTTTTTACCTTGCCCTGAATGACGCTGAAGAAATAGGCGGCCATGCAGTGAGCAAGATTCACCCGTCTAGGTGAAAGCAAGACCCTCAGAAAAAATAAATCAAGGAGCGACACCTGCTCCATACTCTGATCTCTGCCGGCAATGGTGCCGGCAATGCACCGGTGTAGATACCGGTGTAACGGATCTCTAATGGAGCTCGCCCTAATGGCGCCCTCTCATGGCTGGTCGGAAATGGTCGGCCGCCATCCGACCAGAGGAGCCGCCTCTGACTGGACCTCGTCAGAATAAAAACGAGGATCCTGCGTCTCCTCCTGAGTGTAAAACCCAAGAGTCACCGCCCACTGAGCGAGGGTGAACTCAAACCTAGTGCTCGCCAGCATAAATCGAACAGCTAGGTGCTCCCGGGGGTCCTCATCCTCCGTCGCGGGAGTGAACAAAAACGTAGACAAAAACTCCAACGTGAGCTCCCTGTAGCCCCTCCTAGATCCAAAATCAAACATACGCCTCCAGGGCGTCTCTCCCTCGAGCCCAACGATGTCCTGGGCACGTGCTATATCTCCAACCTCCTCTAGCACGTCCCAGTTGAGGGTGCGGGTCCCCTTCAGGGGCCGTCCAATCAGCTTCCACA
Organism: Flaveria linearis; assembly: GCA_024085815.1. Classification (NCBI taxonomy): domain Eukaryota; kingdom Viridiplantae; phylum Streptophyta; class Magnoliopsida; order Asterales; family Asteraceae; genus Flaveria; species Flaveria linearis. The sequence goes on along the minus strand of CM044007.1, from coordinate 71,157,378 downwards.
GCCTAAGCTGCGGCTGTGTCTCTCGAGGAAAACGAAGATGCGGATGTGGGTCCAGGAAGTCACCCTGACCCTCAGGCTCGGTCTCTGGACGTGAACGTTTGCGCGGCGGCATAATCTGCAAAAAAAAAAATTAGAAAATCTCAAGAACAAAAAAAGGGTTACGGGTCGTGAGACGCTCTCACGGGCCGTAACCGTTTGAATGTTCAAAGTGTTACGGCCCGTGAACAGCTATCACGGCCCGTGACCCTTTGAAAATTCAAAAGGTTACGGCCCGTGAGAGTGTCTCACGGCCCGTAACCCCAAAATTTTTCAGATTATTTTCGTTTTTAAATTAAATTTTAACATATTTAAACAATAAATATACAAAAATAAAATACGAATTTGAATACGTACCGTAGTAATGAGTCGGCGGTATGAAAGTGATGGAAATCCGGAGCTCGTGACAGAGTGAATCGGATGTGTGTTTAGGGGGCGTAAATGAAGAAATGGGCCGTGAGGTCATATATATAATACGGCTTCACGGTCGTGAAGGGCCTCACGGCCCGTTACTGATTGCAAAAACGGGCCGTGAGTCTCCTCACGGCCCGTAAGGTGTGTAATTTTTAAAAAACAACCGTTGAGACTTCACGGCCCGTTTGGTAGCCCGCATACGGGCCGTAAGGTTCCTCACGGGCCGTTTCATTATTTTTTAGGTCTATAAATTCAATCACTTCACACAACCAATTCACTCAAATTTACTCAATATCCAAACCATGAGTGCTACAAGTTTTACATCAAGTTCCTCGTCTCATTCACCGGATCAAAATCCATGGACGGATGAAGAGGAGGTGACTTTAGTAAGATCTTATATCGAAAATTTGGGGACTATCCCACCAAATTCAATATTTTGGAACCGGGTTTCAACTCGTTTTCATCAAATTCTCGAACGTGAAGATTATCGCACCACTCGTGAACTTAGCAACAAGTGGTTTGACTTGAGAAGGAAGATCACGACATTTCACCAGCTCTACAAAGACGTTTACTACAATCGAAATACGTTATGGAATGATAAGGATATTATGACAACAACTCAAGAAAGATATCGGGAGCATTTTGGAATTTCTTTTAACCATTTTGAGGCTTGGATATTTTATAAAGATCAAGAAGATTAAAAATTATGTGTTTTATTATTATGTGATAATAACGGTTTATCGTTTTTAATAAAGTGTACTAATAAACGTTTATGTTCTAATAAAATATTTAATTACTGTTCTACATTATACGTCTAGAATACTTTTCGTCTACCATAAATCTTCGGAATCTAAAGCAAGCATCCTGTAAGCTAACCTCTTGCCACTCTAAAGATCTATTTTGAACCAACCTACGCAATAACATACAAATTACAACTCCCGAATCTCGACCAATATGACCGGCGTTAGGAGGCCAAACGGTTTCACCGGATACGACCAGTTCTTCGATTTGTTCTTGTCCGGAGTGCTGCCAATATTGTATACGTGACAGAAAATGTAAAAAAGTACGATTCGAATTGTACGAAAATTGTTCGGGCATTACGATGAATGCACATGAATCATCACACGTATTTGGTCGGCATTCGTATGGAGAATATATACGAACTTGTAGTGAGTCCATAGAAATCTTAAAAAGATACCAATTTTCTTCGTCATCAGTCATTGGTACGTAAACCTACAAAACAATTTAATTCACGATTATAAATTCATGATTTTTATTGTAAAACATGAAAACAGTATTACCGTATCAACTTCCCATAACGCGGGATATAGACAGTCACTCCCGTCACCATATTCGTTCCATTAACGGACCCCGAGTATATTAAGTTAAACCACTCAAATGGGATAATCGTCCAACGATCACTACCGACAACTCTTCTGTTCTACGTATTTCTTCGTATCTCCATATTGTGAGTCTATTTGTCCACGCCCGAACATGCTATAAAATAACAATTTTTTTAATTGTTAGAATTTTAAAATAAAATAAAATATACAAAAAAAACTTTAAATCATACCTCTGTACCTAAAGACACGTTTCCGAATAATTCACGCCAAAATTGTAACTGAATATCGGAATTACCCATGTAATACACTCTACATGTTTGGGAATCACCGTTACGTATAAAGTGAATAACATTTTGAGATCAGTTCCTCCCGTTCTGCCGATTATGGTTATCTATTGGATCAGGAATACTTTCCACAATATCTCGTGAGTTTGAAGAGGACTCATTTTGACGTCTTCTATTACCTCCACGAGAAGACATTTTAACTGTTTTGTTTCTCACTAACCGTATATAACAAGTAATATATATAACGTTTTATATAGAATTTTAAATCGAATCAAGGAATAATACGTCGCGTCATATAATTATAAAATTTAAAAGTGCACGCAAATCGAGGAAAGTAAATTCTCAGAAGGACTACTACGGCCCGTGAGATAACTCAAGGGCCGTTATGGCACTTGTTAACGGGCCGTGGGAGTGGACATTTACGGGCCGTTAGGTGTTACATGGCCCGTGAGTAAATGTAGGTATGAAAATTAAATTTCGAAAACCGCACGGGCCGTGAAAAAAGTCAAAGGTCGTTCATTTATCCTCTGACAGGGCGTCTGATTAGCAAAAGCCTTTTTAATTTAATCAACCATATATTCAAACTACAACTGATGCCCACACTATTTTAGTGTTTCACGGACCGTAATTATAACATCCAATTTCAAATACTTTTCCAAATTGTATATATATTTTTTTAATTTTAAAGAAAAAGGTAGTGATTTGATTTAAATAAGACGTCACACTTACTAAGGGGCTGTTTGTTTTGGTCTGACCCAGTTGACCCGGCTGACTGGCTGACTCGGTCAGCCGGTCCTGTTTGATGTGGTAGAAATCGGATCTGATTGGGTCCAACTTGTCTGACCCGGACCTAGATTTGAAAGTCTCTGACCAAGCCAACAAACCCACCCGAAGAAGAAAAAGGCGACCCCTGCTCGACATCCGCCCGACCTCCGCCAAAGCCCCACCGGGCTCCTCCCTCCTCACCTCTTCACGGCCGCTGCTCTTCACCTGGCCTCCACTCGCCGCTGCTTTTCGCCGGGAGGCGGAGGACGACGAAGAACCGTCGCGAAGTCCTCGAGTAGAATCGATCTGCCGATGGATGTGTACAAGCTGGATGAGATCAAAACTGAGATGAAGTACGTGTATTAAAGATTGTGGTTCCAAGGTGAAGACGAAGGAGAGGAAGAATGTGTGGAAGGTTTAGATAATGGTGCTTCTTTTTGTTAGGGGTTTGATGCTTTGATGTTTTGTTTTTAGTATATTGTCATAGTGTTATAAAAATAAATGGTTTTGTGAGTCAGTCAGATACTGAATCAAACAACCAGTTTCAGCCAGATGCAGACTCAGTCAGAATTTCTAACTGCGTCAGCTTCTGACTCAGTCAGATCTTACTGAATCAGTGTAATCAAACAGCCCCTAAGTGTGATGTTTAACTTTTTTAACGAGAAATCACACTTGGTATCTATGGTCTCTCACAAGCATATTTAATTTTCACAGAAATATAAAGAGGTCACATTTAGGAAGCGCGATAACCCTTTTAGTGAAAAAATTTCCCCATGCAAACCCTTTTGTATTGCATATTTAATTTTCACACTTGGTATCTATGGTCTCTCACAAGCATATTTTAACCCTTTTGTAGTGAGTCAGTCAGATACTGAATCAAACAACCAGTTTCAGCCAGATGCAGACTCAGTCAGAATTTCTAACTGCGTCAGCTTCTGACTCAGTCAGATCTTACTGAATCAGTGTAATCAAACAGCCCCTAAGTGTGATGTTTAACTTTTTTAACGAGAAATCACACTTGGTATCTATGGTCTCTCACAAGCATATTTAATTTTCACAAAAATATAAAGAGGTCACATTTAGGAAGCGCGATAACCCTTTTAGTGAAAAAATTTCCCCATGCAAACCCTTTTGTATTGCATGTATATATAGCGACCTCATTTCTAAAAAAGAATTATTAATATCATTGTTTACTTGTTTCTTTTTTCCAATGTTTTGAAAACCGGACCGGACCGGCCGGTCCGACCGTCCGACCGTTTCGACCGGGAACCGGACTCCAATTCGGTTCGGTTCGGTGCTTAAAACCGGTTTAACAGTGAACCAGTGGTCAGACCGGTTGAATCGGTCGAACCGGTGGTCGGACCGAGAACCGGACCGGTTGAACCGGGAACCGGACAGGTTGTACCAGCTTTTTTATAAAAATTTTTATTTTTTTGTAATTTTTACATATATATATATATAAAATAATTATAATTTTATCCGTTTCTTATATACGGTCCGACCGGTTGAACCGGTCCGACAAGTGAATGGGTAAGACGTCCGGTTCACAGTCCGGTCCGGTTTTAAAAACATTGCTTTTTTCAACTTTGCCATCGTTTGTAAATGGTTGATTGATAGGTCAAAACAATTATTGTACCCTAGTAAAAGTAATAGACTATTTGATAGCCTATTAATAATTTCATTAAAAAACTACATTTAAAATGTTGAGAACCTCTTAATCATTGCTTTGAATGATTAAGCTAAAAAGACTTGGTGAATTAATTTGTTTATATCCTTACCGCTTAACATAAAAAAAAACTTCATGATAATCTTTTTCCCCATGGCCCCATCAAATCCCACTTATTGCCGACGGCCGACCACACTATGGACCGCCACCCTCGCCACCTTAACATCGTCGACTGCCACCTTAACATCGTCGACTGCCACCTCGATGCCTTACTATTGCCGATTTCCACCCTCGCGCCTTACCATCACCGAGTGCCACCATTGTCGAGTGCCAAGGTTTGATTTTACTCAATGGGTTCACGTTGATTCCACCTTATGATGATGAAGTAGCACCGGTGGTCTTAACCTTAAAGAAAATACCATCACTCTAACTTTAAACGATTATAATATTAGACCCAAGCCCCACTACTACAATATGTGGTATTTGCCACTATGTTTTTGGTCGTTGTGTCAAGGCGGGATAGTGATCGGTTGTTAGTACAATCAGTGATACAATTTGTTATCCACGCTATGACCAATCCCGACCAGTTCATCCCAAGGGGTGGACCATATATCGTCCTTACTAGAGACGAGATACTAATGTAGGACTTCTACCAGTTGGCCTGTGGGTATTATTATTTCAAGTTCTAATCACTAGACACTCATAGGTACACATTACCCTAAGTATGGGTCGAAAATTCTGGGAAATTATGCCAAGATCGCAGCGCCTTCTCATTTGATATTCTTTTCTACATGCCCACACCAAAGCCCTAAAAGCCCCTAACAATATGGGCATCAATATTAGGGTCAATGTCATCACCGATGAGATCGCTCCCAATCCAATGGTGAACGTGTGATGTGCTAGAAATGATCCTTCGTTTCTGACGGAGGTCGGAGATCTCTGTGAGGGGATATACGGTATGAGAGTCGGTTCGAGTTACGTTGGTTTGATGCTCCGAGACAGGACATGTATCATATACAACATGTACGATATCATGACGAGATTCATGGTGCCATGGGTGTGGAGTCTAGAGGATCGTTGTGCTAGCCCATAGATAGGATGAGTAATTAAAGGGGCTATTGATAATGATGTAAGTGGTGAAGTGATTAAAGGGTTGATCTGGTGTACTAAGTGACCCAGGTTCAAATCTCACCCTTCCCATTTAACTTCTGCGGAATCCAGATGAGGGTTTGGCTCGGGGTTTCATCCCGGGCTCGATCTTGATGGGGGGTGAGGGTTTACGGATTCAATCCGATTCCCGCGCATCGGGGGTATGACTTACAACTGACGGCTAGGTTCAGGGTAACCAGTCTCGATAGATCGTCAGGTTCGGAGTCCTCTGCTGTTAAAAAAATTGAAGGGGTGATTATTTTATTTAATTTAATTTTATCAAATATTTGCATAGGTAGAAGTTGATGCAACATGTAAATACTTTTAGTTATGATTGTAACTGGATTGTATTATGAAGTGTGAAATTACATTTTGATTATATTATTAAATACAAATATTTTTTTATAATTAAGATAAACTTTGAAACTTCTAAAAATACATAAAGTAGTATCTATATTAATAAATCAAAATATTTACAAGTCATATGATATTTTTCTTGACAGTACAACTTATTGCATGTAAGCTCTCTGCACGTGTCCTTACTAGAATAAAAGTTACAAATGTCATATCCGTATTTACTAAAAATAATGTGTATTCTTTGAACATTTTTCAAAACAAATGGACCCTAATATAATATTAGAAACTCTTAACCTACTTTAGTGAAAGCTCTTGCAATTGAAATTTAATATAGAAACAATATTAAGAGCATTCTCAGTTAAAAAAATTATAATATATTTATTTCTCATTTTTTAATCTTCATAATTAAATTGTTGAAATATTATATTTAGAAATATAATTGATATGAAAACAATTGCAAACATTTTTCTTAGATTGGTTTTTAATTTTTAATTGCATGATCAAACAATATTTAAAGTAAGATTCGTTCACAAACTCTGTGTTTATGTGATACGGTTTACTCAAATTTTTGAAAAATTTCTTTTTTTTCTTTTTATATGCATTTGTCTATTTACTGAAATTATTTCACTCCAATTGTTCTTTTTATACCCCTAAAAGAGGATTGATTATTGTCGGGATGAGACATTTTAAATTTATTATGAAATGTTATTGTTAGATGTAATAAACATTCTTATCTATAAATTGTATTAGATTATATATATATATATATATATATATATATATATATATATATATATATATATATATATATATATATATATATATATATATATATATATATATATATATATATATGTAGGGGGAGGATCCAATGAAAACCTAGTTATAAATGAAAACCTTGCAAACTAAATCTTAACCATTGATTATGTAGATCAATGGTCATTAATTACTAGTGGCATGATTGTAATTCTTGTGAAGTTTTTAAGACAAGTTTTAATATAAAAGGGCATTTTAGGAAAAACAAAAAATAAATCTATTTAACTTTCCATAATTTTCGTTTCTCTTTCCTCTCTCTTAATTACTCTTTACTTTCCTAATTTTTATTTCTCTCTCTTCTCTCCTAATACAACGATGGTACATATGTGTACCAAATAATGTGAACGGTTGAGTGATGTATGATGAACATTTTTTACAGTAATAGAAGTTTATTAAAAGTCTAAAGACTTAATTAAGTTGAAAAATTTGGATAATACAACGACGGTACATATGTGTACATAGGATAATTGTTCAAAAATATTAAAATGTTTTAAAACTTCAATGATACATACCAGTTAATATGCTAAAGAAGCTTTGGTACATATATGTAACAGTTAATATGCTAAAGAAGCTTTGGTACATATATGTAACAGTTAATATGCTAAAGAAGCTTTGGTACATATATGTAACATTTAATAAGTCTTTGTTTGTGTAATGGTGCGATTAGGATTTTGGTTATATGCTAAAGAAGCTTTGGTACATATATGTAACAGTTAATAAACATACGTAAATCATTCATCAAACAACTAATACTAAGGTACATATACGTAACAGTTAAACAAATCATTCATCAACAACTAATACTAAGGTACATATACGTAACAGTTAAACAAATCATTCATCAATGGCAGTTGTGTTGGATGGATCCAATCATCCATGTGATAAGCACAAAGCGGTTGTTCAGCAGTAGCAATCAAATACTTATCATCTCCTTCACCAGTTACCTTATAAAGTTTGAAAGAACCCTAACAAAAACCAGTTACCTTATCATCTCTTCTTCCTTCTTTTTCTGTCAATCAAAAAGAACCCATAATCAATTCTCATAACAACCGAAATCAATCAATCAATCAATCAACTTTGAAAGAACCCTAACAAAATCCAATACCTTGGTCTGCGAAGGACCTCTCGATCTCTCGCCTCTCGGTCTGCGAAGGACCTCTCGATCTCTCGCCTCTCGATCTGCAGCCAGCGACCATCAGCCACCACCACACAACCGTCGACCACCAGCCACCACCACACCACCGTGACCACTAGCCACCACCACACAACCGTCGACCACTAGCCACCATCACACCTTTATTAAGTTGAATTAACAAACAAAACAAAACAAAAATTAAGTAAAAAATCATATAGAATGACGATGATGCTTCAAACCTTCAAATAAAGCTTCAAAATGGCAAAGAAGAAGGGTACAATCCCATTAAATATGGTTAGAGATAAATTAGGGATTTGGTCAATATAGTTGAATTTCATAAATAATTATTTGCTAAAATTACATAAACACCCTTTTAGTTAAAATAATAAAAATTAATTTTAAAATTCTATGATTGGTTGATGATGGTTTTCATGGTTTTCATTTATAATCATGGTTTTCATTTGATCCCTCCTCTATATATGTATGTGTATATATATATATATATATATATATATGTATGTGTGTGTGTGTATATATATATATATATATATATATATATATTGTAACACCCGTATTTTTTTTAAGAGAATAAAAAGATAAAAGAGAAGGAAAAAAAAAGAGAGAAAAGAAAGCCAACTAAAAATGGAAGGGTGTAAAGTGTTAAATGTGCAAAGTTTATAATTTTTTTATACAAAAGGTGGTAAAAGGTGGTGAGGCCACCCATGACCTGCTGCTTTTTCACTTTTCTACAAATTTTAGAGAGAGAAAAAGCAAGATACGAGCATTTGAAGAAGAACAAGAAGAAAAATCAGATTCAAGGTATAAATTAGCGATTTTTAAGTTGTGTTTTAGCTAAGGAACTGAAATTATGTGTTCTTATGTATGTGTATGTGTGTTCGGGTGTGTTTATGGAATTTTATAGGTGTTGAATTTATAGCAAAAAAAAGGGTTTTGAACGAGTCAACACCCGAGAGATTGCAAAGATGAGTTTCTAGATCCCCTTTTTACATGTTTTCAAATGATTTTGGGGCTGAAAAATACATGTATTTATGTTTTTATAAGGTTGGGTATTATACCCGTATGTTCATATGCATGTGTATGTGGGTCGGGTATGTTTTGAAAAGATGTATGGTTATGAATATGTTAAGTTCATGCTTAGAACCGTATGTGAATGTTTAGAATTAGGTAATATGATGTTTGGGACTGAGAACAGCTCAAAAATATGTGAACAGGCTGCTAATAAGTCCAAATAGTGCTCATGAGTCTGAATTTTGACTTAGAAAAACTAAGTGCAGGGTAATAAGTCCAATAGTGCTCATAAGTCTAAACAGTGCACATATGCCCGAAAATAAGTTAAGTATAAGGTGATAAGTCCAATAGTGCTCATAAGTCTAACAGTGCACATATGCCCGTAAATAAGTTAAGTATAAGATGAAAAGTCTGAACAGTGGTCGTATGACCAGAGAATTTTTCTAAGTGTAGGGTGAAAAGTCCAGCAGTGCTCATACGCCCAACAGTGCTCATGCTTCCAACAGTGCTCATGTGTCCAACACTTAGAATTTTTTTCAGAAATTTTCTGAAAATCTGGATTTCGGGGATTTGACCGAGGTTGACCAAGGGCCATTTAATGATGATGTTTTGTGCACACGATGATGATTATGGTTAACCCTTATTATTACTGATATTATTATCAGTGTATTATTATTGTTAACAATATTATTAATAAAATATTGTTAAGTATGGTATGATGCTATGTATGATGATGAATGTGAATGATGATGTTTGAATGTAATAATATTCTTTTCCTAATATTATAATTAATATTATGATTAGAGATATTATTAAGAGTATGAATAATATTATTTATAATATTATTATTATTATTATTATTAATATGCTTATTAATAATAATACTGTATGTTTCTATGTGGAATGATCATGATCAATAATTATTATCATTAATAAAGTGAAAGATTAATGATAATGAGGAATGGAACGTGAACGAATGAACGAAAGTCTTGCAAGCAAATGAATGGAGGTGCACACCCCTGGCAGGTGTTAGCTCAACTGTGATGCGGGTTCGCTACCCCGAAGGATGCACACAGGATCAATCCTTGAGATTGATATAGAGGTGAGTGACTTGGTGTCACAACAGACTCACAGGAATGTAGGTCAATCTTTGTGATTGGCTTAGAGGTGAGTGACTTGGTGTCACAACAGACTCACAGTATGTAGGTCAATCTTTGTGATTGACTTAGAGGTGAGCGACTTGGTGTTGCAACAGACTCACAGCTTAATTAAAGAGGAATGATAAAAGTACGAATTGAACGATAATGAAGATAATGAAAGTATTACCTATGTGTACGTACGATGTATGATCACCTGTGAAGATGAGGAACGGTTTTTGAATGAAAAGTAAAGTATTTTAACTACAAAACTAGAACTCACTCAGCAACGCTGACTTTTATGTATTTTCCAGTTGGCAGGTAACAGGTTGCTGAGGATGGCACAAGGGGATGACTACTTGGTGGGCAAGATTGACATCCAAATTATATTTTGACGATACTGTTGTGTTGTAATTCATTCAATTAAACATTTTGTGACTTAGAAACTAGAATGTATTGCTTAACAACAGTTTTCATAATGAATGGATGGTTTTTGTTAAACTTAATTCCGCTGCTTAAAAAAAATTTGTATTATGTATGTTTTATGCTGTGAATGACCAACTGTGAGGTGCCCGGGGAAGGGGGCCTTACATATATATATATATATATATATATATATATATATATATGTATGTGTATATATATATATATATATGTATGTGTGTGTGTGTGTGTGTGTATATATATATATATATATATAGGGGAGGGATCAAATGAAAACCATGTTTATAATTAAAAACCATGAAAACCACCACTATCCAATCACATAATTTATAATTGATTTAATTTTTTAATTGTTTAAAGTATATTTGAGTAAATTTTAACATTATTTTTTGAGGTCATTATTTATTTTTAATTTAAACTCCAAGGTTGACGATGATAACGAATTGAGGTACGTATACGTACCTTTTATGAGTTAGATGTACGTAACTCTTAGTTGTACACTTGGTAACACGTACTTACAAATACATAACCCTTACATATATGTAATCATTAGTTATACACTTTGTAATACACACTTACATATATGTAACCCCTGGTTTTCACGGTTTTTAATTATAAACATGGTTTTCATTTGATCATATATATATATAGGGGAGGGATCAAATGAAAACCATGTTTATAATTAAAAACCATGAAAACCACCACTATCCAATCACATAATTTATAATTGATTTAATTTTTTAATTGTTTAAAGTATATTTGAGTAAATTTTAACATTATTTTTTGAGGTCATTATTTATTTTTAATTTAAACTCCAAGGTTGACGATGATAACGAATTGAGGTACGTATACGTACCTTTTATGAGTTAGATGTACGTAACTCTTAGTTGTACACTTGGTAACACGTACTTACAAATACATAACCCTTACATATATGTAATCATTAGTTATACACTTTGTAATACACACTTACATATATGTAACCCCTGGTTTTCACGGTTTTTAATTATAAACATGGTTTTCATTTGATCATATATATATATAGGGGAGGGATCAAATGAAAACCATGTTTATAATTAAAAACCATGAAAACCACCGCTATCCAATCACATAATTTATAATTAATTTAATTTTTTAATTGTTTAAAGTATATTTGAGTAAATTTTAACATTATTTTTTGAGGTCATTATTTATTTTTAATTTAAACTCCAAGGTTGACGATGATAACGAATTGAGGTACGTATACGTACCTTTTATGAGTTAGATGTACGTAACTCTTAGTTGTACACTTGGTAACACGTACTTACAAATACATAACCCTTACATATATGTAATCATTAGTTATACACTTTGTAATACACACTTACATATATGTAACCCCTGGTTTTCACGGTTTTTAATTATAAACATGGTTTTCATTTGATCATATATATATATAGGGGAGGGATCAAATGAAAACCATGTTTGATTAGAATGATATTTAAAGAGATATATATATGTTTGATTTTAAATAATGATATATATATATATATATATTTATAATTGATTTAATTTTTTAATGTAATCATTAGTTATACACTTTGTAATACACACTTACATATATGTAACCCCTGGTTTTCACGGTTTTTAATTATAAACATGGTTTTCATTTGATCATATATATATATAGGGGAGGGATCAAATGAAAACCATGTTTATAATTAAAAACCATGAAAACCACCGCTATCCAATCACATAATTTATAATTAATTTAATTTTTTAATTGTTTAAAGTATATTTGAGTAAATTTTAACATTATTTTTTGAGGTCATTATTTATTTTTAATTTAAACTCCAAGGTTGACGATGATAACGAATTGAGGTACGTATACGTACCTTTTATGAGTTAGATGTACGTAACTCTTAGTTGTACACTTGGTAACACGTACTTACAAATACATAACCCTTACATATATGTAATCATTAGTTATACACTTTGTAATACACACTTACATATATGTAACCCCTGGTTTTCACGGTTTTTAATTATAAACATGGTTTTCATTTGATCATATATATATATAGGGGAGGGATCAAATGAAAACCATGTTTATAATTAAAAACCATGAAAACCACCGCTATCCAATCACATAATTTATAATTAATTTAATTTTTTAATTGTTTAAAGTATATTTGAGTAAATTTTAACATTATTTTTTGAGGTCATTATTTATTTTTAATTTAAACTCCAAGGTTGACGATGATAACGAATTGAGGTACGTATACGTACCTTTTATGAGTTAGATGTACGTAACTCTTAGTTGTACACTTGGTAACACGTACTTACAAATACATAACCCTTACATATATGTAATCATTAGTTATACACTTTGTAATACACACTTACATATATGTAACCCCTGGTTTTCACGGTTTTTAATTATAAACATGGTTTTCATTTGATCATATATATATATAGGGGAGGGATCAAATGAAAACCATGTTTGATTAGAATGATATTTAAAGAGATATATATATGTTTGATTTTAAATAATGATATATATATATATATATTTATATATATATGTATATATATTTAAATTAAACTAATTTAAGGGATTTTAGTTATTTAAATAAACTAATTTGAAAAATAAACTAATATTAAACTAATTTATATATATATATATATATATATATATATATATATATATATTTAGAATGATATTTAAATAAACTAATTTGATTTTAAATTAAACTAATATTATGTTTGATTTTAAAGAGATATATATATATATATATATATATATATATATATGTATATATATATATATATTTAAGGGATTTTAGTTATTTTGAAAAATATAAAAATTGTAATCTACCTAAAACACCCTTTAATCATTTAATTAAAGCAACTATCTATTAAATATTTATAAAATTTGCCATTGATTAATATCAACTATTGATCAATTTTGATCAATGGTTTAAAAGTGGTTTTCTTGGTTTTCTTATAAATAGATGTTTTTTAGGAACCCTCCCCGATATATATATATATATATATATATATATATATATATATATATATATATATATATATATATATATATATATATATATATAATATATATATATATATATGTGTACATATAACCACAAGGGCAGGACCTTGTGGGAAAATTAAAATAAAAACCCAAAATTAAACAAATAGTTATAAAATGTTTAAATTACAAAACTTAGAATCTGAAAGTAAAAACCCTTAAACATGCCCGAATCTTCAGACCTTGGTTCATTTTTACATATACGTCAACTGGCAAGTTTTTCTTAGCATAAGATCAGTACAGGCCTGTGCCCTTTGGAACGCCTTTCAAACGGCTTAATAAAACGGGCTGCCATAATTCGACCACTATGCTAATTATCTGCCTGTTTAGTATATAACCAGTCCAAAATCATTCAAACATAATTTAAAGAATTTTTCCTTTTCAGACTTTTTTTTTAATTTACATATAGGTTTATAAACTTATTACGGTTGGGTTCAACATTGATTTGATTTGCTTAGCCTTCCATTAGGCTAATGAACATAGAAAATAAAAATAATTATTAAGTATGTAAGAGATATTACCTCTGTTATGAGACACCAAGATTCTTTACTTAAAAAGCTCTGTTATGAGACACCAAGATTCTTTACTTAAAAGCTGTTCTCCAGCAGAAATTTTATTATTAGAGAATTTTTACAAGAGTGTTTTAGAGAGAGAGAAGATTGATCGTAAGATCAGGTGTGTCTAAAACTAAAGACTTGAGCTCCTTTTATGATGAGAGTCTCAAGGAAGAAACAAAACATGAACAGTATATTACAATAATTCGACTCAATTATTTCTTTTGAAATTTTCAAAAGTAGACATTATTATGTCTCAAATAATTGAACTTTAATCAATGATGTCGGCCCCATCTGCAGACTTGTCACCTCTTTTATTTGTCTTTTTCCATTTTTTCCTTGGATACCGATTTCTTGAGATCTTCGAGCATCTCGTCTAGATCCTCTTCTAGAATTCATCATCAAACCCATACGGGTCTTGGGATTCCCCTGGAAGTATATCATCTTCTGATTTATTGGTAGACATTTCTGAGATATGATCTTCTTGATCTTTGTCTTGGAAATTTTTCATTAAATCTTTTTTGATTTCTTGAAAATATATGGCTAACAATTCTTTTTTAGAGACTTGATTTTATCCTTTCATTTTAATTTTTTAGGATATTTCCTGGAACGGACTAGGAGATTCTCTCTGAGTCTTTAAACTAATCTGCTTTGAGTATAACTCTATAGTGTCTTGAATCTTCTATAAGGTTTCTTGACCTTCTGGGACGCCATTGTTGTCAAGCTTCATCATTTTCTTCCAAAATTTTGTATAATAAATTCTTTTTAAACAAGGAATTTGTTGGTGAGTATAACCCACTTCTGGAGACCATTTCCAGATCCATGGTATTCCAAGAATAAAAAAGTGACACAAAGATAATCCTTCTATTAGGATTTTTTGATGTTGTAATTCAATCAATGTGGGAGATATTTCTACCCAATCATTATAATTTTTTCTTAATAATTTTGGTAAAATTTTTACCGAAGGGCCATATGATAGCCACCATTTATATGCCTAATTTGGGATGTCCCGTTTATAAACTTCTGGATAAATTTTGAAGAACCAAGAATGTTTCTTCTTTGAATTTTCATATAGAAAGGCTTTATTAAATGCCTCAATATAATCATAATAATTGAATTTAATAGGGATCCTGGTTTCAGGATGACACATCTCTTTATCCTTTAAGGGAGATGTTCCCCATTCTTCAATAGATATTATCTGTTTTATTATAATTTTGCTAAAACTATATTCCTGGGTATTTCCAGACATATAGTGATGAATATCATAAGATTCTGTGACTTTAAGAATATTTTCATAATAAAATCTCTGCTTATATGAAGCAGCAGGGTATGACCCTTGATCTAGGTACCTTGTAATTAAGGTCCATGGTTGATCTTTATATTTAAGATCTTTAAAATCCAGGAGCAATATTATCTCCTTATTCGGATTTTGTTCATATAAGGCATCATCAGAATCTTCTGTCACAATATTGACATAAGATGAAGATGCTTCATTTGTTCCATCTTTCTTAGCTTTATAAGCCAAGAATTCTTGGAATAATTTATCATCAAGATTATTTCCTCTAGTATTACTTGAGGAACTTGCATTATTTGTGATATTTGCGGCTATTAGCCTTTGATGGCCAATTTGACCTAGGATTCTCCCTCTATTGGGACCTCTTCCTCTACCTCTTCCATTATATTGAAAGGGTTGTTTTCCCCTATCTCGAGGAATCATTCCTGAAATATAATCAGGCAGAAGAGATTATTTTCTCTTTTTCTTTAAGAATCTTTATTTGATTCCTAAAATATTTTATTAAATCCATAATTTCTATGTAATTACGAGCTCTATCAATAGGATGCATGTCATAATTGTGCATCATATCATTCATTTGATAATGTCTAGCCATTATCATGGCTGAATAATCATCCATTTCAATCTGTATATTATTATAAGCTATTTTAAGTGGTCCTTTTATCTTCTTCATGGAACCTGCAAAATAAACTATGAGAAATACTCTCTTGTTAAAAAATCAGGTAGACTATTATCTGTTCCCTTTTTATATATTATTTCAAAATCAAATGGTGCAAGATGAGATTGCCATCTAGCAAACATTTGTTTATATACATCATGTTTAAAATCTTTATTAAACATATATTTGGCTGCTTGACAATCAGTTTTTATTAAAAACTTTTGATTATATAAATCATCTTGAAATTTTAAAACACATTTGACTATGGCTAAAATTTCTTTTGCAATCGTAGCATAATTTTTCTGACTATTATTCCACTTTCCTGAGTAGAATCTTACAAGATATTCTTGTTTATTAATTGGGGAAATCTGTTTCAGAATTCCTCCATAGCCAATATTACTGGCATCTATTTCAATAATCTTCTCCCATTCAGGTTTTGTATATCATTAAGCATGGAAGATTTTTAACATTTTGTTTAATCTTTTGTACTGCCTTAGTATGAATATCTGACCATGGCAGTGGATTTTTCTTTAATCTGTCATATAAAACAGCTGTATCTTGGGCTAAATTTTTATAATATGGTAAAATATAATTTAAACTTCCTAAAAATCTTTGTAACTGAGTTTTATCAGTTATTTCATCAGGAAATTTAGAAGCAAATTCAATACTTCTATTTATCGGAATAATATTTCCTTTTTCAATATTATGTCCTAAAAATCTTATTTTTGTTTGAAAAAGTAACATTTTTGGCCTAGATATTACTAAACCATTTTGTATGATTATATCTTTAAAAAATTTTAAGTGCTTGAAATGAGTTTCAATATCTTTTGAAAACACTAAGATATCATCTATATAGACAATTATAAAATCATTGAAATGAATAAAAATATCATTCATTATTTTTTGAAATTCACTTGGAGCATTTTTTAGTCCAAATGGCATGACATTCCATTCATAATGACCAAACGGTACTGTAAAAGCAGTTTTATATCTGTCTTTTTCATCTATTTGGATTTCCCAATATCCAGATTTTAAATCAAATTTTGAAAATATTAAAGCATCATTTAATCTATCTAATAGATCTTTTTTGTTAGGTATAGGATACCTAATCCATTTTAAAACTTTATTTAAAGGTTTGTAGTTTATTACTAACCTGGGTACTCCTCTTTCTTGCTCTGAATGTTTATTTACATAAAAAGCGGTACATGACCATGAAGACTTTGAAGGTCTTATTAAACCTTTTTCTATTAAAGTTTTTATTTCATTTTTGCATAATTCCAAATATTCAGAATTCATTTGACATGGTCTTGCTTTTGTAGGTATTTGATTCTCATGAAAATCATTTTCATATGGGAGAGAAACTATATGTTTCTTTCTATCCCAAAAAGCATTTGGATGATCATTACAAATTTGTAACGAGAATTGATCTTGTATTAGCTTTATTTTTTCCTGTAATTTAGGATTTTTTAATCTCTCTTCTATTATAAGAGTATTTATTTCTTGTTTGAGAAAATTAATTTGGTTTTGTTTTGCTTGAATTAATGATTCTTCAATATCATTTATAAATCTATGAATAGGTGTGTGAACAAATTGAAAAGTTATTTCTTTTCCTTTATAAGTTCCTGTAATAGATTTTTCATCAACATGTTTTATTGGGAATATCTTATTCCAAAATGGTGTACCAAGTATTATTTGGCTAGTTAAATTTTTTACAATCATAAAGCTGTTTGGAATACAGACTTTATCTTGGCAAATATATGCTTGAGGTAACTTATAATTTATAATCATTGGTTCTCCACCAGCAGAACTAACTCTATGAGTAGTCTTATGAAAATACTTAGTAGGGATAATACCCTCTTGAACACAATTTAAATTAGCTCCACTATCCAGTAAAGCTACTAATTCTATCGAATAATTGTTTTCTATTAATAACTTAATTTTTATATGCCATTTATGGGATATAACCATCTCATATATTGATAAAAATTTCTCATCTCTATCTAAAGATGTTAAAAATTTCCTAGAGGTTTCAGGATTGTCTATAATCTCCTTCATCTCTAAACTTCTTATTCTTTCTTCTAGGGTTATATTTTTTCCCTTGAGATTCTTAATTTCTATTTTTAGATTATCAATCTCTATTTTTAATTCCTCAATATTGACAGAATTTCCAATCTTATTTCTCTGACTTAATTGTCTTCTAACTTCACTTAAAGTATATGGCTTAAAATCTTCAACAGCTATAGACGTTGAAGGTTTATCTTTCCCAATTATTTGAGAAGTAATTTTTTCTCTAATTTCATTATCTTCTATTGCTTTTAATAGATCTAATAAATCATTAGAAATAACATTTATTTCCATATTCTTAAATTGAGCAATAATTTGATAGATATCTTCTTCATTATTTGTGTCTGATTTACAACATTCTTTTCCTGTTTTACAAGGAAAACATTCATCATCTGAAGTTATTAAATCTTCTTCTTCTAATATATTTAATTCTTCATATGAAGAGTTTTCTGACTCTGAATTAGACTCAGAATTGATTAGAATTTTAGATAACGTATCTTTTAATTTTT
>CM044007.1:70966152-71133652 GCA_024085815.1 Flaveria linearis | reverse complement strand
TACAGATTATACGTGAACTTCTTGATGTTTAAACTGTTTTAAAATTTGTATATATGTTAAAGAAATAGTTGTTTCGAAAATAACAACTTAGTGCAATAAAAATAAAATAAATTGTCATTCATTTAAATTAAAACTAAAAATTAATATTAATATTAAGTTAATGACAATTTATTATCAAAATAATAGGATAAATTATCATTCATTATAAATAATTTATGTCATAAAAAGGCAAATTGTTTTAGAATCAAAATTCAATGATCTATGAATAAAAGATATTAAAAAGTTGATATTATAGTAATCTTTGGATAGTAATATTTGGATTTAAACACTATTTAAAAAAATTAATATAAATATGATCAAAATCATCTTGTATTTTTGAATGAATAATTCAAAAGGGTGAGTTAGGGACTTAAAGATAAAAAGTGCAGGATCGGTTTCGGTCACTCAACAAGTGGTTTTCTCTCAAACTCACCTTGAACAACTCTCAGAAAGATTTTAACAAGAGTTGATCACAATATAACAAGTAACAAATGATAATGAACATAAGCATTAATTTTCAAGGTACTTTTATATATTGTTTCTCAACTCAAAGGATTACAAGACTCTTACAAGCTCAAGCTCTCTCAATCTCACTCCTTATGAGTTACAATGAGAATACATATATAATACTACCTACAGTCGGATATACTTTGATACCAGCTGGAAACCTCTAACCAAACATCTATACTACAAGACTATAGGTTAAGGTATCTCAGACATTTTATCTAAGATTTGGTAGTCAGGGCATGTCCCTGATTTACCTTTTATTACCAACTAAAGTTGGTAACATGTACTATCATAAAAAGGTAAACAGTAGAATAAAGTATGGTCAACAACATGGCTCTTTAGGAAGACGCCATGTTGTATCAGAGGTCTGCAGCGGATTGTCAGAGACCATACTTATGGCTACTGGTCATCGCAATGTCTTTCGAAGTATAAATTGCTTTGAAAGAATAACTTCTTCCGAAGCCACTTATACTTCGGAAGACTGCTTCTTTCGAGGCTTGGAGTCTTCTTTGTCTTCGGAAGTAGAGTTTGTCTTCAGCTGTTGTCTTCAGACTTTATCTTCAGACTTTGTCTTCGGAAGATGTCTTCAGACTTTGTCTTCGGAAGATGTCTTCAGCTGATGTCTTCAGCTGATCTTCAGACTTGGAAGCTCTCACACTTGGCTTCGGAAGCCTTTGAATGTAGCACCAAAATTGACTATGTGAGGTGGTTTTGGTTGCACCAGCCTTATAATGACCCAACAAACTCCCCCTAGGCTGATGCTACCAAAACCTCAGTTCTCTCTTCTTCTTAAAACTTTCAACACCATGGAAAGTAGATATCTATCTGTTTCCTTGTTCTTCCCTGATGTGGTGCTGAGAAGTTTGTACAAATCCTTGGTAGACAGAACATCCAGTCTGTCATCTTGGATTATATGTACCCTTTCTTGTAGCCCTCTGAAAAGAGTTAGTTGATAGGAACTATAGTCATATTCCCATCTAACTATAGGATCCAATTCCGGACCCTCCACCATCTGTAGAAAGGTTGCGCCCTTGGTGGTAGGTCTTTCCTTTTCTTCCTGTCTTCTCAACTTTAACTCTTCATTGATCTTTGCCTTTGCAGTTAGCTCAGCCAAGTGAATACTGCTTAGATGATTCCTGATTACAGCAGTAGTCTCAGAGTTGGAGGAATTGGAGAATGGCTTCTCTGCCAGCTTAGCAATGTCAAATCTGCTGAGATGCAATAGAGAAGTGGCATTGAGCCAGTTGATTTCACCATTCTCTCTTTGCACAACAAAGTTGTGAGAAGTTTCATCGAACCTCCACTAGATTATACCTTTCCTAGGCACAGGAGACTGACTAGGAATCCTGTCCTCCTTTCTTGTATCCAGCAGAGTCGCCAGTTTCCTTCTAAGTCTCTTCTCTTTAGCATTTAGGGAATCAGAGTTGAGACCGAGAAGTCTTGCAGCCTGGCCCAAAGTTCCTCTAGGCAAATCAAGGAATTGATCTAATGTGAGGGAACTTGAAGAGTCATCAACATAGGTGATGTTGATGAGATCTTCCTCACAGGAGATGTTGCTCAGAGTTATGTAGTTGTTGAGCTTCGTCTTGATTTCCTTAAACTCTTCTAGAGAAAGATGTTGAGAAGGCTGAGGGGATGATCTGGGTTTCTATTGAGTAGGTTTGGGTTCAGTGGTTCTGGGTTGTGTTTTGGGTTTAAGGATGGGAAGTTTAGGTGGTTGTGGTGATGAAGTAGGTATGGGTAGAGTTGTAGGTTCAGGGGTGAAGGTTTCGTCTAAGGGCTCGGTTTTGATAGGAAATGGGATTGGTTCTTCTGGTGTAGGTTGTGGTTGAGTGGTTGGGGTGAAGATCATTCCCGGTCCCCTTCTGTACATCTCCTTCCTCTTCCCCATATGGATGTCAGCCTTTATTTCGCTGACTATCCGTTGGAGTGTCCTTTCGGACATGGGTCCCACCTGCCTGCCAGAGACGCCGTGAGCCCGGAGATAGTCTTTCATCCAGGCTTTGTCACTGGACCTCTTGGCTGCAATGACCCTTTCTACTTCCTCCCTCTGCTTCTTCTTCTTCATCTTCTCCCTTGCAGCCTTCTTCCTTTCTTTCTCCATTTGATCCTGCTCTTTGTTATGGAGCAAAAGTACCATATCATCATCATGTGGAGAAAGTTCTGGAAGGCTGAAGCCTCTAGAGAGTAGGAATTTAATCCTAGCATCTCTCAGCTGCAAGACAGCTTTCCTTTATTCCTCCTCTTCCCTCTCTAAGGCCAACCTAGCTTCTTCTTGTTGTTTTAGCCTGGTTGTCCTCTCCAAAGTCACCAACTCCTCTAGTGGTAGTAGGAGTACTTCCTCATTGGCAGCTCCTAAGTTGATGAGCTGATCAATGAGTGCTGCCCTTCTCTTGTTGTTGATTTCCTCCTGATTGGCCGCAGCTGCCTTTGAACTGGCAGCTAGCAGCTTCTCAGCAGGGAACCTACCTTTCTTCTTTAATTTCTCAATCCTTTCTTCTTCATGAAGCTCTTCCGCAGTCAATTTTCTCTTGCCTTTGTCTTTTGCGGAACTTGACTATGGTGGTTCTTGGATAGAGGGTTCGGATTGAGAGAGAGGGTCAGCTGGTGTTTATGATGGAGGTAGATCAGAGATGTCCTCCTTACTCAACTCAGATGCTATTTCAGTAATGACATCTGTGATGATCAGCTCCTCGGACATTTGGAACAATCCTTCCGCAGCTTCCATCTCAGCTTCAGAAGACTTGTCTTGTTCTTCTTCAGCTTCAACTTTAGCTTTGGAAGTTTCAGCCTGAGCTTCAGGAGAAGATGCTGATGCAAGTTCTATCCCAACTGTTTCAGTTGCTGGGCTATCAGTCCCTATTTCCCCTTCGAAGTTAATCTCAGGTTCCATGTGGACCTTAGGTTGACCAACTTCTTCCACAGTGGTAGAAGGTGCAGTCAGCCTTTGAAGCTCTTCAGCCCCAAAGTATATCAGTATGGTGTCAGGGCTGGGCTGTTCTAAGGAGGATCTCAATACAAACTTTGTGAAAAGTCTGTAGAGATCATGAAGCATTTATGAGTCAATCTTTAGAATTGATTGAGATGACTCAGGTTGGGTAATGATTTAGGAAGTAGAGGACTGGATCAGTGGTTCCTCAGGTGTTTGTCTTTGATCTTTCTCCCCCTTTTTGGTAGCATCATCTTAAGAGCTAGATGAGCTAGAGGAAGAAGTCAATGAGACTTGGATAGGTACATGCCTAACAGACCTCTCCGTCTGTTTCTTAGCTAGTTTAGCCTTGAGATTGTCAATCTCAAGTTGCTGAGTGGCTGTCCTATTTTCTAAGATCTTAACCTGAGATTCCAGGTTTGAGACCTTAGAGAGTAGGTACTGAAGAGGGAGTTGCATACTTCCCTCATCTTCAAGTGAAGAATCACGGGGAAATGAGATAACATACCTAATAGGTTCAGTCTCACCACCATATGTGGCTTCTTGGCACCCTGGATACCTTTGCTCAAATTCATCTCTTTCAGAGATGTCAATGGGCAAAGTTGCCGTAGACTCAGTCTGATTGATGTTACCACTGTCCTGAGAGCTCAATGAGAGACTCTGAGTAGTGGCAGCTGAGCCTACAAGATTCCCCTCCACATCAGTGGGACTCACCTCAGTAGTTGGCTTCTGATGAGGGCTAGAGATAAGGGATCTTTCTTGGCTCTATTGATCTTTGATAGGGTGTTGAAGATCAACTTCATGGCCATGGAGAGATGTTATCTCTTCATCAGTTTGGAGTAATAGGTCAGTGAAGGATAGAGAGGTTAAACCTACTGACCTGGGACCTAGATCAATGTCTACAGGCATTGAGCCTCTTATGGGGCTGTCCCTTGTTGGCTGCACAGGGGAGTGTAAACACTACCCTGTGGGCTAAAGGCTTAGGTTTGGGGCTCTTGGGTTTGAGACTGAGGAGGCTCAAAACCCAAATTGAGGTCAAAGGAGAAGGATGGTGTGACCTCGGACTGAGTGGGAGCCCATGTTTCCACTCTAGTCCTTTTGGATTGAACTGGAGGAGCTTGTTCAATCAAAGTAGATTGAACAAGGGTTCGTTTGGGGTATCTCTGATATGTAATTTTGATAGGTGGATAAGGTATTGGGACATTTGTGGTGGTGGTTGCTGGTGTGGGTTCATCACCTGTGGGGTGAACAGGGATGTCACCAGGAGCTATGCGCTCAATCATCTCTGGAGGTAAAGGAGTGTACCGTATAGTAAAGTTGATGGACACCTTCTTCAATGTCTTGAAGATGGCAGGCCGCACTTGAGGAACAGTTAGAGCAGCTGCACAGACAAGCTTGCTCTGTTCCAACTCGCAGTTGATGATGTATTGAATGTATCGGGGATACATAAAGAATGTGTCCCGGCTAAGATTTCCAATTAAATTGGTCAACACAAACCTTGAGTAGTTGAAGCGCAGGCCTCTCACCAACCCGTGAACTAGGCATCCTAGTTCGTATGGGATTTGATCCCATCCCCTAGACTTGTTGGATAGGCAGTGCAGAACGATGTGCAGCAGAAACTTCCAATGATGTGAGAAGTTGAACTTGTAGATGGTTGACCTGCTCACATCTCCACCATATCCTATGAGGATGTAGGTGCCATCCAAGTCTTCTTTGGGAAACTCAGTAAGAGCTCCATCATTAAGAAGCTCGAGATGCTCCCTGATGAGTTGTTCACTAATGATCAACTCCTGTCCACAAATGCGGGTTCTCAGTACGCGAACCCCATTTAGGATTTTAGCTTGACTGTTACTCCAGAATTCAGTCATGTGGTTGGAGTAAACGGTGGGGTTAACAATAAGCGCCTTGAGGTAGGTTGATTCAGAAAGAAAGGTGATGATTTGAGTGAAGTCAGCATCTCTTGACGAATCAAGTAATGCGACCTGGTTGTGCTGAGGGTTTAGCACCATTGTAAGAAAAGTAAGCTTGAATTTTGGTGAGTTTCAGGATTGACAGTGAAGGAAATGTTTAGGGCAGTAAATCAGTAAAAGAAGATGAAATTGAACAGTTTGGATTATTTAAAGGAGATGAATTGTGGTAAAGGCGGTAATGGGGTAACTGTTGGGGGTAACTGTGGGCGGTTATGGAGGTTTTCGGCTGTGAAATGACAGTGGCGGCAAGGGATAAGTTTAAATAATCTGACCATTATTAGCAAAATCTTTACCTTTTACAGAGTGGGGCCCAAAAAGATATCCGTCACACAGTAAAATCTCTATTTCCGAATGTAAAACATTTCCGAAGCTAATTGTCTTCCGAAGGCAATCTTCTCTTCCGAAGCAAGGCATTGCTTCCGAAGGTAAGAACTGCTTTCTGAATGGAGAGTTTTATAAGCTTCGGAAGTAGATCTGATGTAAAATCAATCGCTTCTTCCGAGACTAAAAAAAACTCTTCCCAGAAGAAAATTTCCATTGAGGAATTTAGTTTCGGAAGATATTTAAGAATATCTTCCGAGAGTTAATTCCTCTTCGGAAGGAATTTACACTTGGAATAATTTAAAGAGATCTTTTTGTAACAGGGCTTAAATTGTATTGACACAAGACATTACACATTAAAAGGCTTTCAAAAGAGGTAGTTAATCAATGTTTATCATCCCAATAGCTGATATGAGATACCTAAATCTTTGTTCATCAAATGCCTTTGTGAACAAATTAGCATATTGTTCATTTGAGTCAACTTTGATTAACTTTATTAGATTTTTCTCATGAATATCTCTAATGAAATGATACCTGATATCAATGTGCTTTGTCTTTGAGTGCTTCACCGGTTTTTCAGTAATGGAGATAGCACTGTTGTTGTCAATATGGATAGGAGTAGTCATGAAGTTGAATCCATAGTCCAACATCTGATTTTGAATCCATAGCAGTTGAGCACAGTAGCTAGCAGCAGCAATGTATTCAGCTTCAGCAGTTGATGTAGAGACACAAGATTGTTTCTTGCATTGCCATGAGATAATCCTTCCACCAAGAAATTGACATCCTCCTGATGTTGATTTCTTGTCAATATTGCAGTCACCATAGTCACTGTCAGAGTATCCATAGAGATTGAAATCACTATTTCTTGGATACCAGAGACCTAGTTTAGGTGCTCCTTTGAGGTATCTGAGGATTCTCTTAACAGCAGCTAGGTGAGACACCTTTGGAGCAGCCTGATATCTTGCACAAATGCAAGTAGCAAACATGATATCAGGTCTACTAGCAGTGAGATACATCAAGAACCAATAATTACTCTATACTGATATTGATCAGTATCCTCCCCCTCAAGGTCAGGGCAAAGATTATGGTTTCTGGGTATGGGTGTCTTGGTTGGCTTACAGTCCTTCATCTCAAATCTTTCTAAGATGTCTGAGACATACTTAGATTGATTGATGAAGAACCCTTCCTTCATCTGCTTCACCTGAATTCCAAGGAAAAAGTCCATTTTTCCCATGGAACTCATCTCAAATTTCTGCTTCATAATGCTCTCAAAGTCCTTACACATTTAGTCATTTGAAGAACCAAATATGATGTCATCAACATAGACTTGAACAAGCAAAATGTCTTCTCCAATCTTCCTGATGAAGAGAGTCTTATCAATGGTACCTCTGGTGTAGCCATTCTTCAGGAGAAACTGAGACAAAGTCTCATACCACAGCCTAGGTGCTTGGTGCAGCCCATATAGAGCTTTATCCAGTTTGCACACATAGTTTGGGTGCTGTGGGTCTTCAAATCCTGGAGGTTGACATACATAGATTTCCCTATCTATATCCCCATATAGAAAAGCACACTTAACATCAAGTTGGTAGACAGTGAAGTTCTTGGATGCAGCATAAGCAAGGAAGATCCTAACTGCCTCAATTCTTGCAACTAGTGCAAAGACATCAGTATAATCGATTCCTTCCTCTTGGGTGTATCCTTGAACTACTAATCTTTCCTTGTTCTTGATAATCAAGCCTCTATCATCTTTCTTGTTTCTGAATACCCATTTAGTTCCTATGGGTACTTGACCAGATGGTAGTGGGCATAGATTCCAGACCTTTTGTCTTTTGTTGGATCATGATAAGGCTGGTGCAACCAAATTCACTTCATAGTCATCTTTTGGTACTACATTCAAAGGCTTCCGAAGCTGAGCAAGAGATCTTCCGAGAGTCTAAGGAACAACAGCTGAAGACATCTTCCGAAGACAAAGTCTGAAAGAGCTTCCGAAGACAAAGTCTGATGAAAGAGCTTCCGAAGACAAAGTCTGAAAGAGCTTCCGAAGACAAAGTCTGATGAAAGAGCTTCCGAAGACAAAGTCTGCTTCCAAAGACAAAGAAGACTCCAAGCCTCGGAAGAAGCAGTCTTCCGAAGTATAAGTGCCTTCGGAAGAAGTTATTCTTCCGAAGCACTTTATCCTTCGGAAGACATTGCTATGTCCAGCAGATAAAAGTATGGTCCCTGACAGTCCACTGTAGACCTCTGATACAGCATGGCATCTTCCTAAAGAGCCATGTTGTTGACCATACTTTATTCTACTGTTCACCTTTTTATGTTAGTACATGTTACCAACTTTAGTTGGTGACAAAAGGTAAGTCAGGGACATGTCCTGACTACCAACTTTCAGACAAAATGTCTGAAAGACCTCACCTAGAGTCTTGTAGTATAGATGTAAGGTTAGAGGTGTCCAGCTGGTATCAAAGTATATCCGGCTGTAGGTAGTATTATATATCTTCTCCCTGTAACTCTTTATTAAAAAGTGATTTTGAGTCCAAGTGTCTTGTAATCCTTTGAGTTGAGAAGCAATATATAAAAGTACCTTGAAAATTTATCTGCTGTTAAGTTTTCTTACTGCTTGTTACTTGTTATATTGTGATCAACTCTTCATAGACTGCTTGCCGAGTGTTGATTCAAAGTGAGTTGAGAGAAAGACCACCCGAAATCCGATCCTGCAATTGGTATCAGAGCTCCAGGCTCTTGATTGTGAGATCTTACCATCCTAATCAACCTGTTTTTCACTCCTCACCACAATCCACTCACTCAAATGGCTGCTCTCTCCAAGGCTGATATGGAAACTGGTACCTTGACCAAGTCCCCTATGATCACCCCTGAAGACTTTGACACATGGTGTATCAGGATGGAAGGCTTCATTAAGTGTCAAGACTCAAGGATGTGGGACTCCATTGTCAATGGTCCCTTCATACCAAGCACTACATCTGCCACTGGTAATCGCATCATTCCAAAAGATGTTGATGATTACTCAGAGGAAGATAGGAAGAGAATAGAGCTAGATCAAAGGGCTATGACTTGTCTCCAAACTGCTCTCCCCAACTCCGTCTACAGACGCTTCAAGAAGTGCAAGACTGCTAAAGATTTATGGGAAGCTTTGAAGCTGATGTATGAGGGATCCAAGGAAACTCAAGAGAACAAGAAAGATCTCTTGAAGCAGCAGTTTGAGAACTTTACTTTCAAGGCTGGTGAGACCTTGACTCAACAATACTTCAGGTATGTTGAGCTAGTAGATACTCTGGCAGATATTGGAGTAGCTCTTGAGAACAGAGACATAGTTAGGAAGTTCATGTCTTCTCTTCCTAAGCTATGGACTCACTACTGTGTTGTCATCAAGAGAACTTCGGACCTTAAGACTCTTTCTCTCACAGAGTTGTATGGTATCCTAAGTGCATTTCAGATGGAGATGAACATGCAGAACTCCTCTGACCACTCCAATAACCAACAGAGTTCAGCCCTTCATGTGGTTGAAAGGGAAAGCATGGAACCACAACATCAGTTGCTATGTTACCCTGACAACTCACATACTGGACCCTTCATCACTCTACCTGAGACTCCAAAGTCTCAAAAGGTTCAACACAACTCCTTTCAGGATAGTTGTGCCTTTGTCTCTGGAAGTGGACACTCTGGTGATTTTCAATACTGCTTTGATGATCTTGAGTGCTTCAATCCAGATGATGTGGAGTACATGGACATTGTCCAGCAGATGGCTCTTTTAACTTACAGAGCGAAGAAGTTCTTCAAGAGAACTGGAAGGCAATTCCCTCAAAACCCAGTCAACAGCAAGTTTGGGTTTGATAAGAGCAAAGCAAGGTGCTACAACTGCAACCAACTTGGTCACTTTGCTAGGGAATGCAAGGCTCCCAAGAACAACCCGGGAACCCCACAGGCCTCCACACATCCCACTGCTCCCAAGCATGAAGAAAAGTCAACTGAAACAGCTGCGGTTGCTCAGGAAGTTGAGTGGAGCTTCATGGTACAGGATGTGACTCCCGCTCAAGCACTCATGGCCGGAACAGATGATGATCAGGTATATGAACATCTTTGTACTGCTGCCTGTATTGCTAAAGTTAAATTGTATAAGGATTACATTTTGGAAATCAGATCTGAGGTTCAGTCTTTAAATGTGCTAAAATCTGACTTTAAAAGAGCTGAATCTGACTATCAAAAGAAAATTGATGAGTTAGAGAAAACTGTGTCTCTTTTAAAACATGAAAAGACTAACTACAAGACTCAAATCAAAGATCTGATCTCCAAACTTTCTGAAGTTCAAGCCCAGTTAGTCACAGCTGAGGCTCAGGCCAGGAAGCAAGCTATTGCTGAGCAAAGCTTCCAGACTATTCTTGCATCAACCTCCCATTCCAAAATGTTTTATCAAAACAAAGAAGGGTTGGGAACCAGTGAAATAGCTCCACCACACTCTTATGAGTCTATTAGACTACCTAGATGTGGTACTGAAGAGCAAGAGGTTCCAACTGCTGACCCTTCTCCATTGGAACTAGAGGATGAAGTAAAAATAGTGGCCTCCACAGGGGAGAAACAGGAGGATACACCCATCTCCACCTGTGATGACCAAATCCTGACCACCAAGGCAAGAAGAAGCAGAGCTAAAGCTGCTAGAAGGACTGCTAAGAAGGTTGCAGAGTCCAAGCTTAAGTTTGACCCTAAGCAAAAGGGTGTTTTCATTTCTGCCGGATTTCAAGTGGTAGGTACTCCTGATTCAGGAAAGGAGTGTAGTACCAGCACTCCTGTCCTACTGAAGGATCAGAAGTTGAAAGGGAAAGTTGCTGATGAAGAGAAGAAACCCAAGAAACAGCAACCTGCAAGTTCCCAGAAGACTAACATTGCATGCATAATGTGTGGTCTGCACAACCACATGGCTAAAGATTGTTACTACAATCCAGCAAGCACACATTATGCAAATAATGTTAGAAAAGAAGTAGTCAGAGAAGGTTTCTCAGTTGGACCACTTCAAAAGGTCCAAATGATGAAAAAGGGAAAGTTGGTCTCGGAAGCCAAGTTGCTTTCGGAAGAAACTGCTTCTTCCGAAGGGAAAGTGGCTTCGGAAGCCAAACCTTCTAAGGTTCGGAAGAACAAGAAGGCTCCCTTGAAACCATCTCAGAAGAAGACTACTTCGGAAGAAAAGGTGGTGAAGGCTTCTTCCGAAAAGAGAGAAGCTTCGGAAGAAGATCATGCTGCAAAAGCTTCAACAAGCTCATCCTCAAAGATCAACCAAAGGATGGATTGGAAGATCAAGGAAGATGCTGCAGCCCAAACCTCTTCTTCAACAATGACCTCTATTGAACCCCATTGCATATCTTTCGGTTCAATTATGTCACTATCTTTGGAAGAGCCCGAGACCTGTAAGGCTTGGGCTTCCAAACAAAACTAACCATCTCATCTTATGTGCAGGGACATCCATTTGACAAGAACAACAACATCTGGATTGTAGATAGTGGATGCTCCAGGCACATGACAGGGAACAGATCTCTCCTTCAACAATTCCAGAACTTTGATGGAGGGCCTGTCCAATTTGGAGGTGAGGCCGGAGGATATATTTCTGGCAGAGGAAGTATATCCAATGGCAGGATAAACATTGACAAAGTTCACTTTGTCAAACAGCTTGAACACAATCTGTTAAGTGTTTCTCAATTCTGTGATCAGAAGCATCAGATGCTTTTCACAGAACATGAGTGCATTATCCTCAAACCAGGGATGACAATTCCTCCGGAATTGGTGCTTCTCAGATCTCCCAGGAAAGGGGATATGTACAAGCTGGATATGAACAATGCTTCTCCTATGGGTGAAGTATCATGCTTTCTTTCCAAAGCTGATAGTGATGAGTCAACACTATGGCATAAACGCATGTGTCATGTGAATTTTAAAACAATGAATAAATTGTCTAAAAATAACTTGGTACATGGTTTGCCTAAAAAGGAATTTTTCTGCAAAGATAACTGTGTTGCATGCCTGAAAGGGAAACAACACAGATCATCTCATAAATCCAAATGTGTTAACTCTATCACTACTCCATTACACTTATTGCACATGGATCTTTTTGGTCCCACAAGTATAATGAGCATTGGAAGGAAATCATACTGCCTTGTGATCGTTGATGATTTTACAAGATTTACATGGGTATTCTTTTTAAGAAGTAAAGATGAAACTGCTGAAACTTTAAAATCTTTTATTCTTAAAATAGAAAATCAAATTGATCACAAGGTTAAGATTATTAGAAGTGATCAAGGGACTGAGTTTAAGAACTTCGTTCTTGACTCATTCTGTGACTCAAAAGGGATTGCCAGACAATATAGTGCTCCCAGAACTCCTCAACAAAATGGTGTTGCTGAGAGGAGGAACAGGACACTTATTGAGGCTGCTCGGACCATGTTAGCTGATTCAAAGCTGCCTCTAACATTCTGGGCAGAGGCAGTCAGCACTGCATGCTATGTGCAGAACAGGGTTCTTGTAGTTAAGCCCCATGGAAAAACCCCTTATGAGTTATGGAACAAGAGGCCACCGTTCGTTGGCTTTCTAAGGTCCTTTGGCTGCAGGTGTACCATACTTAACACAAAGGACAACTTGGCAAAGTTTGCTGAGAAGTCGGATGATGCTATCTTTATTGGATACTCTTCTAGCTCTAAAGCTTATAGAGTATACAATATTAAGAATCAACAATTTGAGGAGTCATCCAACATAGTTGTTAATGAGCACACTCCTTGTGTTAGGGGGAATGGACCTGAGTATATTTTGATTTAGAATTGTTTCCAAACTATTCTAAACCATCTTGTGAGAATGTTTCAGCTGGAACAGGTGCTCAAAGTGATGCTGATGCTGATGCAGGTCAACTATATGAGCTTCCCAGACCTATTCCAAATTCTCCAAGAGCTGAAGGGCAACAAGCTTCAACTATTCACAGATCTGACAGTGTAACTATCTCCAGAAATAGTGAAGCTTCAACAAGTGAATCACTTGATCAACCTCAAAGTTCCTCAGGTGATCCACTACAACACCAGGTTGAGGGAAGTGGTATTCTGAAGGAACAGGCAACTGTTAATACTGTTGGGGTCAGTGGTATCTTAGTTAGGTTTATTTATCAAAACAGTTTTGATAATTATTAATCATGTTAATAACATTTAACGCAGCGGAGTAATAATAAAATACCAGAATGAACCCGACAGGATCTGGGTTACAACCAATGCAAATACAGAGTATTAATATCCTACTGATGAGATATAATATACCTTTGTGGTTAACAATTAACCGTTTGAGACACCAAGGGACAACGAATGAACGCTAGAATCAACGAACACTAAATTGGAACACAGTGGTTGCGGCTCTAAGAGGCGTGGTCCACGGTTGCAATCAAATATATCGGTTGTTTGAAAGATACAAAGAGATGTGGAAAGAAGATAATCTTCTGCGTTTCTTTTCTGAGATGATGAAGTTCAGATTCAGTTCAACAAATGGAGTGTTGAATGGCTTTTAAAAGCAGTTTGCGATGCAAATCCAATTTCTCAATTGAAACAACTGATCGTTCTTATAATTGAAACGCGATGATTATATTCTTTTCTTTTGCTTTTCTTTTGCTTTTCTTTTGCTTTTTCTTTTTGCTTTTCCTTTTGCTTTTCTTTTCTTTTCCTTTGTGAAAGAATGGTTCAACAAAAACGTTTATAAATTAATACTAAATAATTTATAACAATTATAAATTATAAAACCGATATAGTTCGTAAGTGCCAGTTAATCAAATTAAGTGGACTTAATATTAGTTGCCCAAGGTGTAACTCTTACGGGTCATAGCTCGGTTGGCAACGTGACGTAACCGAACCCGTACATAATCCAACAAGCTCCCACTTGGACGGCATTCGGTTAAATTCCACGTAGACAGTCAGCGGCGCTCTAGCTGCACATGGCTGCCCCCAACAAGGTATGACACTTTAAAGTCATTAACCAAACATCTTTTCTAGTATCATTTTACTATAACAAGACAATAAACTTATGGTAATCATAGTCATTTATCCTTTCTGTAAAAGACATCAATTGAGTCATTGAGATTAATTCTCATATGGAGCTCAATCATTATTGTTCTCGATCCAGATTCAAAATGGTCCAATCAAACACACAGTCAGTTTGGGTGAGGCCTCACACTTCACCAGTTTGAATCAACGAGGGCGCCATGATGTCTAACTGTTACATATAATGTAAGAGTACAGAATCCCTTATTGACTACATACAACTCCCACTGAACTTCAGAATTATTCCCAACCAAAGCCTTTATGACTGGCAGTTACGCGACAGCGGTTGACAGTGATCAAAGAATAACCCTCGGTAAACGGAAGTTCTAGTATGCATCTCAGGTCATAGGATACTAAATGAGTATACCAGTATCAAAGCATCCTATAATAAAGATGGTTTGTGGCGAGCTACATCCAACGTCATTCATAATGAGGTCTGTGAATTTAGAAGTCAACTCCTTGAGTCTAAATTCAGAATAGTCTTAATTCAGAATTGTTCCCACAAGTCTGATCGACTATGGATAATTTAGAATACAATATCCATGGATTAAACGTATTAAAATCGAACACAGTTATAGGATTCATAATTGTATCTATATCAGTAGATCAAAATGAATTCAAAAGTATAACTGTTTAAAAGTTCGTACATCCAAATACTAAATCAAAACATATCACTAGCTAATCTAAGCCCGATCGCATTTCTATGCAGATCATGCTTGTTCTGAGTCATGGGCTTAGTAAACGGG
Organism: Flaveria linearis; assembly: GCA_024085815.1. Classification (NCBI taxonomy): domain Eukaryota; kingdom Viridiplantae; phylum Streptophyta; class Magnoliopsida; order Asterales; family Asteraceae; genus Flaveria; species Flaveria linearis. The sequence goes on along the minus strand of CM044007.1, from coordinate 71,119,077 downwards.
TCTGCTAGGTTTTGATCTGTGTCGATTTTTCTTATCACGATGTCTCCCTGTTTCACTATGTCCCGTATATAATGAAACTTCCTCTGAATGTGCTTGGCCCTGTGATGAGATCTGGGCTCTTTGGCTTGAGCAATAGCACCTGTGTTATCACAAAATATCTCGATTGGTTGCTGAATACTTGGAACCACATCGAGATCGGCTATGAACTTCTTCATCCAAGCAGCTTCCTTTGCAGCATCAGATGCTGCAATGTATTCAGATTCAGTAGTAGAATCTGCCACCACACTTTGCTTGGAACTTTTCCAAGAGATGGCTCCACCATTGAGTGTGAATACAAAACCAGATTGTGAGCGAGAGTCATCTCGGTCAGTTTGAAAACTAGCATCAGTGTAACATCTTACAGTGAGCTGTTCTTCAACTCCTCCATATATTAAAAACATGTCTTTAGTCCTTCTCAAGTACTTCAGAATGTTCTTAACTGCAGTCCAATGGGCAAAACCAGGGTTTTGCTGATAACGGCTAGTAATGCTTAAAGCATACGAGACGTCAGGTCTAGTGCACAGCATAGCATACATGATGGAACCAATCGCTGAAGCATATGGAACATTTTCCATTCGCTTAATATCAATGTCCGTTGAAGGAGATTGCGATTTGTTCAACACGGTACCTTTAGTCATTGGAACACCTCCTTTCTTGGAGTTTTCCATCTTAAAGCGTGTCATCATTTTGTCTATGTATGTGCTTTGACTAAGCCCTAGAAGCCGCTTAGATCTATCCCTATAGATCTTTATTCCTAGAATGTAAGCAGCTTCTCCAAGATCTTTCATTGCGAAACAAGCTCCCAACCATTTTTTAACTTCGTTAAGCATTGAGATATTGTTTCCAATGATCAGTATATCATCCACATACAATATGAGGAACGATATAGTGCTCCCACTAGCCTTTCTGTAAACACAAGGCTCATCTTCACTTTTGACAAAACCGAATTCGACGATTCTCTGATCAAAATGAAGATTCCAGCTACGGGATGCCTGTTTAAGTCCATAAATGGACTTATTCAGTTTGCACACCTTATTTGGATATTGTGGATCGACAAAACCATCGGGCTGAACCATATAGACATCTTCAGAGAGATGTCCATTTAGAAAAGCGGTTTTGACATCCATTTGCCATATCTCGTAATCATAGTACGCGGCTATGGCAAGCAATATCCTAATCGATTTGATCATAGCAACGGGTGAGAAAGTTTCATCATAGTCAACACCTTGAGTTTGAGTGAAACCTTTCGCAACTAGCCGTGCTTTATAGGTGTGTACATTTCCATACATGTCGGTTTTTCTCTTGAAAATCCACTTGCTCCCTACAGCCCGTGAACCGGGAGGTAGCTCAACCAAGTCCCAGACTTGATTGTCTCGCATGGATTGCATCTCGGCGTTCATGGCATCTAGCCATTTCGCAGATTCCGGATCTGAGATAGCAGATTTGTAGTTAGTAGGTTCATCACCAGAATCAGCTACTACCAGAACCTCAGGACCCTCTAGATTCCAAAGATATCTGTCAGGTTCTTTGCGAGTTCTGCTACTTCTGCGAACGCTTGTGTTTATATCTGAATCAGTAACAATTTCTTGTTGTTCAGACGCACCGACTACTTCAACGTTTGTTTGTGGTTCTCGAATTTCTTCAAGATCCACAATATTACTTCCAGTTCCTCGATCAAGAAACTCTTTCTCGAGGAAATGTGCCTTCCTTTTGATGGAAATCATATTTGCATCAGGATGGTAAAAGTAATACCCGCTTCTATTATAGTATCCAACGAAAATAGCTTTTTCGCCTCGAGGATCTAGCTTGTCATTAGACTCACTAGTGACATAAGCATCACATCCCCATACTCTAAGGTAAGACAAATTGGGTTTAGACCCATGCCATATCTCATATGGAGTTTTATCTACCTTCTTAGTCGGTGCCAGATTGACAAGGCGGGCGGCGGTCATAAGAGCATAACTCCAAAAGGAGTGAGGTAAGTTAGTTCTACACATCATCGATCGAACCATATTAAGTAGGGTTCGATTTCTCCTCTCACTCACGCCATTAAGTTGGGGTGTGCCGGGTGGAGTGAACTGTGAAACAATTCCACATTCCTTTAGATGATCAATGAACTCTTGGCTTAGGTATTCTCCACCTCGATCTGATCGAAGTACTTTGATAGTCTTATCAAGTTGGTTTTCTACTTCGTTCTGAAACTCTTTGAACTTTTCAAAGGTTTCATGTTTATGCTTCATAAGGTAGACATAGGCGTATCGACTATAATCGTCAATAAACGTAACGAAGTATCTTTCGTGATTTCTAGACATGGTTCTGAAAGGACCACATACATCAGAGTGTATAAGTGCTAACAGATCCTTGGCCCGTTCACCAACATGGGTGAAAGGATCCTTTGTGAGTTTGCCAGCTAAGCAAGATTCGCATTCATCAAAAGATTCATGTCCTGTGGATTCAAGAATCCCTTCGGACTGAAGCCTTTCCACACGGGCCTTGCTTATGTGGCCAAGTCTACAATGCCATAGAAACGTATCGTTAATTCCAGATTTGATACGTTTAGAAAGATTATATACATTATTGTTTGTTTGAATATCAATCTCATAAATACCACTTCGAGGTTTAGCCTCAAAATAAAAGATATCATTCAAGTAGGCAGAAATAACAGCATCATTAAAAACATACTTGAATCCTTGTTCAAACAATAAAGAAACTGAAATAATGTTTCTGGTTAAACCAGGAGCAAACAAACAATTATTTAAAGTAATTACAAGACCAGATGGACAAGAAAGATGATATGTTCCAGTTGCTAGAACCGGTACTCTTTTCCCATCACCAACGATGAGCTCCATGTCGCCTTGTTTCAGTTTCTTCCACTTTTCAGGCTCCTGCAAGACATTAATGATGTGGTAACCACATCCAGTATCAAATACCCATGTGTTGCTGGAAACAGTGAAAAGTTCAATAACATAAATCAGAATACCTGAAGAAGAGCCTTCACCATTGGCCTTCTTCACCTTCAGCTTGGCTAGATAGTCAGGACAGTTACGTCTCCAGTGTCCCATCTTATTGCATTCAAAACAGTGTCGCTCCTCAGGAGGGGGCGCTGCTTTGTTTTTAGCCAGCTGTTTGTTGTTGGTGGCAGGCTTGGCAGCAACAACTTTACCCTTACCCTTACCCTTATTGTTATAAGTTTTCTTCTTGGGGTTTGGCTTCCTAACACCAGTAGATCGGACCATCAACATTTGACTGGCTTTACCTGGTATGTTTTGCTCAGCAGTTTTGAGCATACCGTGTAGTTCAGCTACACTCTTAACCCATGCATTCATATTAAAGTTCATTATGAACTGGTCGTAAGAACTAGGCAAGGAGTTCAAAATGAAGTCTACTGCCATTTCATCTTGCATAGGATAACCAAGTTTGGCCATTTGGTCGATGTACCCTTTCATTTTAAGCACATGGGCACTAACAGGCGAGCCTACTTGCATTTTGCAGGATATAAGCTGCTTCATGGTATCATAGCGCTCTTGTCGGGCCTGTTTCTGAAACATGCCCTTAAGTTGCTCAATCATGTCAAATGCAGTCATGTCCTCCATGTTCTTCTGGAGATCAGGAGACATGGTGGCTAGCATAAGGCAGGCTACCTCATCGGCATCCTCCTTAAATTTTTCCCAAGTTCTACGGGCTGCGGCCGTATTGTTTTCAGGCTCGTTGGGAACAGCGCTATCTATAACATAGAGCTTTTTCGCCATCTTGAGAACCAATCTCAGATTACGGTGCCATGCGAGAAAGTTGGTGTTATCAAGTTTCTCTTTCTCAAGAATAGACTTGAGAATGAAGGAGTTGTTGGTTTCTGAAGACATCTATAAGCAAAATAAATTAATTAGTATTTTCGATGTATTGTTTCCTTATTTAAATTAATGACCCATTTACAGTAATTTTAAATAAGGAATGAGAATCTGGCTTGGTCATTCACTAAAGGCAGCTGGGGCACGCAATATTAGTAAGTGATTAGGCAGACTGATAATGTTTATCAATTGTGAAAATTGCACAACTCTCGTGTATGAGGCCGCAACGACAACATTTGTCAATGCATTGATACGTTTAGCCTCATCTATGCCCACTTTTCTCTCTAGACAGCTGTGGCACGTAACTTAGAGAGAAAAGTAATAGTCATCCTAAAACAGTTACTTGTGAAAGGGCCGGATGTGTCAACAAAACCCTTGCACCTTGGAAGAATAAACTACATATCAAGTGCGGTGCTGTGGCTCCAAACACTGATGTTTCGCTTAATGTTCCAAGTGTTCCTTATTTTAGGGTGGCATAGACTATTGATTTTTATCTATGGGATCCAATTTTAGTGTTTACCGAATAGGGTCAAACACAACGTATAATTAAGTTATACGTGCGTCGTAAAATTTAGTTTTACAATATATAGTTCGTGATAATAAATGACGAACCCTTTCAGCTCTCGGGACACCAGATTTTAATATCCTATTAAAACTAGGTTCATCGCGAGATAGACAACCGATTTTTAAGTTGATAATTTTAAATTATTAAGATTTAAGTTTTAAAATTTAAACTAATTTTAAATTTGAAAACTTATCTAGTTATCCTTTTAAAAGGATAATTAATTTTAATTTAAAAATATCAAGTTTTAAGTTTTGAAATTCAAACTAATTTTGAATTTGAAAACTTATTCGATTATCCTATTTAAAACAAACAATTTGTTTTAATAATTTAACAAGTTGTAAAAATAAGTTAAAACTTGTTATTTATTTTGATTGTAAAATTTTTTTTTTTAATTAATTAATTAGTTTGATATTTAGGTTGGGTAATATAAAATAAAGCAACCATAATAGCAAAGTAATATGTAAATCTAATGGCTATGATTGTTTGATCTCGCTAGAGCCAAATAGCGAGATCAAGCTAGGTCACGGGTGAAAACACAAAACAACCACAAGGATGGACCTAAGTGCATCTAGTTGTCTTGATGGCTCCCACTGACTCCTTGATTTGTCTTGCTTCCAGTTTTGACTTCGGGTCTTCAAAATATTACAATATTTACAAAAGAAATACAAAATAAAAGAAAACTCTAATCTATTACAACTTTGAGCCATCAAATGGGCCAAAAACCATAAAATCAAAAACTTTAACAATAACAAATCATATCACAACCATTCAACCACAAGGTCTAGCCAGATTTACAAATTAAAACACAATCAAAATAATACGGGCAATCGTTTGGTTAATAAATATTTAACCAAAATAAACAAGTTGCCCAAAATAATATAAATCAGAAACTTCAAATAATTTTAAAGTTTGTGATCTATAACCAGTTAACAGACCGGATCTGATTTGCATGTTGTAAGCCTGGCTCTGATACCACTGTTGGGGTCAGTGGTATCTTAGTTAGGTTTATTTATCAAAACAGTTTTGATAATTATTAATCATGTTAATAACATTTAACGCAGCGGAGTAATAATAAAATACCAGAATGAACCCGACAGGATCTGGGTTACAACCAATGCAAATACAGAGTATTAATATCCTACTGATGAGATATAATATACCTTTGTGGTTAACAATTAACCGTTTGAGACACCAAGGGACAACGAATGAACGCTAGAATCAACGAACACTAAATTGGAACACAGTGGTTGCGGCTCTAAGAGGCGTGGTCCACGGTTGCAATCAAATATATCGGTTGTTTGAAAGATACAAAGAGATGTGGAAAGAAGATAATCTTCTGCGTTTCTTTTCTGAGATGATGAAGTTCAGATTCAGTTCAACAAATGGAGTGTTGAATGGCTTTTAAAAGCAGTTTGCGATGCAAATCCAATTTCTCAATTGAAACAACTGATCGTTCTTATAATTGAAACGCGATGATTATATTCTTTTCTTTTGCTTTTCTTTTGCTTTTCTTTTGCTTTTTCTTTTTGCTTTTCCTTTTTGCTTTTCTTTTCTTTTCCTTTGTGAAAGAATGGTTCAACAAAAACGTTTATAAATTAATACTAAATAATTTATAACAATTATAAATTATAAAACCGATATAGTTCGTAAGTGCCAGTTAATCAAATTAAGTGGACTTAATATTAGTTGCCCAAGGTGTAACTCTTACGGGTCATAGCTCGGTTGGCAACGTGACGTAACCGAACCCGTACATAATCCAACAAATACTACTTCACAACCAACCATTGATGATGTTTCTCAATCATTCAATCAGTCCTCATTGAATGACTCTGAAACAGCAGTTGGACAGAGTGATCCAATTCCTGATCAGAATATGTCTAACCTAGACTTATCTCTGCAATTGGAAGTGATTCCTCGTCTTAGGATTCACAACACTCATCCAACTGAGAACATCATAGGAAATGTCTCTGAGGGTGTGAGAACAAGAGGACAAACTCATCATGGGAATGTCTGCTTGTACTCATGCTTCCTGTCTCAGATGGAACCAAAGAAGGTAGAAGATGCCTTAAAGGATAGTAGTTGGGTTGAATCGATGCAGGAGGAGCTGCTTCAATTCAAAAGACAAAAGGTCTGGAATCTATGCCCACTACCATCTGGTCAAGTACCCATAGGCACTAAATGGGTATTCAGGAACAAGAAAGATGATAGAGGCTTGATTATCAAGAACAAGGCAAGGCTAGTAGTTCAAGGATACACCCAGGAGGAAGGAATTGATTATACTGATGTCTTTGCACCTGTTGCAAGACTTGAGGCAGTTAGGATCTTCCTTGCTTATGCTGCATCCAAGAACTTCACAGTCTACCAACTTGATGTCAAGTGTGCTTTTCTATATGGGGATATAGATAGGGAAATCTATGTGTGTCAACCTCCAGGATTTGAAGACCCACAGCACCCCAACTATGTGTGCAAGTTGGATAAAGCTCTATATGGGCTGCACCAAGCACCTAGGCTGTGGTATGAGACCTTGTCTCAGTTTCTCCTGAAGAATGGATACACTAGAGGTACCATTGACAAGACTCTTTTCATCAGAAAGAGTGGAGAAGACATTTTGCTTGTACAAGTCTACGTTGATGACATCATATTTGGTTCTTCAAACGACCAAATGTGCAAAGACTTTGAAAGCATTATGAAGCAGAAGTTTGAGATGAGTTCCATGGGAAAAATGGACTTTTTCCTAGGAATCCAGGTGAAACAGATGAAGGAAGGGTTCTTCATAAGTCAATCTAAGTATGTCTCAAACATCTTAGAAAGATTTGAAATGAAGAACTATAAACCAGCCAAGACACCCATACCCAGAAACCATAATCTTTGCCCTGACCTTGAGGGGGAGGATACTGATCAACATCAGTATAGAGCAATTATTGGTTCTCTGATGTATCTCACTGCAAGTAGACCAGATATCATGTTTGCCACATGCATTTGTGCAAGATATCAGGCTGCTCCAAAGGTGTCCCACCTAGCTGCTGCAAAGAGAATCCTCAGATACCTCAAAGGAGCACCTAAACTAGGTCTCTGGTATCCAAGAAATAGTGATTTCAATCTCTATGGATACTCTGACAGTGACTATGGTGGCTGCAACATTGACAAGAAATCAACATCAGGAGGATGTCAATTTCTTGGTGGAAGGATTATCTCATGGCAATGCAAGAAACAATCCTGTGTCTCTACATCAACTGCTGAAGCTGAATACATTGCTGCTGCTAGCTGCTGTGCTCAACTGCTATGGATTCAAAATCAGATGTTAGACTATGGGTTCAACTTCATGACTACTCCTATCCATATTGACAACAACAGTGCTATCTCCATTACTGAGAATCCGGTGAAGCACTCCAAGACAAAACACATTGATATCAGGTATCATTTCATTAGAGATATTCATGAGAAACAACTGATAAAGTTAATCAAAGTTGACTCAAATGAACAATATGCTGATTTGTTTACAAAGGCATTTGATGAACAAAGATTTAAGTATCTCATATCAGCAATTGGGATGATAAACATTGAATAACTACCTCTTTTGAAGACCTTTTTAAATGAGTAATGTCTTGTGTCAATACAATTTAAGCCCTGTTACAAAAGATCTTTAAACCATTCCAAGTGTAAATTCCTTCCGAAGAGGAACTAACTCTCGGAAGATATTCTTGAATATCTTCCGAAGCTAAATTCCTCAATGGAAATTTTCTTCTCGGAAGAGTTTTTGGTCTCGGAAGAAGCGATTAATTTTATATCAGATCTACTTCCGACACTTATACAACTCTCCATTCGGAAAGACAGCTTTACCTTCGGAAGCAATGCCTTGCTTCGGAAGATAAAGTGCCTTCAAAGAACAATGTTACCTTCGGAAGCACTATCATGCTTCGGAAGAGAAATTGCCCTCGGAAGAAAGTTACCTTCGGAAATGTTTTACCCTCGGAAGTAAAGGTTTTCATATGTAACGGATATCTTTGGGCCCCACTCTGTAAAAAGTAAAGATTTTGTTGATAATGTCAGATTATTTAAAATTATCCTTGCCGCCATCATCATTTCTCTGCCGTAAACCACCATACCATCCACAGTAACCCCAAAACAGTAACCCTATTACCACCATTCACCCTTTTTAAATAATCTTGACTTATCAATTTCATCTTCTTTTACCACTTTACAGCCCTAACTGTTCCCTTCACTGTAAAACCCTCAATCTCACTCAAAATTTCAAGCTTACCTTTTCTCCAATGGCGCTAAACCCTCAGCACAATCAAGTCGCATTACTTGACTCGTCAAGGGATGCCGACTTCACCCAAATCATCACCTTTGTCACCGAATCCACCTACCTCACTGCACTCACAGTTAACCCAACCGTATACTCCAACCATATGTCAGAATTTTGGAGCAACGGAGAAACTACAGTGCTGAACGGGGTTCGAGTCCTGAGAACCAGAGTTTGTGGCCAAGAGTTGGTCATCAATGAACAGATCATCAGGGAGCATCTCGAGCTTCACGATGATGGGGCTCCTACTGAGTTCCCCAAGGAAGACTTGGAAGGCACCTATATCCTCATGGGATATGGAGGCGATGTCAGCAGGTCTACAGTATACAAGTTCAACTTCTCTTACCATTGGAAGTTCCTGCTGCACATTGTTTTGCACTGTCTCTCCAACAAATCAGGGGGTTGGGATCAAATCCCATATGAACTAGGATGCCTAGTTCATGGGTTGGTGAGAGGCCTCAGATTCAACTACTCACGATTCGTGTTGAACAATCTAATCGCCAATCTCAGCAGGGATACATTCTTCATGTATCCCCGATTTCTTCAACATATAATCAACTGTGAGATGGAACCAAGCAAGCTTGTCTGCGCAGCTGCTCTTCCTGTTCCACACATGAGGCCTACCATCTTCAAGACACTGAAGAAGATGTCCACCAACTTCACTGGACGGTATACTCCATTACCTCTAGAGATGACTGAGCGCATAGCTCCTGGTGACATCCCTGTTCTCCCCACAGGTGATGAACCCACACCAGCAACATCCACCACAATACCAAAACCTTCTTTACCCATCAAAGCCACATATCAGAGACGCCCCAAACGAACCCTTGTTCAATCTACTCTGATTGAACAAGCTCCTCCTGTTCACACCGAAAGGACTAGAGTGGAATCATGGGCTCCCACTCAGTCCGAGGTCACACCATCCTTCACATTTGACCTCAATGTGGGTTTTGAGCCTCCTCAGTCTCAAACCCCTGAGCCCGAACCCCAAGCCTTTAGCCCACAGGGTGAGTCTCTACACTCCCCTGTGCAGCTTTCTAGGGACAGCCCCACCATAGGCTCAATGCCTGTAGACATTGATCAAGGTCCCGGGTCAGTAGGATTAACCACCCTCTCTTTCACTGACCTTTTACTCCGAACTGATGACGAGATTACATCTCTCCATGGCCATGAAGTTGATCTACAACACCCACTAAGAGATCAACAGAGCCAAGAGGGATCCCTTGTCTCTAGCCCCCATCAGAAGCCTGCTACTGAGGTGAGTCCCACTGATGTGGAGGGGACTCATGTAGACTCAGCTGCCACTACTCAGAGTCTCTAATTGAGCTCTCAGGACAGTGGTAACATAATTAGGACTGAGTCTACGGCAACTTTGCCCATTGACATCTCTGAAAGAGATGACTCTGAGCAGAGGAAACCAGGGTGCCAAGAAACCACATCTGGTGGTGAGAGTGAGCATACTAGGTATGTTATCTCATCTCCCCGTGATTCTTCCTATGAAGATGAGGGAAGTATGCAACTAACACTTCAGTACTTGCTTTCTAAGGTCTCCAACCTGGAATCACAGGTGAAGATCTTAGAATCAAGGACTGCCACTCAGCAACTTGAGATTAACTCTCTCAAGGCTAAACTAGCTGAGAAACAGACGGAGAGGTCTGTTAGGCATGTACCAATCCAGGTCTCAATGACTTCTTCCTCTAGCTCATCTAGCTCTCAAGATGATGCTACCAAAAAGGGGGAGAAAGTTCAGAGACAAACACCTATGGAACCACAGACCCAACTCATTTCCACCCAACAAATCATTACACTACCTGAGTCATCTCAATCCTTTCTGGAGATTGACTCAAGGATGCTTCAAGACCTCTACAGACTGTTCACACAGTTTGTATTGAGATCATCCCTAGAACAGCCCAGCCCCGACACCACACTTGCATACTTTGGGGCTGAGGAGCTTCAAAGACTGACTGCACCTTCTACCACTGTGAAGGAAGTTGGTCAACCTAAGGTCTTCATGGAACCTGAGATTAGCTTCGAAGGGGAAATGGGGACTGATGGCCCAGCAACTGAAACAGTTGGGACAGAATCTGTAGTAGTCTCATCTTCCGAAGCTCTAGCTGAGGCTTCCGAAGCTTACATGGAAGCCTCGGAAGAACAAGACAAGTCTTCCGAGGCCGAAATAGAAGCTGCGGAAGGCCTATTTCAGATGTCCGAGGAACTGACCATCACAGATGTCATTGCTGAAATTGCATCTGAGGTGAGCAGGGAGGACATTTCTGACATACCTCCAACCCAAGCACCAGCTGAACTTCTCTCTCAATCACAACCCTCCATCCAAGAACCACCGCAGTCAAGCACAATCAAAGACAAAGGCAAAAGAAAGTTGACTGCGGAAGAGCTTCAGGAGGAGGAGAAAATTGAGAAGGCCAAAAAGAAAGGTCGGTTTCCTACTGAGAAGCTGTTAGCTGCTAGTTCTAAAGCAGCTGCAGCCAATCAGGAAGAAATCAACCAGAGGAGAAGAACAGCACTCATTGACCAGCTCATCAATCTAGGAGCTGCCAATGAGGAAATACTCCTGCTACCATTAGAGGAGTTGGTGACTTTGGAGAGGTCAACCAGGCTACAACAAGAAAAGGAAGCCAGGTTGGCCTTGGAGAGGGAAGAACAAGAGCAGAGGGAGGCAGCCCTGAGGCTGAGAGAGGCTAGGATCAAGTTCCTCCTCTCAAGAGGCTTCAGTCTTCCTGAACTGTCTCCACATGATGATGATATGATCCTGCTGCTCCACAACAAAGAGCAGGATCAAATGGAGAAGGAAAGGAAGAAGGCTGCTAGGGAGAAGTTGAAGGTAAAGAGGAAGAGGGAGGAAGAGAAGGAGGTCACTGCTGCCAAGAAGTCAACTGACAAAGCCTGGATGAAGGACTACCTCTGGTCTCATGGCTTCTCTGGTAGGCAGGTGGGACCTATGTCCGAAAGGACACTCCAGCGGATAGTCAGTGAAATAAAGGCTGACATCCGTTTGGGGAAAAGGAAGGAGATGTACAGGAGGATGAAGGGAATGGTTTTCACCCCAGCCACTCAACCACAGCCACAACCCACACCAGAACCAACCCCTTTTCCCATCAAACCTGAACCCACTGATGAAACCTTCACCCCTCAACCCACAACTCTACCCAAACCTACCACATCACCTTAACCACCCAAACTACCCATCCTAAAACCCAAGACTCAACCCAAAACCACTAAACCTAAGCCTACCCAACAACAACCAAGATCATCCCCTCAACCTCCTAAACATCTCTCCTTTGAAGAGATTAAGGAGTTCAAGACAAGGCTCATCAATTGCACTACCTTGAGCAGTATCTCCTGTGAGGGAGAGCATATCAACATCACCTATGTTGATAATTCTTCAAGCTCCCTCACCCTAGGCCAATTTCTTGAATTGCCTAGAGAAACCTTGGGCCAGGCTGCAAGACTTCTTGGTCTCAACTCCGATACCCTCAATGCTGAGGAGAAGAGACTAAGAAGAAGACTGGTGACTCTGCTGGATACCAGGAAAGAGGACAGGATTTCTGGTCAATCTCCTGGACCTAGAAATACAATAATCCAGTGGAGGTTCGATGAACCTTCTCACAACTTTGTTGTGGAAAGGGAGAATGGTGAAACCAACAGGCTCAATGCCACTTCTTTACTGCATCTCAGCAGATTTGATCTTGCTGAGCTTGCAGAGAAGCCATTCTCCAATCCCTCCAACTCTGAGACTGCTGCACACATCAGAAACCACATCAGCGGTCTCCACTTGGCTGAACGAAATAGAAGAGCCAAGATTGAAGAAGAGTTGAAGCTGAAAAGAGTGGAAGACAAGGAAAGATCAACCACCAAAGGCACAGCCTTTCTACAGATGGTGGAAGGTCCTGAATTGGAACCAATAGTTCGATGGGAATATGACTATACTTCCCATCAACTAACTCTTTTCAGAGGGCCACAACAGAGGGTACACATAATCCAAGGTGACAGAGTAGAGGTTCTGTCCACCAAAGATTTGTACAAGATTCTCAGCATCACAGCAGGAAAGAATGAAGACACTGATAAACACCTGCTTTCCTTGGTGCTGAGAGCTTTGAGAAGAAGAGAGAAGTGAAGTTTTGGTAGCATCAGCCTAGGGGGAGTTTGTTGGATCATGATAAGGCTGGTGCAACCAAATTCACTTCATAGTCATCTTTTGGTACTACATTCAAAGGCTTCCGAAGCTGAGCAAGAGATCTTCCGAGAGTCTAAGGAACAACAGCTGAAGACATCTTCCGAAGACAAAGTCTGAAAGAGCTTCCGAAGACAAAGTCTGATGAAAGAGCTTCCGAAGACAAAGTCTGAAAGAGCTTCCGAAGACAAAGTCTGATGAAAGAGCTTCCGAAGACAAAGTCTGCTTCCGAAGACAAAGAAGACTCCAAGCCTCGGAAGAAGCAGTCTTCCGAAGTATAAGTGCCTTCGGAAGAAGTTATTCTTCCGAAGCACTTTATCCTTCGGAAGACATTGCTATGTCCAGCAGATAAAAGTATAGTCCCTGACAGTCCGCTGCAGACCTCTGATACAGCATGGCATCTTCCTAAAGAGCCATGTTGTTGACCATACTTTATTCTACTGTTCACCTTTTTATGTTAGTACATGTTACCAACTTTAGTTGGTGACAAAAGGTAAGTCAGGGACATGTCCTGACTACCAACTTTCAGACAAAATGTCTGAAAGACCTCACCTAGAGTCTTGTAGTATAGATGTAAGGTTAGAGGTGTCCAGCTGGTATCAAAGTATATCCGGCTGTAGGTAGTATTATATATATCTTCTCCCTGTAACTCTTTATTAAAAAGTGATTTTGAGTCCAAGTGTCTTGTAATCCTTTGAGTTGAGAAGCAATATATAAAAGTACCTTGAAAATTTATCTGCTGTTAAGTTTTCTTACTGCTTGTTACTTGTTATATTGTGATCAACTCTTCATAGACTGCTTGCCGAGTGTTGATTCAAAGTGAGTTGAGAGAAAGACCACCCGAAATCCGATCCTGCATCTTTTGAATTGAAGCAGCTCCTCCTGCATCGATTCAACCCAACTGCTATCTTTTAAGGCATCTTCTACCTTCTTGGGTTCCATCTGAGATAAGAAGCATGAGTACAAGCAGACATTCCCATGATGAGTTTGCCCTCTTGTTCTCACACCCTCGGAGACATTCCCTATGGTGTTCTCAGGTGGATGAGTGTTATGAATCCTAAGACGAGGAATCACTTCCAGCTGCAGAGATAAGTCCAGATTGGACATATTCTGATCAGGAACTGAATCACTCTGTCCAGCTGTTGTTTCAAAGTCTTTCAATGAGGACTGATTGAATGATTGAGAAACATCATCAATGGTTGGTCGTGAGGTAGTATTAACAGTTGCTTGTTCCTTCAGAATACTACTTCCTTCAACCTGGTGTTGTAATGGATCACCTGAAGAACTTTGAGGTTGATCAAGTGATTCACTTGTTGAAGCTTCACTATTCCTGGAGATAGTTACACTATCAGATCTGTGAATGGTTGAAGCTTGTTGTCTTTCAGCTCTTGGAGAATTTGGAAGAAGTCTGGGTAGCTCAAATGGTTGATTAGCATCATCATCAGCATCACCTTGAGCACCTGTTCCATCTGAAACATTCTCACAAGATGGTTTAGAATAGTTTGGAAACAATTCTAAGTCAAAGATATAATCAGGTCCATTCCCTTTAACACAAGGAGTGTGCTCATTTACAACTATATTGGATGACTCCTCAAATTGTTGATTCTTAATGTTGTATACTCTATAAGCTTTGGAGCTCGAAAAGTATCCAACAAAGATAGCATCATCTGACTTCTTAGCAAACTTTGCTAAGTTGTCTTTTGTGTTAAGTATGGTACACCTACAGCCAAAGGACCTTAGAAAGCCAATGAACGGTGGCCTCTTGTTCCATAACTCATAAGGGGTTTTTCCATGGGGCTTAACTACAAGAACCTTGTTCTGCACATAGCATGCAGTGCTAACTACCTCTGCCCAGAATGTTAGAGGAAGTTTTGAATCAGCTAACATGGTTCGAGCAACCTCAATAAGTGTCCTGTTCCTCCTCTCAGCAACACCATTTTGTTGAGGAGTTCTGGGAGCACTATACTGTCTGGCAATCCCTTTTGAGTCACAGAATGAGTCAAGAACAAAGTTCTTAAACTCAGTCCCTTGATCACTTCTAATGATCTTAACCTTGTGATCAATTTGATTTTCTATTTTAAGAATAAAAGATTTTAATGTTTTAGCAGTTTCATCTTTACTTCTTAAAAAGAATACCCATGTAAATCTTGTAAAATCATCAACAATCACAAGGCAGTATGATTTTCTTCCAATGCTCATTATACTTGTAGGACCAAAGAGATCCATGTGCAATAAGTGTAATGGAGTAGTGATGGAGTTGACATATTTGGATTTATGAGATGACCTGTGTTGTTTCCCTTTCAGGCATGCAACACAGTTATCTTTGCAGAAAAATTCCTTTTTAGGCAAACCATGTACCAAGTTATTTTTAGCCAATTTATTCATTGTTTTAAAATTCACATGACACATGCGTTTATGCCATAGTGTTGACTCATCACTATCAGCTTTAGAAAGAAAGCATGATACTTCACCCATATGAGAAGCATTGTTCATATCCAGCTTGTACATATCCCCTTTCCTGGGAGATCTAAGAAGCACCAATTCTGGAGGAATTGTCATCCCTGGTTTGAGGATAATGCACTCATGTTCTGTGAAAAGCATTTGATGCTTCTGGTCACAGAATTGAGAAACACTTAACAGATTGTGTTCAAGCTGTTTGACAAAGTGAACTTTGTCAATGTTTATTCTACCATTGGATATACTTCCTCTGCCTGAAATATATCCTCCGGTCTCACCTCCAAATTGGACAGGCCCTCCATCATAGTTCTGGAATTGTTGAATGAGAGATCTGTTCCCTGTCATGTGCCTAGAGCATCCACTATCTACAATCCAGACATTTTTGTTTTTGTCAAATGGATGTCCCTGCACATAAGATGAGATTGTTAGTTTTGTTTGGAAGCCCAAGCCTTGCTGGTCTTGGGCTCTTCCAAAGATAATGACATAATTGAACCAAAAGATATTGGGGTTCAATAGAGGTCGTTGAAGAAGAGGTTTGGGCTGCAGCATCTTCCTTGATCTTCCAGTCCATCCTTTGGTTGATCTTGGAGGATGAGCTTGTTGAAGCTTTTACAGCATGGTCTTCTTCCGAAGCTTCTTTCTTTTCGGAAGAAGCCTTCACCACCTATTCTTCCGAAGAAGTCTTCTTCTGAGATGGTTTCAAGGGAGCTTTCTTGTTCTTCCGAACCTTAGAAGCTTTGGCTTCCGAAGCCATTTTCCCTTCGGAAGAAATACTTTCTTCCGAGAGCAACTTGGCTTCAGAGACCAACTTTCCCTTTTTCATCACTTGGATCGTTTGAAATGGTCCAAATGTGAAACCTTCCCTGAATCCTTCTTTTCTAACATTATTTGCATAATGTGTGCTTGCTGGATTGTAATAACAATCTTTAGCCATGTGGTTGTGCAAACCACACATTATGCATGCAATGTTAGTCTTTTGGGAATTTGAAGATTGCTGTTTCTTGGATTTCTTTTCTTCATCAGCAACTTTTCCTTTCAACTTCTGATCCTTTGATAGGACAGGAGTGCTGGTACTACACTCCTTTCCTGAATCAGAAGTACCTACCACTTGGAATCCAGCAGAGATGAAGACACCTTTTTGTTTTGGGTCAATCTTCATCTTGGACTCAGCAACTTTCTTGGTAGTCTTTCTAGCAGCTTTGGCTCTGCTTCTTCTTGCCTTGGTGGTTAGGATTTGATCTTCACAGGTGGAGATGAGTGTATCTTCATGTTTCTCCCCTGTGGTGGCCACTATTTTTGCCTCATCCTTTAATTCTAATGAAGAAGGGTCAGCAGTTGGAACCTCTTGCTCCTCAGTACCACATCTAGGTAATCTAACAGACTCATAAAAGTGTGGTGGAGCTATTTCATTGGTTCCCAACCCTTCTTTGTTTTGATAAAACATTTTGGAATGAGAGGATGATGCAAGAATAGCTTGGAAGTTTTGCTCAACAATAGCTTGCTTCCTGGCCTGAGCCTCAGCAGTGACCAACTAGGCTTGAACTTCAGACAGTTTGGATATCAGACCTTTGATTTGAGTCTTATAGTTGGTTTGTTCATGTTTTAAAAGAGACACAGTTTTCTCTAACTCCTCAATTTTCTTTTGATAGTCAGATTCAGCTCTTTTAAAATCAGATTTTAAGATATTTAAAGACTCAACATCAGATCTGATTTCCATATTGTAATCCTTATAGAGTTTAACTTTAGCAATGCAGGCTGAAGTACAGAGATGTTCATATACCTGAGCATCATCTATTCCGGCCATAAGTGCTTGAGCGGGAGTCACATCCTGTACCATGAAGCTCCAGTCAACTTCTTGAGCTATTGCAGCTGTATCAGTTGTCTTTTCTTTATTCTTTAAGGTTGAGGGATGTGTGGAGGCCTGTGGGGTTCCCGGGTTGTTCTTGGGAGCCTTGCATTCCCTAGCAAAGTGACCTAGTTGGTTGCAGTTGTAACACTTTGCTTTGCTCTTATCAAACCCAAACTTGCTGTTGACTGGGTTTTGAGGGAATTGCCTTCCAGTTCTCTTGAAAAACTTCTTCTCTCTGTAAGTTAAGAGAGCCATCTGTTGGACAATGTCCACATACTCTATATCATCTGGACTGAAGCACTCAAGATCATCAAAGCAATATTGAAAATCACCAGAGTGTCCACTTCTAAAGACAAAGGCATAACTATCCTGAAAGGAGTTGTGTTGAGCCTTTTGAGACCTTGGAGTCTCAGGTAGAGTAATGTAGGGTCCATTATGTGAGTTGTCAGGGTAGCACAGCAACTGATGTTGTGGTTCTGTGATTTCCCTTTCAACCACATGAAGGGCTGAACTCAGTTGGTTATTGGAGTTACCAGAGGAGTTCTGCATGTTCATCTCCATCTGGAATGCACTTAGGATACCATACAACTCTGTGAGAGAAAGATTCTTAAGGTCCGAAGTTCTCCTGATTACAACACAATAGTGTGTCCATAGTTTAGGAAGGGAAGACATGAACTTCCTAACTATGTCTCTGTTCTCAAGAGGGACTCCAATATCCACAAGAGTATCCACTATCTCAACATACCTGAAGTATTGTTGAGTTAAGGTCTCTCCAGCCTTGAAAGTGAAGTTTTCAAACCGGTGCTTTAAGAGATCCTTCTTGTTCTCTTTGGTTTCCTTGGATCCTTCATACATAAGCTTCAATGCGTCCCATAAGTCTTTAGCTGTCTTGTACTTCTTGAAGCCTCTGTAGATGGAGTTTGGAAGAGCAGTTTGAAGAGAAGTCATAGCTCTTTGATCAAGCTCTATTCTTTTCCTATCTTCTTCTGAGTAATCATCAACATCTTTTGGAATGATGCGATTACCAGTAGCAGAAGTAGTGGTTGGTATGAAAGGACCATTAACAATGGAATCCTACATCCGTGAGTCTTGACACTTGATGAAGCCTTCCATTCTTGTACACCATGTGTTAAAGTCTTCAGGGGTGATTAGTGGGGACTTGGTCATGGTACCGGTTTCCATATCAGCTTTAGAGAGAGCGGCCATTTGAGTGAGTGGTTTGTAAGGAGGAGTGAAAAACAAGTTGATTTGGATGGTAAGATCTCACAATCAAGAGGCTGGAAGCTCTGATACCAATTGCAGGATCGGTTTCGGTCACTCAACAAGTGGTTTTCTCTCAAACTCACCTTGAACAACTCTCAGAAAGAGTCTAACAAGAGTTGATCACAATATAACAAGTAACAAATGATAATGAACACAAGAAGTAAATTTTCAAGGTACTTTTATATATTGCTTCTCAACTCAAAGGATTACAAGACTCTTACAAGCTCAAGCTCTCTCAATCTCACTCCTTATGAGTTACAATGAGAATACATATATAATACTACCTACATCCGGATATACTTTGATACCAGCTGAAAACCTCTAACCAAACATCTATACTACAAGACTATAGATTAAGGTATCTCAGACATTTTATCTAAGATTTGGTAGTCAGGACATGTCCCTGATTTACCTTTTGTTACCAACTAAAGTTGGTAACATATACTATCATAAAAAAGGTAAACAGTAGAATAAAGTATGGTCAACAACATGACTCTTTAGGAAGACGCCATGTTGTATCAGAGGTCTGCAGCGGATTGTCAGAGACCATACTTATGTCTACTGGTCATAGCAATGTATTCCGAAGTATAAATTGCTTCGGAAGAATAACTTCTTCCGAAGCCACTTATACTTCGGAAGACTGCTTCTTCCGAGGCTTGGAGTCTTCTTTGTCTTCGAAAGTAGAGTTTGTCTTCAGCTGTTGTCTTCAGACTTTATCTTCAGACTTTGTCTTCGAAAGATGTCTTCAGACTTTGTCTTCAGACTTTGTCTTCGGAAGATGTCTTCAGCTGATGTCTTCAGCTGATCTTCAGACTTCGGAAGCTCTCACACTTGGCTTCGGAAGCCTTTGAATGTAGCACCAAAATTGACTATGTGAGGTGGTTTTGGTTACACCAGCCTTATAATGACCCAACAAAAAGAAATACTTTTTGTTTACTCATATTATTTTATAAAATTACTTCATAAAAAATAGAACTAAAAACTTTTACTTTTTAAATAACCTTGACATGAAGAAATATGTTTGTATAATTATAGTAAGAATAATTAGACTTTAAAAAAGTTAATGTTCACAAGTAAGGTGAAATATATTTATGGATGATCAAGTACATTTTAATTTAATTTAATTATTTATTATATTTATTCTTAAAAAAAATAATACTTAATTTTCTAATTAAAATATTTTTGTTGTAACTCCAAGATATCAAAATGCAACCCAACGTATGCAACATAATATTTTATAACGTTTAAAAATGATAAACATGAAAATAAATATTTTTTTATTTATAAGTCATTGCTTAATGAAAAATATTTAAATTTTATGCATTTTGATAATGAACATATACTATGCTTAAATTTGAAATAATGATTACAAAACGTATTAACTTTCTAGGCTTCAAATATGATTTTGACTTCACTAATTTTCAATCTATTTTAGATCGTTTTATTTCTCAAAAATCAAGAATTTGGTTTGTTTACAATCTCAAATTATTTATAATAATTATATTAGTTTTTAAATTTCTTAGACTAATAATATGTAATTTATAGAATCAATGTATATTTACATATTACCATGCAAATATAAAAAAATCAATTTAAATTCAAATAAAAAATCTTACACTACGTTATTTTTATCAGACGTGTAGTACACGGGTCTCTGATGGTCTTGTAGCAAGTCATGTATAACTAACTGTATACTGTATATTTACTTTTTGCTCCGATTGTGTAAGTAGACATGTGATGTGATTAGATGGATTTTAGGTAAGCATGTGCAACATACAACACTTGCATACCTACTTCAATTGCCGTTAAAAAAATTGCATACCTACTTTTATTGATAAAGTCCCTTGCTTTTCATTAACTGTTATTTTTTGTATTATTCATGAATAAAACTCTCAAATGTTCATCAGATGATCGCCAAAGAATTTCTTATATCTTTGGCCGTATTTATAAACAAATACAACTTTTCTATAAAGATAATCAACATATATGTACCTCGTTATTTTAAGAGCCTGGGACCCATTGGTTTGAAAATTATTATATAGGCTAGATCATTTATTAAAAAGTTTTGAAGATTCAAAATATCACAAGAAGAAACATGATTTTACCAAAATATCTCCCATTACTATTCTTATTAAAACCTTTGGTCGGTGGGTACAGTACCACCGGCCAGGGTTATTTTGGGTATTTCACAGCTTCCTTATCCTCAATACCCATGTCTTCTTCTAGCGCAAATTCATCTGGGTCTGACGAAATCGGGAACAGAGGTGTGGTGGATGAGAAGAAGAGGAAGAGGATGGAATCGAACCGTGAATCTGCACGGAGATCACGGATGAGGAAGAAGAAGCTTGCTATGATCTAACAGCGGAATCGAACGAGATCAAGAGCGACAACGATGCGATTCGGAGCACGATCAATGTTTTCGCTCGACGATTGGTTGAAACCGAAGCGGAGAACTCTGTTCTTCGACCTCAGGTGAGTGAGCTTACTCAGAGTCTTGAATCCCTCAATGAGATCTTGAACGGTATCACGAGTAATGCGAATTGTACAACCGATCAATGCGTTGGTGGTGGATATGGTTTGTTTGATGTTGCTTTCATGGAGAATCAATGGAATCTGATGAGTTTCTATCAGCAACCTTTCATGGCTTCTGCTAATAATATGTTTGGGTATTAGTGATTGTGGTATGAATGTATGATTGAAGGGTTTGTGCTTTGATGGGTTGTACTTTTGGTATGGATCGGCTTTGATAAATATGGGTGAATTTGGGTCTGAATATTTGAATCTTTTGCAGAAATGGGTGCATCATATGTATATTACCCTACACTAGCTCAGCCGCCTTACATGGGTGTTGCGACCGCTCCTTCTGATGGAGCTCCGATTTCTTCTTTGCATGATGAGATACTTAAACAGATTGAATATTATTTCAGGTGAGTTTTACTGATTAAAAAGTTAGGCTTTGTTCTTATTTGTGTCTCATGGGATTCTTTTGTTAAACACAGTGGTGATAATTTGGCGAAAGACAACTATTTGAGGTCTCATATGGATGAGGAGGGATGGGTACCTATCAAACTAGCTGATTTTCGTAGAGTAAGTACCGTTTTCACTCTTACTTCTATTGGTAAGAATTTTCATTTGATAATTTTAATTTCATATCTATTGACTTATGAAGCAAACTTTGAGAACTTTTGTAAGGTTAGAAAAGCTTTTTTAATAGTTTTATTAGCACATTAATTATTCATGATTTTTAAAAGAAATGGAAAGAAAGGAGTTTGTGTGTTAGGCTATTAGCCCAACCAAACTCAAAGCAGCCTATTTGGATCTGTATTAAAATAGCCGTTTTGATGAGCTTGTGAGCTTGCTTTGACCCGTTACCTGATCCGTTCATTTTGCTACCTCTGGTATAAATCATTAAGCATGTTATTCATCCTGCACTTGGTATAAAAGAAATGAAAGCTGAATAGCATGATTATGGCCTCCATTTACTCGAGGAAAGTTGAGATACCGTTAGTGTATTTTAGGGTGGGACCCACACGATTCTTGAAATGGGACCCATAGGCATATGTATAATGTATTAAGTTGTATATCTCTTGTGACCTGAATGTTTAGTCGTATGCTCATCAAGTGGGA
Organism: Flaveria linearis; assembly: GCA_024085815.1. NCBI lineage: Eukaryota > Viridiplantae > Streptophyta > Magnoliopsida > Asterales > Asteraceae > Flaveria > Flaveria linearis. The sequence goes on along the minus strand of CM044007.1, from coordinate 71,096,934 downwards.
CCCTCACAACTCATGTATAATCAAGATTTTGGCTCTAGATTTCAACAGATGCCTCTTGACCTTCGACTTTCCACTGGTAATTCTTGTGATGATGATGCTTTGGATTGTGAGGAGTTGACATTATTTAGCTTGTCTAGATGAGGTATACGCTACGTGTTTAATATCATAGTCAGTTAGAAGGTTTAGTTACTTTATTATCCTTGATAGTAATTCAGTTGGCTTTTAACAGTCCTACATAAACTACTTTTAAAACAGCTGGCAGGCCACTAATAAAAGTCAACTCTACAGGTGATTTGAAGGTGAACGGTGACATGCATCAACAATGCAGCTACCTCAATCAAGGTTTGAACTCATGGAGTCTGATCTGCATCAAGTCATATAGGCCAACCATGACTTGACACATGAACTCCACCGTTTTTTCCTCTATCTGTAAGGCCCACCTTTCTCAGGGAAGCCTCATAGTTGGTCATTCACAGCAAAACATCGAGTTAAAACAATCATTTACTCATATACGTATAAAATATATATTGCAGCGGAAGAATACTGTCATTTCAATTCATTACAAGTAAAATATAAGCATTGTCTTTAATCCACAAAACTATTTAGGAGTTCTTTGTTTTGCTTTTCTTCATCCCCGATGCCAGTCTTCTAGTGCCAAGAAGCTTCAGTCCCATGCCTCTATTCCATCGCTCTAACTCTTACCTGTCAACTGATATACATACAAAAGTCAGCTTCGCTGAGTGAATTCTAGGTTTTCTTTGTAAATAACTTTTTGTAAAGGTATTAGCTTTAGTAGTTGAAAATAGTTCTCGTCTATCAAACATCAATACATACAGGCTATCACTTTATCGATACTTTATCATTACTTTTCATTTCTCGTTATTTATTACTCTTCTTTATCTGTCAATTCTCTGTCACAATCGGTGCCTAGGCTCGCCTAGGACTTTACCGACACGCCAATTAAGGGCTTACAGTCGTACTCGATCGGGCCATTATTGTCATGCCAATTCAGGGCTTACAGACCTGCCTGTTCGAGCATTACTTTATCCGGGTGAGGGCACAACAAATGCAACCCTCCTTTAGCCATTGCTTGCAAGTCTTTACTTTATCCCTTGCCTGCAGGACTTTACTTGCAAGACTTTACTTTATCCAGGTACACGTTATGGGCCACATAACCTTTCTTTACGTTTCACTTTCTTATTTAAGTTATATATGTTTAATATAACACAACACATCTCGAAGGCAATCCATCACTACAAGGTTATATCTCAATAAGGAAAAACACGTTATCAATTCGTTAGAAAATCTCGTTTCTCATATAAGATAGTAAGTAAAACTTTACTCTAAAAGAACTGATTATAAGAAGTATATTGTAACAACCCAGGCAAACCGCAACGTAATATTGTCCGCTTTGGCCGCAGCCTCACGGGTTTAAACGCGTCACATTGGGGAAGGTATCCAGCCCCTTATAAGGAAACCTTCGTTCTCCTTCCCAACCGATGTGGGATGGGTTACCCATCCACCCCCTCTCAGGAGAGCACAGCGTCCTCGCTGTCACACTCGGCCCGGCCCTGGCTCTGATACCAACTGTAACAACCCAGGCAAACCGCAACGTGATATTGTCCGCTTTGGCCGCAGCCTCACGGGTTTAAACGCGTCACATTGGGGAAGGTATCCAGCCCCTTATAAGGAAACCTTCGTTCTCCTTCCCAACCGATGTGGGATGGGTTACCCATCGATGTGACAACCCGAAATTTTTTTTTTAATTTAATATAATATTTAAGTGAATTTACAAATTGTTTTTATTATTATTATTGATAATAATAAAAATAATGATAATAATAACAATAATAATATTATTATTAAAAATAATAATGTTAATAATGATAATAATAATAATGAAAATATTATTATTATTAATAATAATAAATTATAAAATTTATTAAACTTAATTTAAGTCCAAGGGGGTGGTTTGTAATTGTTGAAACTTGTTTTAGAAACTTTGGGCATGAAATAATAAACATATCAAACCCCAGGGACCATTCTGTAATTTATTCAAACCCAAACCCCCACCCCGCCGTCGACCCACTGTTCCGGCCACATCTCCGGCGACCTCCGATCGATTTCCGGCGACTCCTAAATATCGAAATTACTCGGTTTTTGATCAAATGATTGTTCCCGACACAACCGCGTGCAATATTCGAACCACTACCCCATAATAATTTCATAAATCTCAGTGCGATCGATCCCAAACTAACCCACGTTCACGGTCGGTTTCTTTACAGATCTAAAAACGCACTAACAAACTATTTTAATCAAATTAATCGAATCTACACAACCTTATAAATGTTACCAATCAACTACAACTCCCAATTGCATCAGAAACACATCCATTCATCGAATTTGATTCCATTTATCTTCGCCACCTGCAACTCACTCGAACACCCATTTAGAACTATTATAAACCGAAGTAGATAGAGGGCTTTCGATCATTTAAGTCTTTAGAATCTTCCTGTAAGAGGAATTTGATTATCACTATCATTTGGATAGTAATCAACCTTATTCCTCTGTCGCGACTGTTCGTCAAGGGATCAGCATCAAAACAACTTCGAAACAGGTAATTGAATACATTACCACATTCGATTTATCATAGGGAACAAAAGCCCCATGAATCTATGCATTATTATAACCAAATCGAGCTTCAATTTGATCGATTTGTGAATTAGGGTTCTTCGCAAATTGGGGGTTAATTGAGAAGAGTGGTTAAAATTAATTGGAACCGGCTTCTGTTGCAATTTGAGCCTTTGGCTCACCGGTTCGGTTGTGAGAGTATGGGGTGTAGGTCACGGGTTCGAACCCGGCCACCTCCCATTATTTTTTTTAAAGCCTTTTAGGCTATTTAAAAATATATAAAAATTATTAAAAATTATAAAAATAATTTTTAAAAGTTTCTGTTATTTTTAACACCATTAAATATTTTTCTGTAAATTATTTAATTAAAATACTTTAAATAAAATTTATAAAATATTATTTAGAAATATTATAAATAACTATTTTTATAAAAATAGACTTTAAATTATGATTTAAAGTATTAATTCATTAATTGAACACCATATCATTTTTAATTAATGATAAATCATAAAAATTGTAGAAATTCAATTATTTAAAAACCCTAATTATTTATGTAAATAATTATTACATGTATTATAAATTATTACATGTATTATAAATTGTTATCCATACAAAAATGGGTTTTTAAATATAAATTAAAACAATCAAATTATTAGTGGATATTATATTATCTAGGGATTTATTTTGAATATATAAATACGAATTAGATTTTATAAATTTAAATGTTTATAAAATCTTACAAAAATTAAATATAAACTTATATGTTTAAATAACATCTATAATTTAATTAGAATATAATGATATGTTAAAATCATTATTAAGCTAATTAAATGTTATATAAATCATTAATTATTAACAAAAATAATTAAATGATTTAATTATATGTTTATAACAAATCCCCGAAAACCAAATCCTAGATCAATTGAACACCAGGTTCAAGATCTAACTTATTTAGGTTTTGGATTTGTATCTGTTTGCTGACGCAAAAATATAATTCCTTAGCAGGAATTTACTAGGTTGTCAACACCACACAAGGACTGAGGTGAGTTCATAACTATTCCCCTTTTTAATCATTTAAATATTTTGGGGCTGGAATACATGTTGTAATTAAAATTACAAATTATTTTGTGTATTATGTTAAATAATAATTAGATCACATTTATGATTACATATGGTTATTATGAAATCCTTCTGTGTAAACTGGGCTATAAACAAGGCAGGGATCTTTTGGATAGTACTATCGGGGAGTGACTAACCCCCACAAAGGTTTGGACATGTGGTCCTTATCAGATGCACAAAGATCTCGCTGTCATTCGGGATGACTATTCTGTGGGAAGGCAGATTGATGCGCTATTTAAGTTTTGCCATTATAGTTCCACTTACCACCCATATGAGGATAAATGTAAAGAGAGGATTCGCGCCCTCTGATTTGAATTATTAAAATTGGCATAATACACACATAAAAAGGAAAAGGGAAAAATTAAACTAAGTGACATGGACAAATTCAATGTGATGGATTTGTTGGGCTTGTACTTAGTGGGTATGTGGGGTAGCGGGTTCACCTTATTAAAAAGGGTTCCGACAGGCTATTCATATACCGGTGAGTAAATTAAACTCACACTTTGACAATAAACCCTTCTTTGAATGATAATGGATGATTTATCAAATATGTTTTACTTACCTATGAACTCACCAACCCTGTGTTGACACTTGATTTACATGTATTTCCAGGTATCTACTAGGAGCTTATGGATATGCACATAGGATCATATAAGAGCTCCAGATACATATTGGTTATTAATAAGACATGATTAGACGTATTGTTAAGAAACAATATATGTATTTATTTCCGCTGCGTATAATATTTAATGCTCTGATTATTAATGAAATGGTTAACTAAAACTTATCATATAGATAACTGCATCTCATGTGTAACTACTGTGTTCGATCCTGTTTGCTCACCCCTCCGTGATAGATTCCAGACCCGGAATCTGAGGGTGTGACAGATTGGTATCAGAGCCAGGTTATAGTGAGTTAGGAATTGCATCTAGCCTATAGCCACACACAATAGTTGCACAAAGTAAATTGCCTTAGTTAGAGATTGACTAAGATTAAGAAGTTATATGCCTTATGTGATTCCTCTTATACCTTGATTCCTATCAATACACACACGAATCTTAAATCATATTCTAAGGCATTGTGTGCCTAATTCAAGTGATTTCAAAACTCGATTGTTATTAATGGTTTCAAAGTCTCGTCAAAGTCTGTGTCATACAACTTGAACACATGCAATGCTGGAAGAGTAAGATGCCTGTATCTCGGGGTGTTCTGTCTAGGCAAGGTATTCGCATATATCCAAATCAACCGATGGACCTGTTTACCTTACCTGGGAACCCTTGGGATGAGTATCTGCTTATAGGTACGCATGTCTTCAACAAAGTTGTGATTGACTCAATACTTTGATTAGTCAACGTACTCGCTTTGATTCACAAATCAAACGAATACACTCGGAACATCTCATTGTCGTGTTGAATAATTCTTGTCCTTGATTTCATTTTCCCGAAATAATACATACATATTAAGTACTTTTATCATTAATGACCACTATACTCGACAAGATATGTTAACCCAATAGGAGGAACCGGGGTGATCATGCAAAACAACTTACCATTACGGGTGCACACGTAATTGTAATTTGTCGTGCATGCTAAGTCCGGTGAATCTGGTCGGGTGGTAACATTGTAGTCCGTATAAGTCATCATTCCTACACGTTGAGCAAGAAAGCCTCGGTTCTCATAGAACATATTTCCATGAAAATTCTTAATGATCTCTCAGAATGGCTTCTCGTCAAATCCGTTCACGGTCTAGAAACTCTAGTCGTAAGATTGCTGCTATTGTAGCACGTGAAATTACTGTGGTATACAAGTCTTTAAGACATATGAATCAAAATTACCTTGACGTATTCCATTTGGTAATCTGTGCTACACTTGTCCTAACCTAAAGTGAGACTTGTTTCCCTAGTACTTGCCCTGACATGGTTATACCTGAAATCCTGAAGGTATGAAGGATAGGCAGCTATCATTAGACATATTGTACTTATGTGCTTGTAGTTTACCTGCTGTTACTTAAGTCCTGTCCTACTTAGAGCCTTCATGGTATTTCCAATTATAATATTAATTTTATCCTTTAAGAGGCATTCCTCCACTTAGCATTTCAGTAATTGAGGGACTGATTGAATGCTTAGAATGAAAGTGGACTACAGGAGATATAGAAGGGTGATGATACCTACATACATTAAGTTATTCTTTGGGATGATAATAAATTAGGATGTTGTGTAACCGGTTTAAGCATATTCTTAGTATACCGGTAATGCTTATAAATAGGGTTACTATTATTTAAGGAATGAAATACAAAAGTTAGAATTGTAATTCTAAAATCATGCAATGGTAGGGTTAAGTCGTACTCTTTATATTGACAAACTCCATGAATCGATAAAACTGATGTCATACCTTATGACATTAGACCAAATAGAATTAAGAAGGACACTGGAAAAATATCTAGTGAGTATTAGAATAAGCCTCTCTAATGGTATAGATGATTTGCTTTAATGCCAATGTTGTGAACCTAGCTATGTTGGTTGATACGATTAAGCTAACATGTGTTAAACGGGGACATTAAGAAGGTTGGAGTTCTGACCAATACCATAAGTGTGCCCTAGGTTGTATAGGATCCCAAGACAAGTTAGAATTGATCTTTGAAAACTCATGAGAAAATTGTCCAGATAAGTAAACGCATGGCTGCTGCCAGGGATCACTAGAAAAGCTACGCTGATAAACATCGTAAGCCACCTGAATTTCAGGAAGGAGATAAAGTTTCGCTAAAGGTATCTCCCTGGAAGGGATTTATACGCTTTGGGAAACGAGGGAAATTGAACCCTCGCTACGTGGGACCTTTTGAAATTGACAGAAGGATTGGCCCAGTAGCCTATGAATTAAATCTACCTGCTGAACTTGGTGGTGTGCATAATGTTTTTCACGTATCAAATCTAAGAAGTGTTTATCCGATGAATTACTGGTTGTGCCTTTCTAGGAACTGCAAGTATGTGAGAAACTCAGACTTGTTGGGGCACCAGTTGAAATCATGGATAAGGAAGTTAAACAATTAAAGCATAGCGAGATTACAGTTGTCAGAGTTCGGTGGAACTCCCGACGATGTCCTGAGTTCACTTAGGAACGAGAGGACGAAATGATACGCAGGTATCCTAACCTGTTCAAAGATGTTGCCCGTACATCTTAATTTTCGGGACGAAAATTCCTCTAACAGGGGGATGATGTGACAACCCGAAATTTTTTTTTTAATTTAATATAATATTTAAGTGAATTTACAAATTGTTTTTATTATTATTATTGATAATAATAAAAATAATGATAATAATAACAATAATAATATTATTATTAAAAATAATAATGTTAATAATGATAATAATAATAATGAAAATATTATTATTATTAATAATAATAAATTATAAAATTTATTAAACTTAATTTAAGTCCAAGGGGGTGGTTTGTAATTGTTGAAACTTGTTTTAGAAACTTTGGGCATGAAATAATAAACATATCAAACCACAGGGACCATTCTGTAATTTATTCAAACCCAAACCCCCACCCCGCCGTCGACCCACTGTTCCGGCCACATCTCCGGCGACCTCCGATCGATTTCCGGCGACTCCTAAATATCGAAATTACTCGGTTTTTGATCAAATGATTGTTCCCGACACAACCGCGTGCAATATTCGAACCACTACCCCATAATAATTTCATAAATCTCAGTGCGATCGATCCCAAACTAACCCACGTTCACGGTCGGTTTCTTTACAGATCTAAAAACGCACTAACAAACTATTTTAATCAAATTAATCGAATCTACACAACCTTATAAATGTTACCAATCAACTACAACTCCCAATTGCATCAGAAACACATCCATTCATCGAATTTGATTCCATTTATCTTCGCCACCTGCAACTCACTCGAACACCCATTTAGAACTATTATAAACCGAAGTAGATAGAGGGCTTTCGATCATTTAAGTCTTTAGAATCTTCCTGTAAGAGGAATTTGATTATCACTATCATTTGGATAGTAATCAACCTTATTCCTCTGTCGCGACTGTTCGTCAAGGGATCAGCATCAAAACAACTTCGAAACAGGTAATTGAATACATTACCACATTCGATTTATCATAGGGAACAAAAGCCCCATGAATCTATGCATTATTATAACCAAATCGAGCTTCAATTTGATCGATTTGTGAATTAGGGTTCTTCGCAAATTGGGGGTTAATTGAGAAGAGTGGTTAAAATTAATTGGAACCGGCTTCTGTTGCAATTTGAGCCTTTGGCTCACCGGTTCGGTTGTGGGAGTATGGGGTGTAGGTCACGGGTTCGAACCCGGCCACCTCCCATTATTTTTTTTAAGCCTTTTAGGCTATTTAAAAATATATAAAAATTATTAAAAATTATAAAAATAATTTTTAAAAGTTTCTGTTATTTTTAACACCATTAAATATTTTTCTGTAAATTATTTAATTAAAAATACTTTAAATAAAATTTATAAAATATTATTTAAAAATATTATAAATAACTATTTTTATAAAAATAGACTTTAAATTATGATTTAAAGTATTAATTCATTAATTGAACACCATATCATTTTTAATTAATGATAAATCATAAAAATTGTAGAAATTCAATTATTTAAAAACCCTAATTATTTATGTAAATAATTATTACATGTATTATAAATTATTACATGTATTATAAATTGTTATCCATACAAAAATGGGTTTTTAAATATAAATTAAAACAATCAAATTATTAGTGGATATTATATTATCTAGGGATTTATTTTGAATATATAAATACGAATTAGATTTTATAAATTTAAATGTTTATAAAATCTTACAAAAATTAAATATAAACTTATATGTTTAAATAACATCTATAATTTAATTAGAATATAATGATATGTTAAAATCATTATTAAGCTAATTAAATGTTATATAAATCATTAATTATTAACAAAAATAATTAAATGATTTAATTATATGTTTATAACAAATCCCCGAAAACCAAATCCTAGATCAATTGAACACCAGGTTCAAGATCTAACTTATTTAGGTTTTGGATTTGTATCTGTTTGCTGACGCAAAAATATAATTCCTTAGCAGGAATTTACTAGGTTGTCAACACCACACAAGGACTGAGGTGAGTTCATAACTATTCCCCTTTTTAATCATTTAAATATTTTGGGGCTGGAATACATGCTGTAATTAAAATTACAAATTATTTTGTGTATTATGTTAAATAATAATTAGATCACATTTATGATTACATATGGTTATTATGAAATCCTTCTGTGTAAACTGGGCTATAAACAAGGCAGGGATCTTTTGGATAGTACTATCGGGGAGTGACTAACCCCCACAAAGGTTTGGACATGTGGTCCTTATCAGATGCACAAAGATCTCGCTGTCATTCGGGATGACTATTCTGTGGGAAGGCAGATTGATGCGCTATTTAAGTTTTGCCATTATAGTTCCACTTACCACCCATATGAGGATAAATGTAAAGAGAGGATTCGCGCCCTCTGATTTGAATTATTAAAATTGGCATAATACACACATAAAAAGGAAAAGGGAAAAATTAAACTAAGTGACATGGACAAATTCAATGTGATGGATTTGTTGGGCTTGTACTTAGTGGGTATGTGGGGTAGCGGGTTCACCTTATTAAAAAGGGTTCCGACAGGCTATTCATATACCGGTGAGTAAATTAAACTCACACTTTGACAATAAACCCTTCTTTGAATGATAATGGATGATTTATCAAATATGTTTTACTTACCTATGAACTCACCAACCCTGTGTTGACACTTGATTTACATGTATTTCCAGGTATCTACTAGGAGCTTATGGATATGCACATAGGATCATATAAGAGCTCCAGATACATATTGGTTATTAATAAGACATGATTAGACGTATTGTTAAGAAACAATATATGTATTTATTTCCGCTGCGTATAATATTTAATGCTCTGATTATTAATGAAATGGTTAACTAAAACTTATCATATAGATAACTGCATCTCATGTGTAACTACTGTGTTCGATCCTGTTTGCTCACCCCTCCGTGATAGATTCCAGACCCGGAATCTGAGGGTGTGACAGATTGGTATCAGAGCCAGGTTATAGTGAGTTAGGAATTGCATCTAGCCTATAGCCACACACAATAGTTGCACAAAGTAAATTGCCTTAGTTAGAGATTGACTAAGATTAAGAAGTTATATGCCTTATGTGATTCCTCTTATACCTTGATTCCTATCAATACACACACGAATCTTAAATCATATTCTAAGGCATTGTGTGCCTAATTCAAGTGATTTCAAAACTCGATTGTTATTAATGGTTTCAAAGTCTCGTCAAAGTCTGTGTCATACAACTTGAACACATGCAATGCTGGAAGAGTAAGATGCCTGTATCTCGGGGTGTTCTGTCTAGGCAAGGTATTCGCATATATCCAAATCAACCGATGGACCTGTTTACCTTACCTGGGAACCCTTGGGATGAGTATCTGCTTATAGGTACGCATGTCTTCAACAAAGTTGTGATTGACTCAATACTTTGATTAGTCAACGTACTCGCTTTGATTCACAAATCAAACGAATACACTCGGAACATCTCATTGTCGTGTTGAATAATTCTTGTCCTTGATTTCATTTTCCCGAAATAATACATACATATTAAGTACTTTTATCATTAATGACCACTATACTCGACAAGATATGTTAACCCAATAGGAGGAACCGGGGTGATCATGCAAAACAACTTACCATTACGGGTGCACACGTAATTGTAATTTGTCGTGCATGCTAAGTCCGGTGAATCTGGTCGGGTGGTAACATTGTAGTCCGTATAAGTCATCATTCCTACACGTTGAGCAAGAAAGCCTCGGTTCTCATAGAACATATTTCCATGAAAATTCTTAATGATCTCTCAGAATGGCTTCTCGTCAAATCCGTTCACGGTCTAGAAACTCTAGTCGTAAGATTGCTGCTATTGTAGCACGTGAAATTACTGTGGTCAATATACAAGTCTTTAAGACATATGAATCAAATTACCTTGACGTATTCCATTTGGTAATCTGTGCTACACTTGTCCTAACCTAAAGTGAGACTTGTTTCCCTAGTACTTGCCCTGACATGGTTATACCTGAAATCCTGAAGGTATGAAGGATAGGCAGCTATCATTAGACATATTGTACTTATGTGCTTGTAGTTTACCTGCTGTTACTTAAGTCCTGTCCTACTTAGAGCCTTCATGGTATTTCCAATTATAATATTAATTTTATCCTTTAAGAGGCATTCCTCCACTTAGCATTTCAGTAATTGAGGGACTGATTGAATGCTTAGAATGAAAGTGGACTACAGGAGATATAGAAGGGTGATGATACCTACATACATTAAGTTATTCTTTGGGATGATAATAAATTAGGATGTTGTGTAACCGGTTTAAGCATATTCTTAGTATACCGGTAATGCTTATAAATAGGGTTACTATTATTTAAGGAATGAAATACAAAAGTTAGAATTGTAATTCTAAAATCATGCAATGGTAGGGTTAAGTCGTACTCTTTATATTGACAAACTCCATGAATTGATAAAACTGATGTCATACCTTATGACATTAGACCAAATAGAATTAAGAAGGACACTGGAAAAATATCTAGTGAGTATTAGAATAAGCCTCTCTAATGGTATAGATGATTTGCTTTAATGCCAATGTTGTGAACCTAGCTATGTTGGTTGATACGATTAAGCTAACATGTGTTAAACGGGGACATTAAGAAGGTTGGAGTTCTGACCAATACCATAAGTGTGCCCTAGGTTGATTAGGATCCCAAGACAAGTTAGAATTGATCTTTGAAAACTCATGAGAAAATTGTCCAGATAAGTAAACGCATGGCTGCTGCCAGGGATCACTAGAAAAGCTACGCGGATAAACATCGTAAGCCACCTGAATTTCAGGAAGGAGATAAAGTTTCGCTAAAGGTATCTCCCTGGAAGGGATTTATACGCTTTGGGAAACGAGGAAATTGAACCCTCGCTACGTGGGACCTTTTGAAATTGACAGAAGGATTGGCCCAGTAGCCTATGAATTAAATCTACCTGCTGAACTTGGTGGTGTGCATAATGTTTTTCACGTATCAAATCTAAGGAAGTGTTTATCCGATGAATTACTGGTTGTGCCCTTCTAGGAACTGCAAGTATGTGAGAAACTCAGACTTGTTGGGGCACCAGTTGAAATCATGGATAAGGAAGTTAAACAATTAAAGCATAGCGAGATTACAGTTGTCAGAGTTCGGTGGAACTCCCGACGTTGTCCTGAGTTCACTTAGGAATGAGAGGACGAAATGATACGCAGGTATCCTAACCTGTTCAAAGATGTTGCCCGTACATCTTAATTTTCGGGACGAAAATTCCTCTAACAGGGGGATGATGTGACAACCCGAAATTTTTTTTTTAATTTAATATAATATTTAAGTGAATTTACAAATTGTTTTTATTATTATTGATAATAATAAAAATAATGATAATAATAACAATAATAATATTATTATTAAAAATAATAATGTTAATAATGATAATAATAATAATGAAAATATTATTATTATTAATAATAATAAATTATAAAATTTATTAAACTTAATTTAAGTCCAAGGGGGTGGTTTGTAATTGTTGAAACTTGTTTTAGAAACTTTGGGCATGAAATAATAAACATATCAAACCCCAGGGACCATTCTGTAATTTATTCAAACCCAAACCCCCACCCCGCCGTCGACCCACTGTTCCGGCCACATCTCCGGCGACCTCCGATCGATTTCCGGCGACTCCTAAATATCGAAATTACTCGGTTTTTGATCAAATGATTGTTCCCGACACAACCGCGTGCAATATTCGAACCACTACCCCATAATAATTTCATAAATCTCAGTGCGATCGATCCCAAACTAACCCACGTTCACGGTCGGTTTCTTTACAGATCTAAAAACGCACTAACAAACTATTTTAATCAAATTAATCGAATCTACACAACCTTATAAATGTTACCAATCAACTACAACTCCCAATTGCATCAGAAACACATCCATTCATCGAATTTGATTCCATTTATCTTCGCCACCTGCAACTCACTCGAACACCCATTTAGAACTATTATAAACCGAAGTAGATAGAGGGCTTTCGATCATTTAAGTCTTTAGAATCTTCCTGTAAGAGGAATTTGATTATCACTATCATTTGGATAGTAATCAACCTTATTCCTCTGTCGCGACTGTTCGTCAAGGGATCAGCATCAAAACAACTTCGAAACAGGTAATTGAATACATTACCACATTCGATTTATCATAGGGAACAAAAGCCCCATGAATCTATGCATTATTATAACCAAATCGAGCTTCAATTTGATCGATTTGTGAATTAGGGTTCTTCGCAAATTGGGGGTTAATTGAGAAGAGTGGTTAAAATTAATTGGAACCGGCTTCTGTTGCAATTTGAGCCTTTGGCTCACCGGTTCGGTTGTGGGAGTATGGGGTGTAGGTCACGGGTTCGAACCCGGCCACCTCCCATTATTTTTTTTTTAAGCCTTTTAGGCTATTTAAAAATATATAAAAATTATTAAAAATTATAAAAATAATTTTTAAAAGTTTCTGTTATTTTTAACACCATTAAATATTTTTCTGTAAATTATTTAATTAAAAATACTTTAAATAAAATTTATAAAATATTATTTAAAAATATTATAAATAACTATTTTTATAAAAATAGACTTTAAATTATGATTTAAAGTATTAATTCATTAATTGAACACCATATCATTTTTAATTAATGATAAATCATAAAAATTGTAGAAATTCAATTATTTAAAAACCCTGATTATTTATGTAAATAATTATTACATGTATTATAAATTATTACATGTATTATAAATTGTTATCCATACAAAATGGGTTTTTAAATATAAATTAAAACAATCAAATTATTAGTGGATATTATATTATCTAGGGATTTATTTTGAATATATAAATACGAATTAGATTTTATAAATTTAAATGTTTATAAAGTCTTACAAAAATTAAATATAAACTTATATGTTTAAATAACATCTATAATTTAATTAGAATATAATGATATGTTAAAATCATTATTAAGCTAATTAAATGTTATATAAATCATTAATTATTAACAAAAATAATTAAATGATTTAATTATATGTTTATAACAAATCCCCGAAAACCAAATCCTAGATCAATTGAACACCAGGTTCAAGATCTAACTTATTTAGGTTTTGGATTTGTATCTGTTTGCTGACGCAAAATATAATTCCTTAGCAGGAATTTACTAGGTTGTCAACACCACACAAGGACTGAGGTGAGTTCATAACTATTCCCCTTTTTAATCATTTAAATATTTTGGGGCTGGAATACATGTTGTAATTAAATTTACAAATTATTTTTGTGTATTATGTTAAATAATAATTGGATCACATTTATGATTACATATGGTTATTATGAAAATCCTTCTGTGTAAACTAGGCTATAAACAAGGCAGGGATCTTTTGGATAGTACTATCGGGGAGTGACTAACCCCCACAAAGGTTTGGACATGTGGTCCTTATCAGATGCACAAAGATCTCGCTGTCATTCGGGATGACTATTCTGTGGGAAGGCAGATTGATGCGCTATTTAAGTTTTGCCATTATAGTTCCACTTACCACCCATATGAGGATAAATGTAAAGAGAGGATTCGCGCCCTCTGATTTGAATTATTAAAATTGGCATAATACACACATAAAAAGGAAAGGGAAAAATTAAACTAAGTGACATGGACAAATTCAATGTGATGGATTTGTTGGGCTTGTACTTAGTGGGTATGTGGGGTAGCGGGTTCACCTTATTAAAAAGGGTTCCGACAGGCTATTCATATACCGGTGAGTAAATTAAACTCACACTTTGACAATAAACCCTTCTTTGAATGATAATGGATGATTTATCAAATATGTTTTACTTACCTATGAACTCACCAACCCTGTGTTGACACTTGATTTACATGTATTTCCAGGTATCTACTAGGAGCTTATGGATATGCACATAGGATCATATAAGAGCTCCAGATACATATTGGTTATTAATAAGACATGATTAGACGTATTGTTAAGAAACAATATATGTATTTATTTCCGCTGCGTATAATATTTAGTGCTCTGATTATTAATGAAATGGTTAACTAAAACTTATCATATAGATAACTGCATCTCATGTGTAACTACTGTGTTCGATCCTGTTTGCTCACCCCTCCGTGATAGATTCCAGACCCAGAATCTGAGGGTGTGACATATATATCTTAGTATGCATACCGCCCCAAAACATTTAAAGCATGTATAAAATAGGGGATCTAGAACTCACCTGAACTCGTCCAAGTAGCTTAAATTCTAAGTCACTTAGGCTATAGCCTGAATACTCTAGCTGCACGAAAGTTAACATGCAAAAACGCCATTTTCTTCATAATTTCGCCCATAGTTTCGCTACAGCGAAACTACAGTTTCGCCTGCAGTTTCGCTGGGCAGCACTTCTGCTAGTTTCGCTAGACAGATTCGCTACCTTGAGCGCCCAACTTTCGTTGGAATTCCCTATTCTCGCAAGGTCTATAGGTCAGTCTGGGTATTAGCGAGATTACCGGCGAAACTATAGTTTCGCCACAGCGAAACTGTAGTTTCGCTGGAACTTCTCCTAGTCTCGCTAAACTAATGTGCAGTTTCGCTGGTTAAATGCTTAAATTCGCTGGATCGGGGCCCAGTTTCGCTGGATGAACAGAAACTCAGATCCAGCCCATTTTTAACCTAAAATCTTAACTTTTTACGTCCAAATCCTTAGTTTACCTTCCATGAAACCAAATCTAAGCTTTTTACACGTTTTCATACGTAAAAATTCGACTTTTATGTGTTTCTTTAAACTTTTCAAAACCCCAAAACCCTAGAATCCGGGTTTGATCTACAGAAGGCCTTAGAGGCTGATTCTTACCTCGTTTTGTTGCTCTTTTCTTGTGTTTGATGCTCCAATCCACTAGAACTTCAATCCTTCAAACCTTCAAGCTCCAAATCTTGAATTTCTTCACTTTCTCTCTCTACTTTCTCTCTCTACGAATTTGGTGGCTAGGGTTGAAATGGTGGAAGATGGAGCTGCTCATGCATGTTTAAGGGCTGATTAGGGCCCTTAAACCCATCAAGTCTAGCCTATTAAGGCTAATTTGATCCATAGCCCACTAATTTACCCCTTTATTTCTTAAATTAACCCTTAAAAGCCCATTATTATTAAATGGCTCGTTTCGGGAAATTTCGGGGCGTTACACTATCAAATGCTAAGAGCTATGTAATTGTTATATGTTTCTTTTGCCTTTGGTTGTCATCTCTCACTATATTTATCATTTATGTCTTTATCGTGTCGTTGCATTGGATGGGTTTCTTACTAGATAATTAGTTTTATTCTGCCGTGAACCATAGGTCGTCAATCGACAGAGCCGATCCAAAACACAAAAGAATCAAGTTAGCTTAGTATGTACGTCTCTTTGATCTTCACCTTAACTTTCGAGTTTAACATTATAATCTCTATGTGAATATCTATTTACATGTCACAGGAAGCTGAAAGAAAATGGAAATAGTGGATGTTCATGCCACGATCCTCGGCAGAAGATTACTATAGACAAATTGAAGTCATCTACATAAATTGTAAGTGGGTTGCTACTTCAAATGTAAGAATCAACATTTTTATTTCATTTGTAATAACTGTGAATTAAAGATAGAAATATTAGTGAATCTGTTGGGTGAATATTAAGGAATTTGAAAAATTTAGATTGGCTAAGACACCATGACCCTTTACCATGTGTTGTATGTTTAAGTAATTATTGATCAACGACGATTTTAGAGATGTGTTTTAGAGCATAGGTTTGGTCATACATGTTTTCCTCTGTTTCTTATACAATAGCAGACTCTAAATTTTGCAAGATTGAAGACTATCCATTTCCAACACTGAAATCTACTTTACAACATGAAGAATATTCACTAGACATTGAATTAAAAACTGATCCCAATAGAAAATTGCAAAATAAACAATCAATTTTTTTCTTGAAGTTGCTTGATAACAAGAGTTGCCTCTATTTCATTTGTTTCTTCAGAAGTACTTAATACGTGATTATCAAAATGTTTGTCAAGATAGTCCTGTTTGCAGCCTTAGTACTCCCAGATCATAACATTAAATCACATAATCCATTTCAAAGGGAGTGCTGATATTTCAAGATCTAAGCTTTCAGTGCAAACCAGTGTTCTACTACTTTATATCGTCATATAACGATAATAAAACCTCACAGCAGTTATCTTTTTTCTTTTAGTAGGCAACATGGGTTTAGTTTAGGGTAAAACAAAACCTAGCTTAAATTACTATTTTTATTTTATTATTAAATCCATAGCTTACTGCTTAGCATTTGTGTTTTGGTTGGACTTGGTTTAGGAATGACGCATGTTTACTTGACATGTTAGATAGGTTGGTGTTAGAAAAAAATTCATTTGCTTCTTTTTTGAGTTACTAGAATTCAAATTCACAGTGTTGTGTATAAAGATTATTTAGGATTATTAAAGCTATAGTCAATATATAGTTCTGAGAGTTTTGATATGGTTTATTGATTAGTGGAGTAAGGTCATATGGTTTTTAATTTCTCAAATTTGGAAAAATTGAAGATTGAATTTGATGCTACAAAGAACCTCATTGAACAGTTTGATCATAAATATCACATTGGATCAGGCACGTATGGCTCATTAAATGAGATATATATGTTTGTCAGTTGCTTCATTATCTCTACTTTTTGGTTCTTAATTTGAGCGTAAGAGTAATCAATTCTAACTCATCTACTGCAACAGTACCAAATTTTTATGGTCAGTGGTTGCAATCACTTTGATAAGCTTTAGTGTAACATTTTGGAACATTAGTTGATATGTTGTGCTTGGTTAGTTGCATATGGATCGAGTTTTGTTGTAAATGTGACGAGCCATTGGTAATTTTAAGAAATCTTTAGTGGATACTTTTAGCCGATTTGAACATCAATTTTAGCAACAATATTGATGCTACTTCTTTTTTACTTATAATCCAACACTATTTGTCTTGGTTTTGTCTTTGAGGGACATGTCATAACATTAGATGGAAGTCAAGGTTAATAATAAAATATGCATCAACCTCCATAACCCATATTTGGGCGCATGGTAATTTAGGTGGTGGTCTTGGAGGCAATATGACAAGATATACAACATACAACCATTGACAGTCATGCATCTTCAACCGGGTTAGTTTGTTATTATTTAGTTTTTATGTTTCGTTCTGTTTAGTGCAGTGGTTTAGCCAAGTTGTAGTAGCTTTCTTTCACTATTAATCTCATTATGTTGGATTAATAGAGTTGTTAATTTTGAATATACAAACAACAAATCCCGCGGCATCGCGCGGGTATGTTTTCTAGTTTTTTATTAGAAAGTTCCATATTGATGTAATTGATATTAAGGGATGATTAATAATGAAACTAAGAAAGTAACTGAAAACATCAATTTCCATCAAAAGTTTAAAATTATTAATCTTAGGTCAAAAGTTTTATTATTTGCTTCAATTTTAATCCAAAAATTTTATCATTTGTTTTAATTTTAGTCCAATAGTTTTATTATTTTAAAATCAAGTCGAAACAACTAATAAAACTTTTATACTAAAATCAAAAGTTGTGAATTTTTTTAAGGTAGATTAATATTTAACAATTTTTTTAAAAAAATAGTTATTTTATGTCAAAACATTATGTGCAAAGCCGAATTTAACTCAAAACTATATTTAAAAAAAAGAAATACAAACTAATGGGACCTTAAATTTACAAAATTTTCCCATCTTAATATATATGAGTTTATGCCAATGAATTTATTTCCATGATGTAATGTATTGGGGACCCTAACAAAAGTGGGATTTTAATAACATGAAAGGGCCAGTTTCCAATTGTGCCGAAGCATCGAACCTTGTCTTTAATACCATGTATATAATTGGGTGAAAACTTGAACATAATTTATATCATTGTAAAAGAAGTTTCTTTTTTTTTAACGTCAGAGTAGTGGTTAGTAGTTCATACATACAAAGTTAGTTATTATTTGTTAATATCAAATATTGAACCTTAAACCTTGAAGAGAGTCAAATCATCTCACCTCCCCCTTAACCACTAAATCAAGAGATCACTGAACGGTCACTGTCAAAAAATAAGCCATTAGTCAAAAGAGAAAGTGAGAAACAACAGCATATATGAGTTTAATGGGGAATTTAATCAATTTATTACTCACACTGTGTTGACGTAGTCATTTACGTAAAAACATATGATTAATTTCTGTCACATGAATTGGTCCATTATCAATGGTACAAAATAAGAAAATTAAGTCTATTGTAAAATATATTATAATTACTTTACATGCTAGTGGTAGATAATAAATAAAACAATATCATCCATAGAAAAAGGAAACTGAAGCACTTGGATAGTAGTAAGAGTCTGTTTACAATTAACCTAGCTAGGTTGGAAAAGATGTAGTGTGAAAGTAGTGATGGTTGGATTTTTATATACACAATATTAGGTATAATATTAATGTATTATGCGGTTGATGAAAAAAATATATTATTTATAAGTGTTTAAAACAATATTAACTATACTAAGGAAAAAAAAAATAAAATTGTAATCAAGTTTAAATTTATTGATGGAAATTCATCTCAATTATTTAATTCACTTATCTTTTTACTCTAATAAACGAGTAACTTGAGATCTCACATGGTAGCACCACAATCATTCTCACCAAATTTTTCCGTCTCTCTCTTCTCTTAAATAATTATCTTAATTATTAATATTATTATTATTTAAAATTCTTTTACATTTAATAAATTAAAAAAGAGATCTATGTATTAATGTTATTTCTAAATAAACAAATGTTTTATAAAATAATTGACTTTTTAAAGCATACAACTTTTTTAAAAATACAAAATGTTTTAAACTTGGTATTTTTAAAAATTCAATTTTCTAAAACAAAAAATAATTAAATTTGGGAATTACAATAAGAAAACCTTTAAAAATGACATTTTTATACGGTTTGTTTTTAAACAAAATGTTTATTTTTTTGGAAAAAATTTAAAAATAAAATTTTAAATAGTTGATATCATTGTTTTATTAGTTATAGTGATTTCTCATACGTAATTTTAGTCATATCATATCTTAAAATATCATTTTATAATTAATAAATTTTATTATATTAATATTTTATTTATTCACCATGTGTAATACACGGGTTTACTAAAGCTAGTATTGATAATATATTGGGTAACTTATTGTTTTTTTAGAGTAAATTACCATTTGCATCCTTGTGGTTTGGTGATTTTGACCATTTGCATCCCTACAGTTTAAAAATCCTCATATACACCCTAACGTTTCATTTTTGTTCCCATTGACATCCAAATTACTAACGACGTTAAATAATTCAGTTAATTTTTTAGAAAATGACGAAATTACCCTTGATACAATTTAATGGGACCATCCACGTCATCTTCTTCTTCTCCTTTGACCACCACAAACTCCCTTTCTCTCTCTCTCTCTTTCTTTCTCAAATATAAACACACACACACATTCTCTCTATCTCTCTCATCACTCCATCACCACCACCATCAACACCATCAACACCATCAACACCACCACCGTAGGTCTAGCAGCTTCTTTATCGTAAGCTCTAGCAGCTTCTTCCGCTGTGTTGAACGTACCCAACCAAACCCTAACCCCTTTCCTCGGGTCACGAATCTCAGCCGCCCATTTGCCCCACGGTCGCTGCCGTATCCCACGGTACAAATTCTTCCTCTGTTTCTTCTTACAGCTCCTGCTTTCCTCATGCCCACAACCTTGAATCGTTTGAGTTTTGACTCGCACCCACCAACAATCAGGTACCAATTTTGTTTCTTGCACAGGGGTTGCTTTCAAGATTCTTACTTTGATCAGTGCGTTGTGATACATCCACTGACTTTTAAAGATTTTGGGTTTTTGATAGTTTCGGTAAAGAGTGTGTGTGGTGAATGGCGAATCGGAATTTGGAGAAATTGGCGTCGATTGATGCGCAATTGAGGCTTTTGGTGCCTGGGCATAAGACAGTCAGAGAATGATAAGCTGATTGAATATGATGCTTTGCTGTTGGATAAGTTTCTTGATATTCTTCAAGATTTACATGGTGAAGGGCTCAAAGAAACTGTGAGTTTGTGATGATCTAATTGGTGTTTGAGTTGTTTTCTTGGTGTTATCGATTGAATTTTCATGTTAGATTTGTAGTTTTGATTGCTGTTTAGTGACGTGATGAAGCGATGAACACCCATTTGTGTTTGATCTCTTAAGGGTGAAAAACCAACATGTGATCTTTTGCAGAATATATCCCCTTTTTGTGTTTATGTTTGAGAAAGAATGAGAGAGAGAAAGAGAGTTTGCGGTGGCGGCGGTGGCGGTGGCGGTGGACGGGTGGTGGGTGGGTGGACGGGTGGTGGACGGGTGGTGGGTGGGTGATGGAGGTGTTGACTCCAGCGAGAGAGAAAAAAAGGGTAGTGGGTTAGGAGTTTTAAGGGTATTTTCGTCATTTTATAAAAAATTAACTGAATTATTTAACATCGTTAGTAATTTGGATGTAAACGGGAACAAAAATGAAACGTTAGGGTGTATATGAGGATTTTTAAACTGTAGGGATGCAAATGGTCAAAATCACCAAACCACAAGGATGCAAATGGTAATTTACTCTTTATTTTATTTTATTTTGGTAATCATATGTTAAGTTTTATGACCAGCGGATCTGGTGGTCGACAATCGTTCGGACTTGGTAAAGGTTGTCGGAAAGCGAAAGGCCAAATTATATTCAAATTACTATCATAAATAAGTTAACTAAGTTTTAACTATATGTTAAAAATAAATTACAATATACAATGCTAATGAAAAATAGTAATCGTTAAAATAGTTGATATCAAAATTTAAACTAACTTTGTACACGTCAAATTAATTTTGAATTAAGTCGTAATTGTTAGTGTAAATAAACTTGGTAAAAAATATTAATGGTACAAATTAAAATTAGTTCACTAAATATTAACAAATCCGAATTTAAATTTAAAAACAATGAATTAATTGGTGGGATATTAAAATTTTTTAATAATTAAATGATAATCAGTTGAATATCAAAAACACGTAGCATGAATATCCAAAAACAGTTGACATACTTGTTATAAAAATAACTAACACAAAAATTAAAATATAATCGAACACATTAACGAACATAAACGGACACACTATCGAATATTCACGAACGGACATTAATGAACATAAACGAACACATTATCAAACATTCTTGAACATAAATAAACGAACACAGCTTGTGTTCATGTTCGTTCATTTAACTAACGAACGAAATTTTCTTGTTTGTGTTCGTTCATTACTAAATGAACGAAAATAAACGAACTTACGTCCGAACAATTCACGAACTGTTCGCTGAATGTTTAGTTCGTTTGCACCTATAAGTCTAGATTGTCACAATAACTATAAGTTTGTAATTTACAAATTAGAGAGTCGCACATTTGAGCCATGGGCGAAGCATAAGGGAGAACGGGGGGTCACCCCCCTCTTTTTTTAGTCGGTAGTGTTAAATTTTAGTCCGTTAGTGTAATTTGTAACCCGGTATGTAATTTTTAACTCGATGGTGTAAATTTTTATATAAATATCGAGTTCGCCCCTAATAAATATTAATTTCGACCTCCCCCCTCTCGCGCCCCCCGTACGATAATTTTCAAGCTCCGTCACTGATTTTAGCACAATGTACTATGTACATGCATGGTAGGTATGGTCTTCGAATATTTAAGCTACATATGATTTTGGAAAGAAGTAATTATATTAGATTAATTATGGATGTGACTATCAACTAAAGTCATTTCTTTTCATAGTTTTAGTTACATTACATAATAATAGATACATAATTACATGCACACTATTTTGGTTTTCAAAATATACCAAGCATACCACGTTACTTGCTTCACCTTTCTGTTTTTGGGAAGCTTTCATATAATTGTCTAGTTTTTGAAAAGTTGTACCTTTTCTTTCGATAAACGCACTAGACTTTCACAGTTACTATAAGTTTGCAATTTTCAAATTAGAAAAGTTGTAGATTTGAGACTAGAGGTAAAAAAAAACCGGTTTGAAAAAAGAAAAAAAAAAGGTAAAAAACGAGCTGGTTTGAGCCAAACAGGTTCCTAGCCCGACTCGAACCAGCGGTTTGTATACCGGTTTGATAGCCCAACATCAAAAATCGGTTAGTAAAAGGTTTTGATTAAAAAAACTAGGATAAAAACCGTTAAAAAAACAGTTTACAAACCAGTCCAAACCGATTTGAGCGGTTTGAAAATTGTTAATGAAAAACCGGTTTGAAACCGAACCGGAACCGGTTTGTACATATTCAAAAAAAGTGGGTGCTTGGGTATATATTTTTAGAATTATATGAAACCCAAGTGGATATCCGAACAGATATTTGATTTTAAAAAAATATGTATTATTTAATAAATTTTATAAAAAAATAATTTATTTATTTAAAAAGATTTCGGATATCCGAAATTTTTATTTAATAACTTTTAGAAAAATATTTCTGATAAATCAGATATCTGAATATCCAAAAATCCTCAAAATCACTATCCGAATCCGAAATTTTGGATATTTCAGATTTGGATTAAATCATCATTTGAATACAAAATTCAGATGGTTCGGATTCGGATTTTCGAATATTTTGGATTTGGTTTCGCATTCGATATATTTTAACACCCTTAACACCTACCATTAAGATTTTATCATCAAGGAAAGAAAAGTGAAAAAAGAAGTTTATTAGACACTGATCTTACGATTTAGTTGATCGTATAATTCTATTGATAAAGTTTAGAGTATAAAATCCAGAAATTTTTAACACCCCTGTAATTCAATATTCAAATGCATGTAAAATATTTTATTTTTTAAAGAAGATCATGTTAAGTAACCATTATGTAAATATATCCGCAAGTTATTCTTAAATGCTATTAATAGCAGCATATATAAGTCCAGACATATTTTTTTGCATAGTAAGAAAATATCAATTTCAAAATGTTTGGTCCATTGTAAAAAACAAAATTTGCAGCAACAGATAGTGTTACATTGTTGTCACAAACAGTTTAATCGGAACAAACATTGGTACAACCATTATCTTTTCGAAAGATCTTTACCTAGAGTTTTCTTTATATACCTAAGCAACATCAATGCCAGCTTCAAATGTGATATGATAGGGTTATGTAATAACTCGGTAACTCGACCATGTTCTAGTATCATGTTTGGTGACCACTTTGGTTTGGAAGAAGGTGTCGAATTGGTGCAAGAGTTCATCGTCGAGATTCACAAAAACAAGAATATCAAGACTCCCACAGGATAATTTCGTCCCAACTGCTTATTGGGCATTTTGAAAGGCGAGAAACAATCAGATTGTTGGGAACAAAAGGTTGTCGGTTCAGCATATGATGAATAAAGTATGGTTCAAACATTAAGTCATTAGTTTGTTTTCTTTGAGTTTAATATATTTGTTGCCTTTCAAAAAAAAGAGTTCATAGAAGCTTTTACTAAGAAAAACACAAACCCATAACTTATTAATTGCATCTCACATATGACTCTGATTATTTGTGTATAATTTAAATGAAATTCATGTCTACAACCTAAATTTCCAACATATATAATGGGTCCAGTCACATTTATAGAAGGATGCTTTTATAATTGAACAATAAGCTAAACCATATGGTCCAATTTGCTAATAAAAGAACGCCATAAGGGAGCTCACCTTAGCCCAACTGGTTAAGGTGAGGTACCCATGATATGTAAATAAAGTGAGGTCATTGGTTCAAGTCTCACTCTGAGCAAAATGCTCAGAGTTGAGCCAGGGGGTTTTCTCAGCAATGGATTCCTCCTGAGGGGGTTGGGACTTGGGGGTACGGTTCCGGCTGGGAAACGGGTAGGTGGGCCCGATTAAGATAACACCTATCATCCAAAGCATTGTCGTACATTGCCGTTAAAAAAAAAAAGGAACACCCACGAAACCAAATGGATGATCAGTTTGCACGGTTTCATCAGTCTGATGATCAGTTTGAACACCGTTCAAAAAATAAAAAATAAAAGAACACCCACGAAACCAAATGGATGATCAGTTTGCACGGTTTCATCAGTCTGATGATCAGTTTGAACGGCTTTAGCAGTTTGCACGAAACCAAACTAATGATAAACGGTTACCATTCTGTCAATAATTTAGATGCTTTAACATATTATCAGTATTAGAACATAGGGGTTAATCCCTCGATTAGTTGTGAACTCTATACATTCTCAGCAAATGCAATGCAAAATATATGTTCACCTGTCTGAACTCTATGTGTTCACATGTCTGAGCTCTACATATCGGAGTAACTTTTTTAGTTGCTTATTCTAATCTAATCTTAATTACTATTCATATACTTCACATACACCGTATATTCGTTAGGCTCTCCAGCTGAAAACCAGCTCATATGCCAAAGGTCCTGGCTGACTCTAGCATCGATTGACATCTGACATTGTAGAAAACAAAGTAAGCACAAAACATGACAAGTGCAGTTAACAAATATTCATCAATGCAGTTGATGCTATGAAGTATGAACAGATTAATCTTTAATATTTGAATATGTGTTTTTTCAGGATTAAAAGATGTTGGTACTTACTTTTGGGACCATGTGTTTACCAATGCAACGCCTTTCACAAATCGGGTTCTGGCCCATTAGTTGGTATGCTAAGGTTGAGGCTCTGGGCGGGCTGGTTTGGCATTGACAAGAGGCCGCAGAGCCTTCACAACAATTGTCATATTTGGCCGGAAATCTGCCTCGTATTGGATACAAAGTGCAGCAACTGCTGCCAACTGATAACCAACAACAATTTACCATCTATGGTGGATAGCGCTATTTTGACATGTTTACTTACAGATGGGTCAATTTGGGTTTGTTTTATCAAAAAAGTTAGCTGAAAGGGGAATGCATTAAAAATGGACCAAAGTTGTTTTATTCATAGAGAGAATGGGTCAAACAACTTGAAAGTCATCCAAAGTCTAATATGAAGTATACAGCCACTTAAATCATTATGATATGAAGATTTAGATTATTGTTCTAATAATTATTTTGTGTGATCATGATCAACGCATTAAATAGTTAAAAAAAGATTAAATAAGACACAAAAAGTGTTTGCGGTTCGATTAACAAGAACCTATCTTTTTTCAAAATTTGACCCGACCAGTTACCTAAGTGGCTACCTAAGTGGCCCACCTTGCCACTAGTAGTTTTTTTTTTCTCTATGTGAAACATATATGTGTCTACCAGTTGAAAATTTTATTTCAAGGAGAGGAATATAAATAGACCTTAGCAACTGCTTTTGGGGGGTAATCATCGTTTAACTTCGGATCAACACATTGCTTTACTTTATCTTCACTCAACCTTGGAGTCGCCTGTAACAACCACAACATAGATTGCAATGTTTCATTTGATTCACACTTATGTGTTTCTTAATTAGTTAGATACCTAAAACATACTTCATCGAAAACAAAGTTAAAAAATCATCACGGATTTTAGTTGGTACCACCACTTTCTTTTAGAGGTGGCAAATTGGACCCCTTTATACATAAATGGGTAAAACAGGTTAACCAACTTAACTAAAAACAAAATGGATCAGAAGGATTGAAAGTCATCTGAAAAGTATTCAAAATTCATACAATGATAGGAACCAAAACAGTGAGCTATAGATTACTGAAAAGCAAGGATAGAAACAACCCAATTCGAGCAGGGTAGGGCTCCAATTATAGACAATGACACATAATAAAACCAGGCAAGACTCAAAATGCAGGAAAACAACAATACTTAAACTAAGATTAGGTGGGAATAGTTAGCACTTGCATTTCAAATACTTTCCCTCCAATTAGTCTCCCTCCAACCCGTTTCCTTCTACCCAGCCGAGAATGGGTCAGCTCCGACCCATTTGGACCCAACAATGGGCTCGTATGATAAAACCTTCTACATAGCGTTTTTATAAAAGAAGTTGAGATACTTTGTGATAATATAGTACTGTAAACATTTTAAATGCACTGTGTATCAATAAAATTCAGAAAGAAATGAAGATTGATTGGCATCCAGCCTAACAGATACTGAAAAGAATTGCAAGTTTTGACACAAGCAACCCATGACCGTTAACTTCTTATTATTGAAACGTGGAAATCCCCAACAAAAATTTGCAATTGTCATGAAATATCACAGAAGGATTGCTGCAAATATTGATGTAAATGAGAGTGTTAAAAAGGATTGTAGTCGTAACACACCCAAGTAACAAGACTTTGTTCTCCTTTTGGTAACGTATGATCTACGGGCTTCCTTCCTGTCAAGAGTTCTAAAAGAACAACCCCTAAACTGTAAACATCACTCTTCTGACTCATCTGCCCAGTCATTGCATACCTAAGTCAAAATTTATAAGTATTAGCCCAATTTCATCAACTTCTCTAACTAACTTTTTGAAAGAAATTAGGATTCTAAAAAGCCATAGAAAACTTCTATTGCTGATGATGTGATAGGGAAGATTATAGGTGGCATTCTGATGTATATAATTATGAACGAGTTGATTTGAGTTGCATTTTATCTAAAACTGCTCAAATAAAAAGGTGTCAGCTATTGGAGAAGTCAGCCCGGTTGAAAGTAGCCCAAAGCTTATATGATTTGCTTTTCTTCAATTTTTTATCATAGTATCATTATCTCAACATCATAATTAAACAATAATTAATTAAATAAAAAATGAAAACTGGAAAGGAAATATGTTACTTGCAACCTAATCATGCCCGTTTCTACTCATACTAAAACAATGATCCATTTCAAACCAAACCTGTTTACCCAACCCACTGGCCCGTTACTTCCATTACTTATAAATGACCCAATTCAAACCATTACCCAGCTCGCCCAGATTGCCACCTCTAAGGAAAACAATAGCAAGACTTACTCTGGAGCGTGGTAGCCAAAAGTTCCCAAAACTCTAGTTGAATGCAAGTGAGCTGCAGTGTCAGAAGGATTGCTCAAGTTGAAATCAGCTATCTTGGATTGAAAATCATCAAACAGTAGGACATTGCTTGACCGAATATCACGATGAACAATAGCTGGTTGAACCTTTTCATGTAAATACTCAAGACCCCTTGCTGCACCATAAGCAATTTTAGCTCTTTGAGCCCAAGTGAGAAGTGGGCCAGGGGTAGCCCCTTCTACACCCTTTTTACCTATAATCACCAAATAATGTACCCTCTGTAACATTAAACTTGAAAACGCGGTAAAGAGTAAAACAGGAATGGAAAGGTTATTTGTGTACCGTGTAATACATCATGCAAAGAACCCATGGGTGCATACTCGTATACCAAGATTCGGTTGTTTTCCTCTAAGCAATAACCAAGCAACTCAACAAAATATTCATTCTTAAGTCTTGAAACTAGTGATAGCTGCATACATTAACATATATATTAATCTTCTTGTCCTGTTTCTTTTAATGACAGAAAACATATGCATCATCTTTATACTATAGATGCCAAGCACTATATTAATATTCATCAAAACTATTGTCAGCATAAGTTCATTAAGACTAATGAATTATGCATTCTAAAACTAACTATTTGATTATTTAGACTTCAAGAAGTAATAATAATAAGTCCTAAAATTTGAAAATATGATTTAAAAAAAAGAAATTATAATGGATAATATGAAAATTTTCTTATTTTAATTTTAATGCTTCAGCAATAAAAAAGAATGACAATGTTGGTCACTTTCTCAATGATTTTCTTTAATAATTATACTTCACCAAATGCTCAAATGGTTATTACAACTTCAAACCAAAGATTCTTGTGTGCACACACAGACATTATCTTAAGCATGGTTTATTACACCTGGTTATCTCATTGTTATTATTCAATAACACGTAATCATTTCAAAATGCACATCCATAATTCCATACACACTCCCTAAGTTACCTACTAGAACCTTGTTTCTTTAATTTAACCTCTCAAGATAAATAAACATCTTTCTGTTCAAAGTTCAAACCCCTAATATAGATTCTTTTGTCATTACTAATGATATAAAAAACCTAAACTCTCACCTGGTTTGTAAATTCAGAGTCAGGCTCAGGGGAAGAGCTGGTATCCAACATCTTTATGATTGCTTCTTGCCCATCACTTAATTTCCCATAATAAACTTGACAATAAGAACCATCTCCAATCAAAGCACGTGAACCGAAATTACCAGTCATCTCGTTTAACTCAGCCAATGACAGTTTTGGTGCTTCAATTGGTAAGGCTTGTTGAGTGGCCCCGCTTCTAACCACTCCGCTGCTCCTAGGTTCTCCTCTATTACTACCTATAAAAAGCATCATAATTATGAGATAACCATGTAAGAATTATAATTTACAATGTTTACAGGATTATTACCTCCTCCTCCTCCATAAGTGGGTCCTTTCGGTGCTGCTGTTTTAGCTTTGCTCGCGTTCGTATCGTGAGTGGAGTCCTCTTTCCCACCTCCACAGCATGAGAACATTATAGAAACGTGGGCATAATAATCCAAATATATGCTCTCTACACTTATTTCCAACAAACAATGTATCTTTATATCTATGATTTACACAAGAGAATTCCTGCATTTTCAAATATTCAAACACAAAATCTTGATCAACGACGGTAACCCATGAAAAAAGATAAACTTTTTTTCCTTTCTCCATAGAGAAAACAATGTCATTGCAGAAAGCTATAAATTCTTGCACCCATTGAGGCATTTCATCAAACAAGTGATGGGCATAACCAATTAAACCAAGAAACCGCATGACATTCGAAATATATACGTGAAATTGACATGTTAACATCATAACTCACCTTATAATCACAAGTTGATGCCAAAAATCTAACAGAAAGATGATATCCAGAGAAGCAAAAAGATTGAATCAGGGATCGAAAGGGGGGAAAGCAAGAAGACGTATGGGGCTTGATTTGAGTGGAAACAATTTGGGATTTTCTTAATTCTGGATTCTTTCCCCCCCAATGAGAAATTCAGAAGATCAACCTGGTTCGAATGGAAATCAATTTCTGTTTCGAGGGCTCTTTTGTATCATTTGCAATTTTGCATACATGATGCATCTACGTACCCTTTTCAAGGTTTATTTTTCAAAATTTGGAGTTATGATCAATAGTTATTTATTTGTGTTATATATGAAATTTGCCTTTCAAAAAAAAAATTTATTTGTGTTATATTTTATATAAAACTTATAAGTAATTTCGTCATTAGCTTCATATGTTATATCATGAACTTCATAAATTAACTATTAATGTACATTACTCTAACAGTTAATTTAAATGGTGGACAACTTTAAAAAAAATATTAAAAGCGTAAACATGCGGAATGTAAAAATATATAATACTGAATGACATGAAGTGGTTTGTCCTCAATCAAGATTAAGAACGTGTTATGGAAGGAGAATATTTTTAGCATGTCTTAATAAGTTTGTCTTTATGGTCGACATCATAAGGATAAAATTGTTTGGCTTTCTGATGAAACCTTTAATCTAAGATAGTCAGGCTTGGTATTACTGTCGTGAACCTTATAAGTAAATGAGTGAGTGAACTTAATGACCCGAGGTGATATGCTTAGTTTTGGTTGGGAATATAGAGGAAGCAGCCATGGCGTACAATAATGCCACCATGCTAACAATTTTCATTATATGGTTGACTTAAATCATTTGTAGAAATCAGTGTTCACATAACATCAAATAGGAATTAAAATATGAGTCGAACAACTTTCTGTCTTGTATTTCTATCTTACAAATCGAGGGTTAATTTCCTTCACGAGGGAGTCTTGGTGATGAAGAAAAAAAAAAAACCTTGGTGATTAAGTTTTTATAACTTGTTAATAAAAGAGTGAAATAATCATTTCAAGTATCTAATAATAAGAGTAAAATGATAATTCCATATGTACTTAACATAATCATCAAACCTACATTAATGTTAAGGATATTTGAAAAATATATTTAATGTATCTAAAATGTGTTGGATAAATGTACTTAACAAAATGTGTTGAATAATTAGAGTAAAATGATAATTTCATATGTACACTATTTTACTTACAATGAGATTTGAACATTCACTACTTTAGAGAGACATCATTTTATTTTAGTATTTATAAACAAAAGACTAAGGGGTTGTTTGATAGTCTCTTAATAATTAATAAGAGCGTAGCTGTTAATGATTAATAACATCTTAATAGTTAAGAGATAACCATAATATTGAATGATTGACAAGCAACCCTCTCTCACAAATATTCAAGAAAGATATCATTATATCATTTAATTGTAATAGTTGAATGTGTAAAGCTTCTCCGAGTAAAGTCTTATTTTAGTCAACATTTTAAAAGGTTAATTAACCATAATATTGAATGGTTAACAACCAACCCTCTCCCACAATCAGATTTGAATATTCAAGAAAGACATCATTGTATCATTTAATTGAAATAGTTGAATGTGTAAAGCTTCTCCTGAGTAAAGTCTTATTTTAGTCAATCTTTTAAAAGGTTACGCAGTGGACGCTTATAGTACATCATGATTTGAATCAGTGAATTCATAAAAATGGTTAAAAAACTCAAATAACCATCTCTATTAAAAAAAAAGGATAATACTTGACAACAAACATTTTAACACAATATATCTTACTTCAACCCATCAAATTCGACGTATCAACAATAACAACTTTATGATTGTATAAAGGTTTCCAAAATCTAAAGGCCCGAAGCCTCATCATAGATTAAAGCTTGACATGCTTAGGAGTGAGCATAAATCGGGTATAACTAAAAAACTGAGAACCAAATCATAATTTATCCAAAACTGATAACATGCACATGGATTGGTTTTTGATCTTTATATTCTTAAAAAGTCAGACATGGGTCGGTCCTCTGGTCCTGACCAAGGGCAACCAAACTATCTAAGACCAAACCGAATGAAATTAACACATCAATTTTGCAGCCCAATCAATGACCAACAAAGCAAACCTAAACTCCAACCAATTTCTACATGCACAAAAAAGTTTCACCAATTCAAGTGCATAGATTTGCATCTCCTGTTTTGCACTTTAGTTTGATCAGTTTCGCCGAATTCAATACCTTTTTTAACCCAAAGTTGTTTATAACATCCTAAAATAATAGGCTGGAGAGTTTCAAAATTCTTACTTAAAGTTTGATATTTTTAATAATCATATGAAGCTGTAACAATGAATCTGTCCAAATCTATTTTGATATTACAACAATCTTTTTTTTTCATTTGTTGGTCAATACTTTTAATAGCCTAGAACTTTTCTAGATTTTAGAGTTGCTTTTGTTATCGAATCGGGTGTCTCTTTGTAAACGGTCTCTCTATCTCCCAAGATAGAGGAAAGACTCGCCACCACCTACCCCTAAACCCTGCTCTTGAGTGGTATATACTGGGTATGTTTGTTTGTTTGTTTTATTTTCTAAGTTCAAGACTTATGTAGCATTTTCTAAGAATTTCCGGCAGCCCTTCCTTTTAATAGCCTCAAACTTTCCTAGAACTTAGAGTTGCGTTCTTAATATTAGACGGTTAATAACAATGTATTGTCTCATTAATCAAACCCACAATCTTACAATTATAAAAGGAAAAAAAAAGTCGGAAGGAGTGCCCTTGAAGCAGAAAGCGACACACGTCGAGCGAAACATTTGATTTTCTCTAATAACTTGTAATATTTAACTAAAATTTAAAATCTAAATACATGGTTTTGTTTATCTTTTATCAACATTCTGGTATAGAATTTATTGCAAATGCGGATATTTTCAAAATAAAGTATTTTTTGCCACGTGCTCGAATGCGATGGAACGTATTCACAAAGCTCAACCACCCAACGTTTATAATTTGCTCGAACATATTTACGACATAGAAAATATTAAAACTTAAAATAAGAGAGAATGCTAGGTATGAGAGATGTGAAATATCACTCTCCCCACCCTAAGACCATGTAACATATATAGTCTTGCAGCTGGGATAATGGTGCTTGACAAGAGTCATGTCACCATTGCGTGGGTGGTCTTGCCACAGAAATAAAGCAGCATAAATGAGACAAACAACAATCAAAATTCAAATATAAAACAAGATACATAATTCAAAATAACAAAAAAACATACCCAGTAATTCCCACTCAAGAGCAGGGTCTGGGAGGGGTAGGTGGTGGCGAGTCTTTCCTTTATCTAGTGAGATAGAGAGACTGCTTCCGAACATAATTCAAAATAAGAACATACTAAAAAACTGTCAAAAGCCCACAAGGCGCACACCTAGACCTCAGGCCAACCTAGCATGGCCTTGTCGCCTCGCTTCAACAGTCCCATTCGTAGAAATGCACAGGCACTTGTTCTGAACAAATGCCAGTGGAAAATCGTGTAAACAAGTTTGAAACAATCACACTAATATTAATTAAACAACCTAAAACATGTCGAGAACCCCTAAAAGTGGTACACATACTAAGCGTCTTGCTAAAAAGGCCCTTACTTTATAAGCAACATGCTCCCAGGCCCAAGAGTCACCCTTTGTGCATTGAGTACGTCTTGCGCCTTCAACAATCATGCTAGAAATAAAAATTACCAACATTGAAGCAGGTATTTACAACATAAAATCAACATTTCAACACTAACACGTGAGTTTCAAGAATGAGAAGAGAACAACTGAACATATGAAAAAGAGGAGAAAACTTGTGGACTGGTTTTCATCAAACATGGCCCATAAAACTAGAAGCTAGCAATAGCACATCGAAGCTACCATGGTAGCCAGGGCAGTATAGGCACACCAGCCATTGCTTGAAGTCAAATTGCGCCTAGGGCCTAGGCGCGCCTCAATGACGCTTTTTACGTCACATACTAGAAATGAAACTGATTCAAATTGGACATTACCAATAACCTATTTTTGAGAATATCCAGAATTGAGAAACCGTTTTTCAGAAACTCTAGACCTATTAACCTATAATGACATAATATAAACAAAACTAGTTCAATTCTTATGTTTTGCTTTCTCAGTCTTGAACAAGATCAACTGAAATTGCTTGATAGAAGGTTTCAAGAATACAAATCGATTTCCAGCATTTGTTCAGAAAACCCCAAGTTCCTAACAAGGCTCGTATCAGAATCAAACAAATATTTCAAATGAGCTACAACTATGCATAAGCATTCCTTAAAATCGTCAAAACAAAAATTGTCAAAGAATTTAATGTGATTCCAACCCAAACTTTATACAAATTCGAATCAATATCACACTATATCCAACCTGTCAAACCATATCGGTCAGCAACATTGTACATTACAAGTTCATCCCATGTGTGGCCAAAAAGACGTTCACCTCCAATGGTAAACGTGAGGGCCCACGAAGCTAGCATGGTGGAAAATACTGTGAACCCTATTGCTGATCCCACAATGTCTATAGAGAAAACAAAAAAGCTTCCAACATAAATACATAAATGCATCAAAACCACAAAATCATTGACAAAGTATTTTACATAAATGCACAAAACCACATAATCATTGACAAAGTATCATTTCCTAATTCCTAGTAAACATAGATTCCAATCTTGTTACTTCTTGGCAAATTTGTGAAATCTTCTGTATTTGACAGTTGACACATCTGTAAGTATTAGTGATAGATCTTCACTCTTTAAGTCTCAACTATCTTTCTGTTATAAATGATTTGAACTCAAGTAAGGCATAGGTCACAAGTTGATAGATATCACGGTCCTTATTAGTTTTTTTATCAACTTTCATTTTTATTATCCGTACAACACGTTTGTTCGTTAGGTGTTTAATTTATTAGTTGTGCACCAAAACAGAAACATAAGATGCTATTCAAACCAAAGATTTTTCTTAAAGGCACACTATTTTTTTGTGGATGAGGACCATATGAGGTGTGAAGAACAAGATATCCTACGTATTATAGACTAATTCCCCAAGTTCTTAGTTCGTGGTGCTTAACTTAGCTCTCTCGCTTTGTCCAGGGTCTGGGGATGGACCGGATCGTTTCCCTGATGTATGCTGTCTTACCCTACACTTCGTGTAAAAGGCTGTTTCCCACGGCTTTAAACCATTACCCCAGTTATCTTTCATATCTTCCACAAATTCTTGCCATAAATTGTCTTACATCATACTGCTTTCATAGTTAAAAACAAAGGCCAGAGACAATTTCAAATTTTCATTTAACAGAAATACATTCTCATATAACAGAGGAGGCCGCATTTTATGCCCTAACATACGACATCTCTAGCATCACAAACACAACAATAAACAAATTCCACACACTCTCGCCCAAAAACGAGATTCAATTCAGTAATTAAGCTTATAATACAGGAGAATTTGTACAAAATCAAATTGAAATCAACTTACAGGGGCGGATTTGGGGGAAAGAGCGAGAGTGACGAAGAACAGGCCAAAAGTAGTAGCAATTGACGGCCCACAGCAAGGGTAGTAAGAGGAAGCCAAAACGGAAGAATTTGCGGGCGTAATTGACGGAGTCTTGCTCCGATAGACCCAATGGTCCGTCGATCGTGGGCCACTCCGGTGAAGATAGTGATGAAGTGATGTTAGGGTTAGAATTAGGGTTAGGGTTTTGGTCATTGCGTATGGGATTGGGATTGGGATTGGGATCTGTACGGGGGATTATCAGAACTGATGATTCCGATGGGATCACTTCCTCCGATGATCGATCCATTCCTCTATCTCCCTCTCTGCTTCTCGTTACAGGAAAGGAAAAACGAAAAGACAACAATCAACAGTCAACACCCAATCCAACAAATTAAGGTCAAGTATATAAGTATTATTTTTTTTTTTTTTTATAAATTAGATTTTAATAATTCAAACTATTAACTATTAATAGATAATAGAGTAAATTATCATTTGTATCCCTGACGTTTGTTCATTTTAACCACTTGTGTCCCTGCGGTTTTAAAATTACCATCCGGCCCCTAATGTTTTATTTTTATTCCCGTTTGAATCCATATGACTAACTCCGTTAAATTATTCAGTTAATTCTGTGTGAAAATGACTAAATTGCCCTTAATAATATAAAATTGAGTAAACTAGTTTGTAGGACCACCATCTTCTCTAACCTCAAACACACACACACACACAAAACACACACTCTCTCACTCTCATTCTCATCTCTTCATCACCCACCACCATAAGCCTCCCACTCATTAGCCACATCAATCGGGCCTCCGGTGTAGAAGAAGATCGATCTCCGGCGGTGGAGACTGGATCGGCTTCCTGTGGCTCCCCAACCCCGAATCACCATTGCCGGTGGAGACTGAATCGGCTTCCGGCGGTGGAGACTGAATCGGCTTCAGTGGAGACTGAATCGGCTGTCGGCGTCGGTGGTGCATCGGCGAGGAACGGTGTAGAAGAAGATCGATCTCCGGCGGTGGCCCCAAATCATGTCTCCTCGTCCTCACCAACCACCGCTTCCTGTGCTCCCCAACCCCGAATCACCATCGCCACCGTCGCCATCTCCGATGTGTGATTAAATGTTACAAAATACTACCTTTACCTACTACCTTTACACATTACACCCCTCTTCTTCTCCAGTCGAATTCGACAGTTCAAAATGCTAGTTGCAAATCGGAACCTTATAAACCAACCATACGCCTTCATCTTCAATCAATTTGATCGTACAATTTCTTAATTCGAGTTGAATTTCAGGATTGTGATGATCTAACACTGAGAAGGTTTCTTCGGGCTCGTGATCTGGACATCGATAAAGCTAGTGCAATGTTTCTGAAATACCTAAAATGGAGAAGAACATTCATTCCAAACGGATCGATTTCAGCATCAGAAGTTTCAAATGAAATAGCACAAAACAAGATGTTTATGCAAGGATCTGATAAGATCGGACGTCCGATCACCGTCGTGTTCGGTGGTAGACATTTCTGCAACAAAATTGGGGGTCTGGAAGAGTTCAAACGTATGATCTTAAACATCTCACATCCCAATTTTGTTCGTAGATGAAGTATTTCTTCAATTTTTAATTGGATTCAATCGGTGAATTGCAGGTTTTGTGGTGTTTGGGCTGGACAAATTATGTTCAAGGTACAAATTTTTATTATTATTATTTGATTATTTTAGAATGGGTTTGACTATATATCGCTCCTGGTTGTTAAATGTAACCCCTTCTAGTCAATTTGGTAGTGGTGGGGGCTGTGGTGGGGGCTGTGGTGGTGATGGTGATGGTTGGCTGTGAAGGTGGTGATGGGTGGCTATGGTGGTGGTGATGGGGGTTGCGGTGGTAGTGATGGGGCTGTGGTGGTGGTGATAGTGGCTGTGGTGGTGGTGCTGGTCGGTTGTCATGTACTCATGGTGATGACCCGGTGGTGGTGGTGATAGGGGTGGTTGTGGTGGTGTCGATTTGAAGAAGATGATGTTAATGGATGGGACCCACAAGGTTTTTATTGTATTATTTAATTTTAAGGGTATTTTCGTCTTTTTGATAATAATTTTAACAGAAACATTAACAGTGTTAGTTATTTGAACTCAAATGGAGATAAAAATGAAATGTATAGACTCAAATAAGGATAACATGAAACGTTAGGGGGCGGATGACAATTTTGAAACCGTAGGGATGCAAGTGGTTAATATGAACAAACGTCAGGGATGCAAATGGTAATTTTTAACTTTTTACATTCTTAACTTTTACATTTATTAGCAACAACGGTCACAATGACATAATTTTTAACTTTTTATGTTTGATTATGAACAAAATGAATAAACATACAAGTTAAATTAAACTGAGCCTAATATACATATAAACCGAGCATAAAAAAATTGAAAAATTGTGTCACTGGGATTGTTGTTGATAATAAAAGTGAAAGTTGGAGTGTTATCGGTGAATTTAATAGTATGAATTATAATATAACAGTATCTAATAGTTTGGTTTATTAAAGTCAAATTTGGCTTTTTTTTATAGAAAGGCCAACAAATATACAAGTGAGAATGATGTAACCTTTTGGTTGAGTGATAATATTTTGATTCTATTAAATGGGAGGTCATGAATTGATGTTTCGTTTGGGATAATTTGTTACTAGTTGAGTCAAGAGTTTTGTTTGGTAGGTGAACCAAGTCACAATGTTCTATACTTTGGATGGAAGAGTGATCTATTTTCCAGAATGACTAAGAGTGCGACACACAATTATAAGTAACACAAATTGTAATAATCCAATTCAAATTCATAAAAAAAATTCATTTTACTATACCTTTATCTCATACATGAATTATAGCACTTTAATACTAGATCTTCATTACATGAGTAAACAATAGCCCGCGAATGGTAGACCTCTATCTCATGCATGAACTATATCTTTACCTCACGGGCAAAGCTACATCATATAAATGCTAGACACCAGTTATGTGGGTAAACTATAACAACAATGTACTAGACCTCTAGAAGGGTAAATCATGCTGTATTTTTTGTATATTGTTAGATTTGTTTAAAATGTGGTCACATTTTATAATGGTAAAATTTTAATTATGATGAAAATAATTCAAGAAACAAGTGGTTATCACGTATTCATGTGAGGTGATTTCTATACCAACTTTCAAGAGCACCAAGATAGTTTTTACAAAGTATACTACTTTCATGAAAGTCATCATCTTCAATATTGTTTCATAGTACAAAATCGCCTAGAACAAGAGAACATGTCTCCATATAATAACAAGAATGACAAACTTCAAATATATCAATTTCTCCAAACCAATGTGCTAGAGTTCTAATCAGCCTGTCGTTCATGAACCAAGTTTAATCTTCGTTTTTGGTTTTCAGGATTGGGTTCTCTCCTTGATCTTCGCTCGGGCAAAGAACACGCCTGCAATTAAACCTAAAACCAAAGGAAAACACAAAAATTGTGTTTAAGGTTGTGTTATAAGTTTTACTATGAAATTATAATGCGAATAGGGAAAATGGCTGACCAAAGAAAATACTGGCAGAGTTCTCCAAACTAGTAGGGACGTGAAATAGAACGATTCCAGCAACCGAGAGCGGAATCTTGTTCAGTGATCCCACCAGGCTGCAAAATTGCATAATATCGATAAGAAACATGTATACATCACATTCTTTTTGTCAGGGCGGGTTGGACGGGTCGAGTAACTAGTCAAAAGGGCAATTTTCTGTAAGCATAAATGGGCTGGGTTGTGACTAGAAATACCTCCCCGCATCCACCCACCCACAAACAATTTTATTTATTATGAACAATAGGTTTGTCAAATATAATTTTAGAAATAATATTGTCTTAATAATAATCTAAACTTTATAGAAAGACTTATAATTTTATGCATTAAAAATACACTTTCACCCGTTTCCTACTTAGCTCTCTTTTCTACCTATTTGAACTGTCAGAAATAACACACAACTATAACCGACTCATGCATAAGTAAAAAAGAAGCAACTTTCAACAAATCATTTAAACTAGCTGTTGAAGTGTTAATGCAAATAGTAAATAAAGCTATCTTTCCTTGAACAGAATGATATAAGAGTCTTAACAGAGTGATGACACTTACACTCATTCAATGTCCTACAGTTGACTTTCAATATAATAAAGAAAGAATTGACTTGCCTGTATGTAGTTGCTCCTGTTTGATGAAGAAACCACATAGAAGTGAAGCTAATTGCTAGCCCAAGAAATCCACTAAATGTCATCACCACCCAGAATGTGGGCATCCTCAAAAGGGGTCTGTCAATTATCACACACATTTATATTATTCATTAAATAATTTCAACTCTGTTGCACAAACAGAAAAGATAATAATGACTACAGAAATTTATAAGTTCAACAAGCCATCTAACTTCAATATGGTTATTTTAAATATTTGTTTATCATCATTACAATTTACAAATTAATAAACGGAATGGATTTGGTCGACGAATTCTCTTTATCTGTCTTTAGGTATTTTATATGCTTCATAAACAATAGAACAGCTTCTTTAGTCTCTGTGCCGAGTCAAATGTTGGAATGCATGGACTGGAGAAAATCCATAGTCACATGGATCGCGGTACGTTCCGGTACGCGGTACGGAAACGGGTACGCGGTTCGTCAATGTATAAAATTCGGTACGCGGGGGGTAGGTTCATTCGGAACGCCAATTCGGTAAGCGGTACGGTGTACCATATAGTGCAGTACACCGTATCCTATAAAAACAATCTATATTATATTTTTCAAAGATAGTGAGTGAATTACATATTAAAATAACACATTTTATAAGCATATTTTATAATGAAAGCAATGATATTGGTGCCAAAATTATCAACGAATAGTCAACAATCAATTGAATCAACCATTAATTAATAAAATGGAAACTCTAAAGTCTAAAAATTGCCTTTTCGATTCCCAATCGTGTATGTAATTGATTGAATTCACGAATCTTCGTGATCTGGTTCACCGAATCGTTGCGATCCGGTTCGCGAATC
This sequence comes from Flaveria linearis, assembly GCA_024085815.1. Classification (NCBI taxonomy): domain Eukaryota; kingdom Viridiplantae; phylum Streptophyta; class Magnoliopsida; order Asterales; family Asteraceae; genus Flaveria; species Flaveria linearis. The sequence goes on along the minus strand of CM044007.1, from coordinate 71,056,568 downwards.
GGATTAGAGTGGTTTGATTTCCATTGGAAACGTAATTCGCCTATTTCAGCGAACTGGATCGCGAATCGGGGAGCGATTGGTACGCGAATGAACCCGAATCTGGTACGGGCGATCCGGTTCACGATTCGTGGGGTGGGGGAGCGAATCTTGTGACTATGAGAAAATCTCATGAGTAGCAATAATTAGAAGGAATTGACATGGGAGTTTCGACCAGTTTACTTACGAATGAGTCAATTCAGGTTATCTATAAGATAAATAAATAGCATGAAAGAACACGGTTTAAATGGGTCGAACCTGTACAAATCTATTAGGGAAAAAATTATTTATTGAAATAATATCAATTTTTAATATCATATTTACAAAATAATTATAACTTTTCCAGGCCAACCCAACAAATTGACATGAACCTGGTTTGACCCAACCAGCAAGACTAGCCCATTTCACCAACTCTAGTTAGGAAGCAGGTTTCTAATATTTAAGCAAGTGAAGGGAAAAACAAACTCACGTGCTGTAAAGGTAATCCACCTCATTGAATATGTAGATCAACAGAAGTCCTAAGGGCAAGGACAATGTGTTGTTAAGTAAAACCATTGAAAACTCATTCAGGTTACCAGATTTGGTGACCTGTTTGGCTGTATCCATCACCCGACGAAGTGTTAACTGCGCCACAGCAAATTTTATAAAAAAGTAATCAATATCTGCATAAGCTTATTAGTTGAAGACCTTGCAAAATATATAAAAAAATCATATTATATAGAGGACAATCTTATAAGGACAACATACACTCAAACTCCATAGCAAACATATAGTGAGATAAGAAGATGGGTTACTCACAGAATATGATGCTGTCAGAAAGCAATTTATAATCTGCCATGTGTATCCAACAGCATTAAATGAAAGATCTGTTATCCCCCCAGAGATTGCTGATATGATCTGCATGGATAAAAATGAACTAAGATGGTAACTTTATCTATTTCACCTTTCATTCTTGATTATTTAGCGAAACATAAGGGGCATAAAATGAAATTGAGCTCAGTAAATCAACAATGGTTCAAAGATTTTAGTTGATTAAAAGCAATATAATAGTTTGTATTAAGTCCAAGGCTACAGACTAAAGATGAAAACTGACTCAATAACCACATTCAAGATCAACATACCATCAAGAAAAGTGATGCCCACACTCTGTTATCATGGTGCTTGTTGAATAGATACATTTCACCAACCGCTGTTATCACATTGGTAAAATTCTTCAACACTGTGACCATGGCAACATTAATGTACCTCAGACTGCAAACAACATGGCTAATTTATCAACTGTCATGTACCCATCAAATATAAAGTTTTGGTACAAAAGGAATGAATCATGTACCTAAACATGCTAGTAACTAACATCCCAACAAATATAAAGTTCACAGGCAACCAAACTTTAATCAATTTCCATGTAAGTGGTTCTGTTGATATAACACCGAGTATGCTCAAACTAGACACTATCAGCACAGACACAAAGTTCTGCCAACATAAAATAAATAATTAACTGTCAGCCAAATACGCGATAGTTAAGTACCGGTGTCATAATACCAGCGTTATAGTGATATTATCACTCTAAAAAAGATAGAATTAGACCTGGTAGAGCATCAAAGATATCCCAGCATTAAAATCATAGCTAGAGAGGACATATTTGTTGACCAATATCATGCTACATGATGAAAGACAATATGCAAGGCCAGATAATAGGGCCTGATTGTTGACCTTTATCCTACCAGTCTTTGAACTCCTTTCTCTATCTTTATCAAACCTTCCACTCTCCACATCCGCCTCTTTATCACCAACATTTTTCATCGTAAGAACTGGCCTGTACAATTACAAAGTTACAACTTGTTGATTGCTCGACGCATTTTCCCGATAACAGTATAAACTGTAGCATTGATCCACTACGAGCAGTTTAGTTCAAAAAACAACAATCCCTACTTGTTCTTTCTTGGTTCATAACCACTGAACAAGTGAGCACAGCTGCCCCATTGAAGGGATTATTGAGTTACAAATCAAGGTATAAGTTCATTTCAGCATCTAATTAGATAAACATAAGCCTAGAAGACACGATCAAATGACCATTTCGACTTCACAATACAGATTCAAAGCTGATCCCTAAAAGCAAATCCAAAATCAGTTACCTGAGAACTCAAATTCAAAGCTTAAAAACTATAATCAATAGTTAAACTTTCCGAATATGCACAAAATTAGGGTTGATTCGATTTGCACATCTCATTATCTCAACACCGTGATCCCAAACACCACTTCAAGCATTCATTCTCAAAGCTTCATAAACACAGATTCTGGATGATATTAAATGCCAAAATCAAAAGCAATCAAACTAGTAACCAATTAACAAAACCAACTGTCAAACCACCAAATCTGCTCAAACTAATCAGCCAACAGCCTAACACTACAAAGAATACAAACTAATCTACCAAAATTAAGACGCTTAGCTGCAAGATCACCGATTATCTCAAACCGTAAAGTTACAATTACGGGAGAAATGAAGTAAACTGTACCAGTGTTAAGAAAAAGCGGAGGCAAACATCGACAAAAAGGCCGGCGGTGTTCTTGAAGTTGTCGTCTGAAAAGAAGTCAACGATCGATGGTCCGGCGGAGGTAACGGTGGTCGGACGGTGGCGGTTTTCCGATGGGTGTTGCCTGAATTTGGGATAGATTTCAGACCAACATGCTGATTTTGTGAAGGGGGTGTTTGAGATTTTAAACTGAGTTGAATTTGAGGATGGATTGAGTCAAATGGGACGACGAGTTGGACCAACGCATACATTTGCTGTGATGCTTTGTTTCTTTGATTAAAAATTAGCATTATGTTTAACACTAATTATTATTTTAGATTATAATGATTCTTAACACGAGTGATTAAGTATCGGTTTCAAGTCCTACTCTAAGTAATAATATTTAGTATTAAGCCGGTGGTTTTCCTGTTTATTGATGGTCTCGGCTGAGAAAACGAATAGGTGACCCTGATTAAGATATCATTTATTATCCGAACTGAATCGTATGACTGTTTATTATAAAAGAATTGTTTTAAATATTAATATGTTTATTTATGTAAGAAGATAATATTTTTTTAACCTTCGTGAATGAGGTTGTTGTCTTGTAGAATGAGGTGGCTTTGGAGGTTGTCTAAGTTGAATGATGGTCGTACGATCACCCTTGGGAGGTCATGTGCAGGGCAAAGAAAGATACAAAGGTCTGAAGACGAGGCGAACTGAAGCTATTCTTTGGATGGCTTACGTAAACCTATTTGTGAAGGTCTCCATGAAGAAAAACCTTTTGGACATTGAAATGACGTAATGACCAAGATTTGTTAGTTGTAATTAACAAACTGACTCGTATAGAATTATTTTCGTTTGGCTCTAGACTATGATTCAATAGAGAATGACTTGGCACATGTTCGATTTCCTGGTATAAAATTCAAATTTGTGTATGTGCGCGCACATATGAATATATTATAATTTAGATGATTAACAGAGAATGTCCGACAATCTTCATATCGGAAGCGGATGGGCTCATTTGTTTTGCGTTGGAGATGCTCCTATAACCATATATATTTTATTATGTTTTTATAACCTATAGATTTTTGTGTTTTATTTTTAATATTTTGATGAGAACAATGAAGTTAGTTTACAGTGATAAAATTTAAGCTTCTATCAACATATATATCTTAAAAAAAAGAGAAAATGTAATTATTCATAGTGATCTCTTAATATATGAATATATGATAGCATCAAGATGGTATCATTTGCTTCAAAAAATTTAACAAAGATTATCAAAATGGGTCAACATTAACAACTTAAGAGTTGGTCAACGATGGTCCCCTCCTTGTGGGATGTGGAGTTCCATCAAACACATTTGTTTTTCCCCTACAAATGCCTAACCAACTAAACTAAGTCGTTACATCTGCATAACATGTCAAATTGCATAAAAGGTAATGCTACATTGATTTTTTTATAATTATTTTGTATATGTTACAAGTTTTATCTACTGGTCATTAGACAAAAAACGATATGTAAGTTTAAATCATCAACATATAAAATTGTTTAATCAATTCAATAGTTAACACTGTATAAACCATTTTTAAACAAGAAATCATAGGCATCATTGCTTACTAAACCAACCCAAATGAATAGACTGGTTTTAGCAAACCAAACAAAATCAATGAAAACCAAAGTAACAATAGTTAAGATTAATTGTTTGGTTTGAAACCAGTTAAACCAAACCGATTAAAACCTATGGATAGCATGACCTACATATTGGTACAATTAATGTTTTTAGTATTTTTCAAAGTGTTTCAATTTTGCTATCATTTTTAATCATTAGTTTACCAATATACCAAAAAGAGTAAAAAAGACTTGGGTATTTCCCCACTATTGAAAAGTTGGGGTTGAATGTATTTGATCATGCTTTACGAGCCACTCCATTGTTGTGCTTTATATCAATTTGTATATGAAGTGATTAATTTATAATTATTTAGTTTTATTTTAGTTTTAATTGTATATGAATTATTGTAATACTCTATGGCTTTATCCTCTAAACCCCAAAAGACTAGCATTCAATATATTTACTGATAAGTTGACTCTATTTTGTATTGTTTGATACTTTAACATGTGAAAATTGATAAAAAGGTAATTTTAATGATTTTAAAAACACGATTAGCGAAATTACATTGACACGATCATGAATATGAAAACACGAATAAATAGGCACGTCGCAATGGCCTTTACTGTGCCATAAAACCCTAAAGCATATTCAGTCATAAAAGTGAATGCCATTCTATTGTAAAACTCGATGCGTACTCATTCATAAAAGCCGCACTTTGTCGTAAAAAGTGGCCATCACTCCGCTATAAAACTTGAAATGTACTTCGTTATAAAAGCAAGTGCAAAGAACCCGAATAAAAGTACATACATAAACATAACATTAATAAAATAAAAGTCTAAAACCCAAATATTAAAGAAAACAATGGATCACCAAAAATTTCATATATGGATCAATGAAAAATTAATACTATGGATCCAAATCTAAAATGTATTAGACAAAAATGAGAAACATGTGTTTCATAGAGTTGTACTCATAGCTTCAAAGTTTGTAACTCTGTTAACAACAAAGGAAAAAAAAAGATTCAAACGGATTGGGAAGAGAGCAACTCAAGATTGAACTCGTGTTGAATGGGAGGTGAGGGTGATGATTTAACACTATAGACATCAATTCAAATCTAGTAATAACTTTATATTTTATAAAAACAAATCCATAAATCAGTTAGTTTGTTCAATATTCAAATATTCAAATACTAGCTATAGTAACCCGTGTGTTACACGGGTTGAATAAATAAAAAATTAATATAACAAAATTTATTAATTATAAAATAATATTTTAAGATATAATATCACTGAAATTATATATTAGAAATGACTGTAAGTTATAAAATAGTGATATTAAGTTTTTAAAACTTTATTTTTTTCAAAAAAATAAATAAACGTTTTGTTCTAAAACAAACCGTGTAAAAATGTCATTTTTAAAAATTTTCTTATTATAACTCTTAAATTTAATTATTTTTGGTTTTAAAAAATAACTTTTTAAAAATACCAATTTTAAATATTTTGTATTTTTAAAAAAAGTCTTATGCTTTAAATAAATTTATTATCTTATAAAAAATTATTTATATAGAAATAACATTAATAAATAGATCTCTTTATTAATTTATTAAATCTAAAAAAGTGTTAAATAGTGTTATTAGTAATTAAGGTAATTATTTAATAGGAGAGGGAGACGGAAAAATTTTGGTGAGAATGATTGTGGTGTTAACACGTGTCATCCCAGATACCTTTTTATTAAAATAGGAAGAGTAAGGTAAAATCCACACGTTGCGTGGAAAACATATATTAAAAAAAAATAAAATAAAATAGAAAACCATCTATTTTGTCTAAATGATATGTAGATGCTTTTATATTCAGGGATTGTATTTGAATAAAAAAACATGACGCATAAGTATGTTTGAATTCGAACTAGATGATGTAAATACAATAGATATTTGTACCTCTTTGTATTGAGATGAAATATTATTGAGTGTTTAAGTAATTTGACTATTTCTCATCGATTAAAAGTTAAAACTAACCAAAACCTACTAATGTGATGATAACAATTGTCTTTTTAACTGAAAACGGTCGGCATTAAACTGGTATAATAAAGTAAACCGTAAAACAAAGGAAAATATATCTTTACAAGGAACAAAGAAACGGTAACTTATACTAAACATATTTCCTCCTTAAATTTGTTATCTTACCTATTTAAATTAGCATCTGACTCTAAAAACAACTTTCTTAAAGTTAACGCAACCAACTACATATACGATTTCCATTTAAGTAAAGAGAATAACAAAATATTCATATTTTTTGATGATTTCTTAGCTAGAGACACATAATACATTTTAAGGAAACATCTGAAAGAATAAAACAAACACCAAGCAAAAGTTTGTTGATTTTCTATATTCATATTCAATTTAAAGGGTTAAAGACAGAGGGGTCATTTTGGCCTATACCACAATAAGCAAGCATATGATTTTAAGGTTGTTCACCATGCTATTCCAGTCGAGCCAGTCTCATTTTAGGTCAAGCTGGTAAAAACACGATATGTTCCAATTAACTCAGCTCGTATCCGGCTTGCATTCAAGTGGAGCAAGCGCATATGCTCGTAGCTTGATAAGGTGACTTGATTAGTAGAAATTCGATTATTTTCTAGGTTCTTTTGTAAGATCTCATATAACAAGTTAAAATAACATTAAAATGATACAAGTCTAAGACATGTAGTTAAGAGATGAAGATTTGGATGCTTGAAACTCATAAAAGTCAATGTTGCACACCTTCATTCAAGCCTAAAGCTACGGACATTTGTTTGTTCTTGATCTTGAAAGTTAGACTTATAGAAATCATTGTTACATACGGTGACACCTAATACTAACTGTCATTTATGTATCAACTTTTTATTGTTCACTTGTGTTTTCTTCTCGTTTAAACGTTCTCTTAAATATTTATACCTGATAACATTCCACGACATGTTTATGAAACGCAAACCGTGAAATCAAATCAAAACCAAACCGTTAGTAACATCCCCTTAGGTGCGGTTTTAAAGTTTAACTATTCGGTTTCGGTTTTGGATAATCAAATATCAGTACTAACAGCTTGACCTAGAGTTTAAAAGGAAGTCTTTTAAATAAAATCATAGTCTTTCGGGGAGGTTGAGTTTGAGTCCTACCAGCAACAAAATGTTGTTGGTGGGTCGGGGTTTAGCGTAGTGGGCATTCGGGTGGCGTGTTTTCCCCTGGTGAGCTTGGTCTAGCTAGTGCTGTTTGTGCTCGTGGGCGTATGGGGTGTCTTTTTACCATTGGGGTACGCCGGATAGCTGAGCTTTATTAGTTGGCCGTTCAAAAAAGATGTGCATTTGTAGTAATTTATATGATGCCTTTTTCATATGATGCTCAGATGGGCTACACCAATTTGAACCAGGCCCACAGAAACTCTCGGCATCTCCTAAGCCCATAAAACAATCTTTAACTTCTGTGAGCTTCGGTCCATCATTTTCTTCAATAGGCCCATTATTTTCTTTAATAAAAGGAAACAACCCTTTATTACAGATGACATACAAAGACTTAAAAATAAGTTAACATTAGAAACAAAAAATAACGCATATTTGATATGAATTGACAGTTAATTATATATTTCAACATTATAACAATAATATTATTTGATAAAGTAATTCGTAAAATAAAGATTATGATTAACTAAACTTCCTATTATACGACAACTTTTGTGATCCTGATTTTTCTTTTCATCATGCGGCCATTTTGACAAAAAATTTCATGTTTTGATTTTAAACTAAAACTGTTATATTTTGCGATTATTTCGATTTACGAGTGTAATATTGATTTGTTTTTTGTAACTATTTTTTGTATGTTTTTATGTGTCTTAATTGTGGTCGAAATAAAATGGCTGCGAAATTGACGATTAATTTACAACCGAATACCATGCGGTCACTAAGTTGCAGTTTTGATTCCGGACATAAACCAGTCGCTAAATTTTCAATCAATGGTAGTTGAGGTCGCTATAAAATAAAAGGGAGCTGCTCTCTTGTCTTTTCTTGCGCTATAAGGCCGGTTTTTGATTTTAGAGATAGAAAGTGTTGTTTGGTCGTACAGATAGAAATCAAGTATTCAAGCTAAAGTATGTATACAAACAAACAAACAAATCCAGTATATCCCACTCAAAGCTAAAGTATGTATAACACTTAGAAATTATTAAGATGTTGTACATCTTTATGCAACCTAATTCACCCGAAGGTGAACTTTGTCGCCGTTATCTGAATACCCCGCTCACACCACACCTATCTCAGCCGAATGTGAAATAGACTACCCGCATGTGACCACTATTCACCATAGGTGAAAGTCATCATCCGTATGTGACCCTTCATCCGCACAATACCATACTCTGAACATTTAATTACATGATAGTTACCAATATGTTAGAAAGTTTTCTTGTTTAATGTGACTCACCTATGTGTATCAAGATGTATTGTCTTTGATAGTATGATATTATGATAGTATGACAGCAAAGAACCATAAATGATATAGTATTTATGAAATACATATGCTAAAATATTAAAGAATGAAAGAAAGATAAAGTGCTAAAGTTAACTAGGGTTATGATAAATTGATTAAAAGATAAATAATGATAACAATAATTAAAGAATGTTTCAATTGTATGTAATCCTTAAATCCGAAGGTGCCATCTATGGATTATCGATAATGTATTGTCGTGCCATATAGGCAACATCTGTGTGGATGCATGGTGTCCATCGCACACCCATAAGCCATATAGTTCACAAAATCACACCAAATACCATAGGTTTGCAAACAAAAAAAAAATATCTAGATACATACATAGTGATTTATATTAAATGAAACATATAAAATATATAAAAGGGCATGGGACATAAAGAGAATGGTCAACTTCAAAATTATTAAACTAACCAGACAAGGGCATCTTTATCGTATGATGATAGCGAAGTGGCATTAATTTGGTTAGACAATAACATGCATGTGACAAATTTTTAATGCATTTTGAAATTCACGTGAAACCAATAGAATTTATAAAAGTTTGCATGTTTCGTATAATAATTTGTCTAACATCAAATTTGATTCTATATATAGGTGGTTAAAATATTATTGATTTAAAGATAGTATAATTGTTGCAGGATGTTAATTGTTGAATTTTAGTACCATCATTCATGTATAACATCAAATTTGATTCTATATATAGGTGGTTAAAATATTATTGATTTAAAGATAGTATAATTGTTGCAGGATGTTAATTGTTGAATTTTAGTACCATCATTCATGTATATGGCTCTAAACACAAGTTTAGAAATTAACTAACAGTAAAAGGTGAAAGCCGATAATAACAATTTGTAACAGATATAATGTTAGTAATTTTAGTGTCATAAAGACATTTTGGCCGGGTAATTGGGATTATTTAAAATCAAATAACAAACTAATATACATTAATACAAATTAGAAGGTGCAAAATACATAATTATTCAAAAGTATTCTAATTTTTTATATTAAGACGTATCAGTAACGAGATCCAAAGGGTAGCAGCGTGCCTTGGGGGCAATCGAGCTTACATTCAATGCTAATACATGTTATTTTGATATGTTCATCATACACATAAAGTTGTTTTGGATTCATTTGTTTGATTAAGATTGTTTAAAAACAGATGATCAATCAATATCAGTAGCAAGTTCAGTAGTAACTAGCTATTTCGGTAGCAATTATAACCATCACCAAAACATAGTAACAAAGCATCAATAACAACAATGATTTTTTGTAACAACTTTGGTCTTGATAGAAAGTATAAAATCAAAATGATGATGTCTATAGGTCGGCACTATGATCTTGTTCCTATTGTTTTAGTTGTCAACTAGCACTTAACAATTATAAACTTACAATAATAATTTGTTATGTAAAGTTTGAAGGGATGTGAGGGTTCACTGTAATATTTCAATCCATACATGACCCCATCAACGACATATCAAACTTTTTTTTTCCTTAAGTTTTTTCCGGTTTAAAAGATGTCTCATTTTCATTTAATATATTCCATGTGTGCATTTGTGTGTCACATGTGAGTATCGTGAGTACCGTTGAAAATTTCATTAGTCACGGATCATTTTTGGTCACGGGGTGGTATTTCCATCCAGCACAAAAATTCAAAACGTGAAGCATTTGGCTCAGATCTGGGTTTTTGCAACTATGGCTGCAACTCAAGTTGCAAGTACAGAACACCACACGTGCCATCGCCAAGTGTGCCACGCCAAGAAACCACCTTCACCACAGTCATCATAGCAATGGTTTCGTTGCAATCATAATGCACTGCCATCCACATACCATAGCCACCATCATCAACAAACCATAAACAGACCCCAATGATTTCAAACAATCAACCAAAAATAACAGAGGTATATGGGTCTCAGATAACGGGTCGTCATCATCATTGACAGGTTAATGTCAGATAGACCCAAAACAAAACTCCACATGCAACAGGTATAGCCACCGGCGGCAGCAAGCGCCACCATCAACGCATGCACGCCACGACGGCGTCGGGCGGTAGTGGGCGGCAAGATTCGAAAACCCTAAAAAGGTAATGGAGAGATTGTGAAAAGCCGACGATACCCAAAGATCCGGCCGAGGGGACCACCGCCTCCCTTGCCACCAGCATCACCTTGTTCTTTCCATTAAACCTCAGATCCGTAGATCTTAAGTCCCATCGGACGACCTTCGACGACACACAACGACGATGACACGGAAGGGAGGCTGAGATCGGTACCGCCTACACCAACACACGCACAGACAACCACCGGCATTTAAAGAGCAACGCCGGCCGGCGAAAACGAAACGACATCAACAGCCGAACAGCCACCGCCTCGGCACCCCACCACAACCAAATGAAGAAACAAAGCAGATAACACATAAAAAGGCACAACATGAAACCCGAGGATATTGAAATACCCAAATTACCCCTGAGTTACTGTTCATCGCAGTGCATTTTTAATATATAGGGTAATACTAATACACATCTTCAAAAATCAATGTAAATGCCATTGGCCCCCCTTATTTTCTCCCCTACACTTTTTCAAAAATTAAAAAATGTCACTTTACGCATTTGATGTTTCTAAAATTCTGGATTTACCACTGTACGTTATAAATTCAAGTCCATTTATGTTGGGATGTAATAAAAAATGACTCGGCTTAAATACAAAATGTTTGCGTGCCTGACTTTATATACTTTCTAGAATAGTCCACGTTTCGACAAACATCTAAGTTTTGATAAACGTATACGTTTTGACGTAAATTTTGTTCAGATATTAGTTGAGATAAATATAAATATTTCGACGTATGTTTTGTTTGGAAATGCGTCAGATCAATTATAATACATTTTATGTATTCTACGTTTCGATGCAAATTTAGTTTGGACACGAGTCAAATATAAATGTTTCAACATATATTTTTTTGGAAAAAATGTCGAGTATATATAGAACATTTTCATAAAACGGTATAAATTTGAGTCATTCTACGTGTTGACATAAATTTACTTTGGAAATGAGTCGAGTTGATTGTAATCTATACATTATCACGCGGCATACGATGTCGCGGCAACATGTGTCGGGTTTAGTTATACTAAACATGTTTGTTAATTATATATATATATATATATATATATATATATATATATATATATATATATATATATATATATATAAGATGAAAAATATACAACCCTGTTTTAGATGATATGTGTTATAATAATCAGGTCCACAATCCATTTTCTAGCCGAGTCCGTACACCCAAGCTTTTCAGGAGGAAACCAACAACTGTATAAACCGCATTTTAATTTATTTTATACCTCACCTTAACCATAACTATATTCTTTAAAAACTATGATAAAGCTAGTCACTAGCTATTTTACAATGTATTAAACTGTATCTATTAAAAATGGCTATTTCAACTGAAAAGGAACAAGTTATATATTATATTATTTTAAAGAGTAAATTTCTGTTTTGGTTCTTGAGGTTTCGAGGTTTTAACTAGTTCAGTCCAAAAAAGAATATTTGATCAAATCATACCTAGTGGTTTATGTTTTATAACGAATTTGATCCCTAAGGCTAACACCGTTCAAAAAATCTGTTAAGTAGATGCACGTGCCCCTCACATGAGGGGCTTTTTCGTATTTTCCAACCCTCTATGCATTTTAAAACCCTTTTTCCTAAACCGTACGTCGTTTTCATCCTCTGTTCCCTCTTGTGTCTGTTGCTCTTCACCATCAACACTATGGTGATCTGTAAATGTGGTGCGCCGACTACGATTCACACATCTTGGACGTCTGCAAACCCTGGTCGAAGGTTTCACTACTGTTCATGCAAGGTAATTTCATCTGTATTTTAAATTTTTTGTCTTGCCCTAACTCCCTTTCTGTAATTATAGGTATGTGGTCTTGTAGCCTGTGCTGATCCTCCTGTTTGTGAAAGTTGTAATGTTATTGTACCCGAATTACTTAGGAAAATCAACCACAAGTCTGCTGAAAATAGAAGGCTTAAGTTAGTGGTTTTCATAAGTTGGATGTTGTTTTTTATGTATTTATTTTCCAATTGACCTTAATTGGTGTAAAGGTCAAGCTTTTGGTTGAATGATAACTATATATTGTTACTTTTGTTGGTGTAATGGAAAAGTAATTGACTTTACATTTTATGTTACTTTTGTTGGTGCAATGGAAATATATTTATATACTGGTAACATACAAGTGCTTGCAATGATCATTTACCAATCATAGAATATAAGGTGAAATAAGTAAAATACTATTGATTCTGCTTCCACTATTGCAAAAGCTACTAGTTAGATCCCATTGTTAGCATCAACACCCATGCTGTTAAAATCTGACCAAGGAAAGACCCTTTCATGAAACAACCATCTAAACCTAACACCTCTCTCACACACTGCTTAAAGCCTGCTTTTAGGGATGTATAACAAATGTATATCCATTGCCTACTTTTCACTGGTAGGATTGAATTCCCTTTCAACTTCAATCTTGACTGTTGTCCCTGGATTGGTACTTAGCAGTTCATCACAGTAATCCGTTAAAAGTAAATATTGTTTTATGAAGTCCCCTTGAACCTTCTCTATATCCATGACTTTTGCCCTAAATACCTTCTTCAAGCTGATCTGTATTTGATATTCTTTTAGATCAGATCTTGAAGAACTTTGATGGGTATTCCAAGATTTGATTCAACTGTTGACTTTATCTCTTTAGCTAGTGTACTCACAGTGTATAACTTGACTTCTTTAGTTTATAAACATTTGTGATTGTCAATAAATATCTTAACTACCCAAGCATCTTCTACATTTTTCCTGGAAATGTGTAAGGTCCAGGGATAATTCTGTCTTTCTACACTTACATTTTTCAGATGTTAAGGCACTAGCTGTTAACTGACTTGAAGTTTGGGTCCCACTTTCCTGGGTTGTGTTACAATTTTGACCTTCAACAAAAATAGGATTTACACCTGTACAGATGACCCTAAATCTCAATTTATCATTTTTGGTGATAGATAGTTGCCTCATAGTGACTACAACATGGCTTTTCACTAAAGTTTTTATTTCATATGTGTTTTTGTAACACTAGCCCACATAAAATGGAACTACATTTAAATTCTTGGATTTCTTTTTTTCTTTCTAAACTTATTCATAGCAGTAATCAACAAATCTTCCTCATCTGTTCCACTATTAAAGTCATCTAGTTCAAATTCCTCATCCTCATCATCTTTAGATTCCCCCTCATCAACATCATTCAAACCCTCATCAAAATTAGCTTTAAATGACCCTATGTCAACATCTATATGTTCAACCATGTTATCTGTGTCATTCAAAGAATCTTCATCATTATCAGCTTCATCAAGACATGCATTATCATCATTATACAAAAAATTACACTTTGATCTTTTATACCCTATTCCATGCCATAGATGAAATCCATAAAAAATGGTCATTTGTCACCTTGCTCATTCATATTTTAACACCCACCCTGATGCCCATTTTCATTTGGACCCTCACCTTACTCATTCATATTTTGACACCCACCTTGATGCATATTTTCATTTGGACCCTCATCCTGTTCATTCATATTTGGACCCTTACCCTGCTCATTCAGATTTTGACACCCACCCTGATGCAGATTTTCACTTAATCCCCCTATCTTGCACATTCATATTTGAACCCACATTCTGCTTATTCATATTTTGACACCTACCCTGATGTAGCTTATCATTTATAACCTTACCCTACTCATCCATATTTGAGCCCACATTCATATTTAAAGCCTCGACCTGCTCATTCACAATTGAACACCCACCCTGATACAGGATATCATTTGATCCCCTATCTTGCACATTTAAATTTGAACCCTTATTCAAAGTTAGAACTGGTAGCTTTCTACAAGCTTTTCTTAAGGGTTTCAGTTTGGATGGTTTAGGCTGACTAGAAGGCACATCAGCAGGTTCTAATTCATAAATTTTAAATTATACTAGGAGACTTGTGAAATAAATTAAGTCTTGATACCCAATGTTCTATATACACCTCGATCATCTTAAACCGTTCTACATATTGCAACATAGATATGACATCTTCATAAGTTCATAGTGCTCTCTTCATATCAGGAACCTTATGATGATAAAATATTATTTGATCTTTAGGATATCCTAGCTCTTGTACCATAACATTAACCTTGATAATAGAGAATTCATCAATATCGATCATGTCCACATAGTTGATTTTACAATCCACATAAGCCGTAGCTGGTTTCGTGATGAACACTCCCCCATGGAATATCTTCAAACTAAATAAAGTAGGGTTGTCTCCTGTGATGATACCCATAAATATAAAAAAATCAATTATTTACAAATGGTGAAAGCCATAAAAACAACATAATTTCACATTAACTAGGATCAAGAACAAACCATACATAGCGTAAGCATCAAATCGTTCACCTGTAGGTCGAACAAACCTTAGTGTAAGCACCATTCTTGCATCAAATCGTTTGCCTTCACTGATTCTTCAACAATTGCATCAACTGATTCTTGTAATATCAGAGAGGATCATTGAAAGTGGAAGGGTTTTAAATTTGTAAGGGGGTTTTAATGCATAGAGGGTTGGAAAAAACGAAAAAGCCCCTTACGTGAGGGGCACGTGCATCTACTTAACAGATTTTTTGAACAACGTTAGCCTTAGGGACCAAATTCATTATAAAGCATAAACTATAGGGCATGATTTGACTAAAGATTCTCTTTTGGACTGAACTAGTTAAAACTCCAAAACCTCAGGGACCAAAACAGAAATTTACTCTATTTTAAATAAACTCAGTAAACATGCCATAATGATATATTTTAAATTATAAAATAACATAACATTATGAAAAAAATATATGTATATAGGACTTGTATTATAACATAACGTTGTAAAAATAATTATATATTTGAAATATATATAAAAAAATAATATAACGTTGAAAATTTTGTGCTAAAGTTAATATGTGATACACACTCAATACTAAGTACTTTCAAATTTCTTTTGGCTGTTTAATTAATTAATAACTTGTATTATATACCGGGTCGAGTATGTAACACCCGTACTTTTTTGTTGTTTCATTTTTAATCCTTGTACTTTGTAATTCATCAATTCATACCCTTGTACTCTTGAGTCTTGATCAATGGAAGTATTATTAAAAGTTATTCTATATACTTATATTTACACATGCTTAAAAGAAACATTATTGCATTCAAATATACTTACGAAACGCTGTAAATATAAATTCAGTCGGAATCATACGTAACCGGGTGTTCATGAACGAACCCAACCAACTTGTAAACAAGCCCAAATCTTTAAAATATAATTAAGGGTCTTAAAACATGTAAAATAACCCAAAAGAAAAGCCCGAAACCAAGTCCAATGGTCCAAGCTCAACACAAACACAAATTTGTGATCGTAACTCTCGAACCGTATCAAGATCAATGCACCAAACCCAATTCTCAGTACCATGAATGTTAAATTACTCTTCTCCATATGAAAGTACTCTGAAAATGGTGAACGTAGAAAAAAACCGCGTGCGAAACGGAGTTATAACGAAGCGGGAATCGCGAAAATAATTTGATGGTTTTGTTGACTAGTCAAACCAAAACCCACTCGGGTTTAAGTCCATTTTTCCTTTTTTTAACCTAATTAAAGCCCATTAAATCCAACTCCTTTCCTTTATAAACTAGCCTCCACCCCCACAAAACACTTTTAGATTCCACATCCCACCAAAACATTCTCAAATTCTCTCAAGGTTCTCTTCTTCTTCACAAAAATTCTGCACAAAACCTTCAAGGTTAGAACACCATTCTAACCTATTTTTCTTGCTTCTAACACTTAAATCTTGCATCTAGCTTCATGGATACACCTCTAGGATTATCCCCAATGACATTACCTTGGCAACATTGAGTGGAAGCCATCTATAATGAGGTCCAAAGCTAGTTTTACAAGGCTGAATTTTTTTTTATCCTTGATGTTTTTAATCTTTTAACAAGCTTTAATCTTATTTTAAAACATACTAAACCACTTGGAACAAACCATGGACTATCCTATAGGTTTACAATGGTAAACACTAAGGGGGGAGGCAGCTAAAATGGGTTCCCAAGTGGCTAAACTTTATAAAATTGTTGCTCTTGAGTTTACATTGTTCAAACTTGGATTTTCTTTGAACCAAACCTTGTCTCTAACAAACCTCATTGTTGGATGACTTGAGTTAAGGTAAAAATCCAGAAATGAATGAGTTTTGAACTTAACTTTATATCTTTTTATTACTCAAGTAATCTAACATAACAACAAGTGTGATAAACCAAACTAAGTATTCAACTTTACCATGTTGAAAAGCTTATGTTAAGGTTCAAATGGCAATCTTGAAGAACTTTGGTTCTTCAAGTAGGGCTTTCCCACCATAACTCACCCGGATTACTTGAGATATTATATGTAGTATATCTATACTTTAAACATTTAAACTATTATGTAAGTATTTACAAGGTTTGTGGATTATTACCCTACCTTCGTATCTCATGACCTCCTTCGAGGAGGGTACACTAACGTACTAACTTTACCATCCGAATCTCCAACACTAGTTGGTGAATTGTGTTTAGGTCTGCCATTGGCGATAAATGACTTTTATGATTCTATATACATACGTACAAGTACTCTAATCCGACTCTAAGACAAACCCGTTTTCCTTGTTAGGTTAACCGGTGTCTAATCCTCCCAAATCCATCTACTCACGACTCGAAACTTTTTCTATCGAAACCGTGAGTATACTTCACCCCTTTTTGTTTTATCACTTTTGGGTTGCAACATGTTACTTATTTAAATACACTCACTTATACATTCAAGCAATACATTCAACACTCAATCTAAATACATGCTTAGTTATGCTATTTGTGAATACATGCTAGTTATACACTCTTATGCATTCTGATACAACCGCCCTTAACATTTATAGCGCTATAGGACTAGCACATCCGCCTATTTGTATAATGGGTTTATGTTAAATTTTTATTCAATCGATACCTATTCGTTGTGACGATGTGGCACATATACTTATGGACACTATGGTTGATTATTAGGTAATGCATGGTAGCTTTGATTTCAAATTAGTATACTAAACATGCGGATTGAGATTTTATTCATACTTATGCTATGTATTTAAACTTGTATGCTTACCAACATATTTGTGTTGACGGATATTTTATGCATGTTACAGGAAATGAATGAAGGTTTATGCAAGAAAATACTTAGGTGGACTTAGAAACACACCTAGATTTTATCCAAATTTTATGTTATGATGTGACTTGTCTTTTTCTTGGATTGTACTTCATTTTAATACTATGTAATGTTTATTTTAGAATCAATGAAATGAAATTTGGAATTTAACATATTGACACTTTAAATACTATGTTGACTTTGAACAATCTATCACTTATCCCGCCCCGATATTTCCGTCATCAGTTGGGGTGTGACAATTGGTGTCAGAGCCATAGTTATAGAGAATTAGTAAAACTTTCATGTTTGACCTAGACTATAACTTAGGACTCCCGATAGACATGCTTAGGCTTATTTGATTTATTTAATATCTATTGCCTAAAAATACTCAAAATCCTACCTTACACTAGTTTCATAATATCTCTTGACCTCAGAAGATACTTTCTTTGTGCGTGATGGAGAGAACTACAAGAAGACACTCATATTTCACAAAAGAAACGACATCACCGAAAAAAGGGTGATTCCTATATTTGGTGACGACTTTCAATCCACCTACATTGGTTTTTTGTTTTTGTTTTTGAAATTTCATCATTGAGATAGGAGTGACTTCCTTAACTTAATGATAATTTCACGCATCTCTTTCTGGTGGACCCTTAACCATTGAGTTAAGTAACAACCACAACTTCAAAACGACACCATCAAGCTAGGAGTGAAATCCATATCTTGATGACTAGTTCAATTCCATGATTTTTCAATCCCTCTAAAGTCTCCGATTTTCTAATGACTAAGGATATGTAGTAACCGGAAGGGTGAATATCTATAACCGACTTGTCGGCGAGAATATTCTACCTATAGGCCAAAGCATGAATCCCGAACTCAAAGGTTTTTCTGACGACTTTGGTTAGTCAAAAGTTCTATACCCGAACTACTCCAAATGAAACCAAACCTCTTTTGTACTTAAATTTGTTTCATATGTTTTAATGTTTTTTTTTCATGTTAAGCTTTTATCCTTTACAACCTCAAGCTTCACGCGTCGAACTACTCTCCCGTAATCTAAAACACTAATAATACTCATAAGTTGAAAATATATATATATATACTAAGTCTCTATATTATTGTTTACTTTTAACTTCCAATGTGGATTATATTTTATTTATGAGAGAATGTGATACATACATGCTTACGTGACATACTATCATGACTCAAATGTGTAAAATTATTTTTCTCAAAAGCTATTGATTCAAGTCTCATCCTTTCCATTAAACTTTTTATAGATGGATCATCGTTCGAAAAATAATTCCAACAAGAAAATGATTGCCTTCATGGCAACCCAAATGGCGCGTGTCATCCCCGATATCGTAAGACAAGTCCAAGCTACTCCTAGCCCAAATCACTCGGCTGACTCCCAACTTAATACATCAAAAACCCCTACCTTCAACTATAAACACTTCAAATCTTATGGCCCTGAACCCTTCACCGGCGAAGAAGGTGCTTCGAAGATGCTTGAATGGTTCGATAGCATCGAAGTAACTTTTGTGAATAGCGAATGTCCCGATGAACTGAGGACTCGCAGTGCCACCGGTGTCTTCCAATCAAGGGCACTTGAATGGTGGAAAAGCGAAAGAGCCACCCATGGCAACGATGTCGCCTTTGCCCTACCTTGGGAGAAGGTAAAAGAACTCATGCTTAGGGAGTTTTGCCCCTCTCACGAGATGCAAGGTCTCGAGGAAGAGTTTTGGAACCTTAAACAAACTGGAGGGAACAACCAAATCTACACCACTAGGTTCAAACAACTTAGCATCCTTGTTCCCCACCTTGTAAACACAACCGATAGGGCCATTGCTAAGTATATTAGAGGCCTTCCCCCACTTGTTCGTGACTCCGTCACTGCAGCCGAACCATTCTCCCTTGAGAGAGCCATTAGGTTGGCGGCTACCATTTCCGATAATCTTGTAAAAGATGGAACCTTGTCCCTTAAAGGTTCCTCAAAAACCATCCACCAAGTAATTTCTACCACTCCTGATGAAACCAAAGATACCAAAACCTCTTCTAAACCCAATAATCGTGGAAAGAAACGTAAGCTACATAGCCACAACTATGCCATGACCACCCCAACAACTCAAGCTCTTATCCAACCCACTCAAGAACAACCCAAACAAAATTACACCGGTTCTTTTCCCAAATTTAACACTTGCCAATACCACCACCCGACTACTTCCAAGTGCCGTCATTGCACGACGTGCAATAGGTTTGGCCACTTTGCTTCGGCATGCCGAAATGGCACGAATACGCAAGGAAACCTAGCTCAACCTACCAATAACCAAAAACCCCCGGTGAATACCAATGTCCATGCATGTTACAAATGTGGAGATCCAAACCACCTTGCCGACCAATGACCACCCAACAATCAACACAAAGTACCGGTTACGCGTGGACGTGCATTCAATATCAACATTAATCAAGCTCGAAATGAAAATGACGTCGTAAACGGTATGTTTCTTGTTAATGGTATTTACGCTTCAATGTTATTTGATACGGGTGCTGATAAAAGTTTTGAATCCGAAAAATTTGAACCAATGCTTAAATGTACATGCTCTAAATTACCAAAATCTTTCACCGTTGAAGTCGCTAAAGGAAAATTCGTGTCCGTTGATTTCATTCTTACTAATTGTGTTCTTAGCCTCAACAACCATGATTTTCCTATTGAGCTCATCCCAAGAAATTAGGAAGCTTTGATGTCATAGTAGGTATGGATTGGCTTGCCAAAGTCCGTGTTGAAGTTGTTTGTTTTGAAAAGTATATTCGCATTCCACTTCCGTCTGGTGACACTTTAAAAATCTATGAGGAGAAACCAACTAAAGAGCTAAAACTCATGTCTTTATGGAAGCTCGAAAATGCATTCGTCAAGAATGTGTTGCCTTTTTGGCCCATGTTGTTATGGAGAAGGAAACGGGTAAAAGTGTAAAGGATATTCCGTCATTTGTGATTTTCCCGATGTCTTCCCCGAAGAACTACCCGGTCTTCCTCCTGCTCGTTCCATGGATTTTAAAATCGATCTTGTTCCCGGTGCTACACCAGTTGCAAAATCTCCTTATCAGCTCACACCACTCGAAATGCAAGAACTAGCTAGTCAACTCCAAGAGTTGGTTAACAAAGGTTTTATACGTCCTAGCTCATCCCCTTGGGGTGCTCTGGTCCTTTTTTTCAAAAAGAAGGATGGTACTTTTCGTATGTGCATTGATTATCGCGAGCTCAACAAACTCACCATCAAAAATCGTTACCCTCTTCCTCGCATCGATGATCTCTTTGACCAGCTCTAAGGAGCAACGTGCTTTTCAAAAATCGACCTTCGTTCGGGTTATCATCAACTTCGTGTCAACGAAGAGGAAATTCCAAAAACTGCTTTTCATACTAGGTATGGTCATTACGAGTTCATGGTTATGCCTTTCGGTTTGACAAATGCACCCGCAGCCTTTATGGACTTGATGAACCGAGTGTGTAGACCCTATCTGAATCGTTTTGTCATTGTATTCATTGATGATATCCTGATTTACTCTAAAACCAAAACCGAACATGAGCGTCATCTGCGTTTGGTCTTGGAACTCCTTCGAACCGAAAGACTCTATGCCAAATTCTCCAAGTGTGAGTTTTGGTTGAAAGAAGTTCAATTCCTTGGTCACATCGTAAACGAGAAAGGGATCCATGTCGAACCTGCAAAAATTGAAGCTGTCAAAAGTTGGGTCGCTCCGAAAAATCCTAACGAAGTTCGTTATTTTCTCGGGTTGGCAGGTTACTACCGCCGTTTCATCTCTAACTTTTCCAAAATCGCGGTTCCTCTGACTTCGTTGACCCAAAAAGAGAAATCTTTCGTGTGGGGTCCTGAATAAGAAAATTCATTCCAAACTCTCAAGCAAATGTTATGCGATGCCCCTATCCTAGCACTCCCAAATGGAAATAACGACTTTGTTATCTATTGTCACGCCTCCAATAAAGGACTCGGTTGTGTTCTGATGTAACGTGACAAAGTCATTGCCTATGCATCAAGACAACTCAAGGTTCATGAAAATAACTACACAACCCACAATCTCGAACTCGGTGCCGTTGTTTTCGCTCTTAAGATATGGAGACACTACCTTTATGGTACTAAATGTGAGGTCTTCACCGACCATAAGAGTCTCCAACATATCTTCAATCAAAAGGAGCTCAACATGCGTCAACGACGATGGGTCGAACTGTTAAACGATTATGATTGTGAAATCCGTTATCATCCCGGTAAAGCAAATGTTGTGGCCGATGCTCTTAGCCGAAAGAGTCATGACAAGGTCAACATCATGTGCGTGACCAACCGTCTCCGTTGTCTACAAATCCAAACCGACATCCAATCCCGTATCCATGAAGCGCAACATTCATCGATCGTTGAAAATAATTTATACAATGAAATGCAATGTGGAGCCGAACACCACCTTGAGTCTAAATCCAACGGAATTCTTCATTACCTTGATCACATATGGATTCCAAATCGTGACAATCTTCGTGCCCTTGTGATGAGTGAAGCACATAAGTCACGATATTCCATTCATCCCGGTGCCGACAAGATGTATCAAGATCTTCGTCGTACTTATTGTTGGCCGGGAATGAAGAAGGATATCGCTCTCTTTGTGGCTAAGTGTCTCACTTTTTCAAAAGTTAAAGCCGAACATCAACGTCCTTCTGGATTACTCGAAAAACCAGAAATTCCTGTGTGGAAATGGGAAAGTATTGTCATGGATTTCATCACCAAACTCCCACGAACATCATCCGGGCATGATAGTATTTGGGTGATCATTAACTGATTGACCAAATCTGCTCACTTTCTCCTAATTCGTGAAGATTACTCTGTTGAGAAACTAGCTCGTATGTATACTGCAGAAATCGTCAGCCGTCATGGTATTCCTCTAGACATCATTTCCGACCGAGATGGTCGTTTTACTTCCCGCCTATGGCGATCTTTTCAATCAGCTTTAGGAACTCAACTCAATCTTAGTACGGCTTTTCATCCTCAAACGGATGGTCAATCCAAACGTACTATCCAAACCCTCGAAGAAATGCTTCGATCGTGTGTCATTGATTTTGGTGGAAATTGGGATGTACATTTGCCATTGGCCGAATTTTCGTACAATAACAGTTATCACTCGAGTATCAAAATGGCACCATTTGAAGCTCTTTATGGACGAAAGTGTCGATCATCCATTTGTTGGCATAAGATTGGTGAGGCACAAATCACTGGACCCGAACTCATTCAAGAGACGACGGATAAGGTCTTGCAAATCCGTGATAACATGATAAAAGCAAGACACCGTCAGAAGGATTATGCTAACAAAAAACGTAAACCCATGGAATTTGAAGTCAGTGATCTCGTACTCCTTAAAGTATCTCCTTGGAAGAGAGTAGTGTGTTTTGGTAAGAAAGGAAAGCTTACACCCCGATACGTAGGTCTTTTTAAAATCTTTGAAAGAGTGGGTAAAGTGGCTTATCGACTTGACCTACCGTAAGAGCTTAGCAATATCCATCCAACATTTCATGTCTCAAATCTCAAAATATGTCTAGCTGATGAAAGTCTTCATGTCCCAATTGATGAGATTCGTATTGATGAGACCATGCACTTCGCTGAGAAACCCGTAGAAATCATGGACCGTGAAACCAAACAACTCAAGCGTAGTCGTATTCCTATAGTCAAAGTACGTTGAGAAGCAAAGCGTGGTGCTGAATTTACTTGGGAACGGGAAGACCAAATGAAAGCCAAGTACCCGCACCTTTTTTATTCAGAATCTACTTCTTAGTGAAATTTCGGGACGAAATTTTCTAAAGTAGGGGAGACTGTAACGCCCGTACTTTTTGTTGTTTCATTTTTAGTCCTTGTACTTTGTAATTCATCAATTCATACCTTTGTACTCTTGAGTCTTGATCAATGGAAGTATTATTAAAAGTTATTCTATATACTTATATGTTACACATGCTTAAAAGAAACGTTATATGCATTCAAATATACTTACGACACGCTGTAAATATAAATTCAGTCGGAATCATACGTAACCGGGTGTTCATGAACGAACCCAACCAACTTGTAAACAAGCCTAAATATTTAAAATATAATTAAGAGTCTTAAAACACATAAAATAACCCAAAAGAAAAGCCCGAAACGAAATCCAATGGTCCAAGCTCAACACAAACACAAGTTTGTGATCGTAACTCTCGAACCGTATCAAGATCAATGCACCAAACCCAATTCTCAGTACCATGAATGTTAAATTAATCTTCTCCATATGAAAGTAATCTGAAAATGGTGAACGTAGAAAAAACCGCGTGCGAAACGGAGTTATAACGAAGCGAGAATCGCGAAAACAAGTTTGATGGTTTTGTTGACTAGTCAAACCGAAACCCACTCGGGTTTAAGCCCATTTTCCATTTTTTTTTAACCTAATTAAAGCCCATTAAATCTAACTCCTTCCCTTTATAAACTAGCCTCCACCCCCACGAAACACTTTTACATTCCACATACCACCAAAACACTCTGAAATTCTCTCAAGGTTCTCTTCTTCTTCACAAAAATTCTGCACAAAACCTTCAAGGTTAGAACACCATTCTAACCCATTTTTCTTGCTTCTAACACTTAAACCTTGCATCTAGCTTCATGGATACACCTCTAGGATTATCCCTAATGACTTTGCCTTGGCAACATTGAGTGAAAGCCATCTATAATGAGGTCCAAAGCTAGT
The DNA here is from genome assembly GCA_024085815.1 of Flaveria linearis. Classification (NCBI taxonomy): domain Eukaryota; kingdom Viridiplantae; phylum Streptophyta; class Magnoliopsida; order Asterales; family Asteraceae; genus Flaveria; species Flaveria linearis. The sequence goes on along the minus strand of CM044007.1, from coordinate 71,031,881 downwards.
TTTACAAGGCTGAATTTTTATTTTTTTTGTCCTTGATGTTTTTAATCTTTTAACAAGCTTTAATCTTATTTTAAAACATACTAAACCACTTGGAACAAACCATGGACTATCCTCTAGGTTTACAATGGTAAACACTAAGAGGAGAGGCAGCTAAAATGGGTTCCCAAGTGGCTAAACTTTATGAAATTGTTGCTCTTGAGTTTACCTTGTTCAAACTTGGATTTTCTTTGAACCAAACCTTGTCTCCAACAAACCTCATTGTTGGATGACTTGAGTTAAGGTAAAAATCCAGAAATGAATGAGTTTTGAACTTAACTTTATATCTTTTTATTACTCAAGTAATCTAACATAACAACAAGTGTGATAAACCAAACTAAGTATTCAACTTTACCATGTTGAAAAGCTTATGTTAAGGTTCAAATGGCAATCTTGAAGAACTTTGGTGTAAGGCCCACCTTCCTCAGGGAAGCCTCACAGTTGGCCATTCACAGCAAACATAGATTTAAAGCAATCATTTACTCATATGTGTATAAATATATATATTGCAGCGGAAAATACTGTAAATTTCAATCCATTACAAATGAAATATAATTGTTGTCTTTAAAGATCAAAACTATTTAAATGTCCTTTTAAGCTTTTCTTTATCGGGGATGCCAGTCTTCTAGTACCAAGAAGCTTCAGTCCCGTGCCTCTATTCCGTAGGCTCTAACTCTTACCTGTCAACTGATATGCATACAAAAGTCAGCTTCGCTGAGTGAATTCTAGGTTTACTTTACTAAATAACTTTCGTAAGAGATATTAGCTGTATCAGTTGAAAATGATCATTGTATATCACAATATAAGTACACACAGGCTATCACTTTATCAATACTTTATCATTTATTGTTATTTATTAGTCTTCTTTATCCGTCAATTCTCTGTCACAATCGGTGCCTAGGCTCGCCTAGGACTTTACCGACATGCCAATTAAGGGCTTACTGTCGTACCCGATCAGGCCATTATTGTCATGCCAATTCAGGACTTACTGACCTGCCTATTCGAGCATACTTTATCACTTTATCACTGGTGAGGGTACAACGAATGCAACCCTCCTTTATCAATTGCTTGCAAGGCTTTACTTTATCACTTTATCAAGGTACATGTTATGGGCCTCATAACCTGTCTTTATGTTTCACTGTCATGTTTAAGTTATACATAATATAACACAACACAATACGTAATAAGAAGCAAACTCTTAGTCTAAGCATTCACATTTCATCAACCATGAGAGATAAACCAGATAACTGACCCTCCGCGGGACAGCAGGGGTTCGGGGGCGGCAGCCCCTGATAGCGGGGTTCTAGGGGCGGCAACCCCTAGTGGGGTCCAAGGGGCAACGCCCCTGGCTGGGGCCGGGCTGCCAGGTCAGCGCGCCCGAAAATTGTTTTGAACTATTTAAAGGGCACATTTTTCTTTAGGAAAATTTGCTTTCTTGATAAAAGGGTCTTAAAGACCGTCATCATAAAAGTATGTAATTTAGTATGCATATCACCCCAAAACATTGAAAACGGGTAAAGGAGGGGTCTAGAACTCACCTGAACTCGTCCAAGTGGCTTAAATTCTAAGTCACTTAGGCTATAGCCTGAATACTCTAGCTGCACGAAAGTTAACATGCAAAAACGTCATTTTCTTCATAGTTTCGCCCATAGTTTCGCTACAGCGAAACTACAGTTTCGCCTGCAGTTTCGCTGGGCAGCACTTCTGCTAGTTTCGCTAGACAGATTCGCTGCCTTGAGCGCCCAACTTCCGTTGGAATTCCCTATTCTCGCAAGGTCTATAAGTCAGTCTGGGTCTTAGCGAGATTACCGGCGAAACTATAGTTTCGCCCCAGCGAAACTGTAGTTTCGCTGGAACTTCTCCTTGTCTCGCTGAACTAATGTGCAGTTTCGCTGGTTAAATGCTTAAATTCGCTGGATCGGGGCCCAGTTTCGCTGGATGAACAGAAACTCAGATCCAGCCCATTTTTAACCCAAAATCTTAACTTTTTACATCCAAATCCTTAGTTTACCTTCCATGAAACCAAATCTAAGCTTTTTACACGTTTTCATACGTAAAAATTCGACCTTTATGTGTTTCTTTAAGCTTTTCAAAACCCCAAAACCCTAGAATCCGGGTTTGATCTACAGAAGGCCTTGGAGGCTGATTCTTACCTCGTTTTGTTGCTCTTTTCTTGTGTTTTGATGCTCCAATCCACTAGAACTTCAATCCTTCAAACCTTCAAGCTCCAAATCTTGAATTTCTTCACTTTCTCTCTCTACTTTCTCTCTCTACGAATTTGGTGGCTAGGCTTGAAATGGTGGAAGATGGAGCTGCTCATGCATGTTTAAGGGCTGATTAGGGCCCTTAAACCCATCAAGTCTAGCCCATTAAGGCTAATTTGATCCATAGCCCACTAATTTACCCCTTTATTTCTTAAATTAACCCTTAAAAGCCCATTATTATTAAATGGCTCGTTTCGGGAAATTTCGGGGCGTTACATTTGGTTCTTCAAGTAGGGCTTTCCCACCATAACTCACCCGGATTACTTGAGATATTATATGTAGTATATCTATACTTTAAACATTTAAACTATTATGTAAGTATTTACAAAGGTTTGTGGATTATTACCCTACCTTCGTATCTCATGACCTCCTTCGAGGAGGGTACACTAACGTACTAACTTTACCATCTGAATCTCCAACACTAGTTGGTGAATTGTGTTTTGGTCTGCCATTGGCGATACATGACTTCTATGATTTTATATACATACGTACAAGTGTTCTAATCCGACTCTAAGACAAACCCGTTTTCCTTGTTAGGTTAACCGGTGTCTAATCCTCCCAAATCCATCTACTCACGTCTCAGAACTTTTCCTATTGAAACCGTGAGTATACTTCACCCTTTTTTGTTTTATCACTTTTGGGTTGCAACATGTTACTTATTTAAATACACTCACTTATACATTCAAGCAATACATTCAACACTCAATCTAAATACATGCTTAGTTATGCTATTTGTGAATACATGCTAGTTATACACTCTTATGCATTCTGATACAACCGCCCTTAACATTTATAGCGCTATAGGACTAGCACATCCACCTATTTGTATAATGGGTTTGTTATGGTTCCCTATCTCATTTTCCAGTAAAAGTAAGTTCTGTATCCTTGAGTCCTTTCCAGCTGACATTGCAAAGTTTTCTGAGTCCATTATGTTATTACTTTAACTTGTGAATTAAACTGCTAATGCGGTTGGGGAGTGCGACTGGGATGCGACCGACACTAGCTGTATGCAATTGGATTCAAACGTACGATTGAACAGACGACTGAGAGACTTAGGCGACTGAACAGACCGAACGACTCAACTGGCCGACTGAAATAGGCCATTGAATCAATCTGGCGATTGGACGAAGCGACTGACTCAGTCGGTCGAATGAATGGGTGACTGGACTTCAGTCGTACGATTGAGCTAATCGTGCGACTGAGACTGCAGAGATCGAAATTTTTCACACTTTTGACATAAAACGTGTTTTTTTGACACCCTAGACGGCTGTAAGTCGAAAAACACTGATTTTGCAGAACATGCACACGTAAAGACTCGGTTTTGAGCAGAAAGATTGGATCTTTTCGCGAAAAACGTGGACTTTAACAAAACTTGATTGAATCAAACGAAGAATCAAGAGCCAAAGCTCTACCACTTGGTAGGACCGTGTACGTACGGAGTACTAACCGATTCTTCGTTATACCAGATCAAATAGTGCGGAATCCTATTTGATTGGTGATCCAATCAGGGAGAACGTAATCAAGATCAATCCTAACGATTAGAAAACGTTAAGAATGGACTAGGAATGATCTCAGACGTTCTATGAACTTGGAATGGATGAACTGGACGATCTGGGTCGGCTAGGGTTGCAAGTATTCGAAGTGTTTCGTTTTTCCACGAATCAAGTGGTATTTATAGGTTACAGCTATCATTCGTACGACTGAGCCAGTTCAGTCATGCGACTGAGTCATACGATTGGTTCATTCGGACGACTGAGTCAGTCTTATGACTCAATCGTACGATTGACTCAATCACCTAGTTCAGCCGTGCGATTGGACCATTCGTATGGTCCAGTCGTACGATTGACTCAATCACCTAGTTCAGCCGTGCGATTGGACCATTCGTAAACCTATATAACATTGTCATAATATGCGTGTAACAACTAATAACATAAATAGATATAACATTAAATAACCAACAACCATATATAGAAGATATTCTCATTATATTGATTAAACATTACATATGTGTTACAAGAAGAAGTTCTATTACATTTAAGTTCACTAGACTAGAACTGGGAACATGTGTACCAACAGGGTTTATGTTAAATTTTCATTCAATCGATACCTATTCGTTGTGACGATGTGGTACATATACTTGTGGACACTATGGTTGATTATTAGGTAATGCATGCTAACTTTGATTTCAAATTAGTATATTAAACATGCGGATTGAGATTTTATTCATACTTATGCTATGTATTTAAACTTGTATGCTCACTTACATATTTGTGTTGACGGATATTTTATGCTTGTTGCAGGAAATGAATGAAGGTTTATGAAAGAAAATACTTAGGTGGACTTAGCAACACACCTAGATTTTATCCAAATTTTATGTTATGATGTAACTTGTCTTTTTTTGGATTGTACTTCATTTTAAGACTATGTAATGTTTGTTTTAGAGTCAATGAAATGAAATTTAGAATTTAACATATTGACACTTTAAATACTATGTTGACTTTGAACAATCATCTATCACGTATCCCGCCCCGATATTTCCGTCATCGGTTGGGGTGTGACAGAGTATTCTAGAGTCTCACTCCATCTACTTTCCTCTCATCTTTTAGCAACCACTCTACAAAATTGAGCTCCATCACCGTCGGCAATAATCCTCAAACTAACCCTAACTTTCTTCCTCTTGTGTAGCGTCCTCTCGGTCACCAATGGCGGACCTTGAACAAATTTATAGAGGGCGAAAAGTTGCGAGACCCAAATCAGGGATGTTCGAACTCAACATATATAAAATTTTTGAAGCAAGTACATATAAATTTTCACTTCTGAGTGACAAACAGGGGGTCCGGGCCCTGAGCCCCAACAAAGCTTTGCCCCTGTCGGCCGTAAGTTACCAGATACGCACCTAGAAAAACACGATGGAGCTTAAATACCAAAGACATGATGTAAACGTCACATACCATATAGGTTTGGTTCTTACCTCAACCCTCACCGTACACACAATTTGGTACGGAAATTGGTCGAGCGCCCGTAAGCAAATAATTGGCCAGTTTATTAACTCGATTTCCGCCCTAAACACCGATCACCATCGGTGTCGGATTGGTGGAAAACCGACCAATTTTACACTGACCGAGTCGGTTCTAACGTTTCTGGGACCGCGCTCCTCGGAAGTATACATATATAGATACAATGAGATCCATAATAACGTATACTACCCCTATACTATAGATAAGTATACATATCGGCTAATATACCCCCTCAATCTAAGGAAGAGGTTCTCGGATGCTTAGACTGGACCTGAAATCATTGAAAAGAACCCGGGGTAGACCTTTTGTGAAGATATCGGCGATTTGAAACCAAGAGGGGACATGCAGAACACGGATATTACCACGACGAACATGATCACGTACAAAATGAATATCTATTTCAATGTGTTTTGTTCTTTGATGTTGTATAGGATTGCCGGTCATGTAGATAGCACTCACATTATCACAGTAAACGATAGAGGCTTGCTTTGGTGGACAAAAGAGCTTGAGTAATAGGTTTCTAAGCCAACATACTTCTGCAACAACATTAGCGACACCACGGTACTCGGCTTCATCACTGGACCGAGAGAGTGTTGTTTGGCGCTTAGAAGACCATGAGAGGAGATTATCTCCCAAGAAAACACAATACCCGGAGGTTGAGCGACGGGTGTCTGGACACCCCGCCCAATCTGCATCTGTGTAAGCTACCAATGAAGTAAGCGAGCTCTTTTGTAAAAATAACCCCATGGCAAGTGTACCTTTTATATACCGGAGAATCCGTTTCAAAGCATCAAAGTGGGACTGTCGTAGGGCATGCATGTGGATGCACACCTGCTGTACTACATAAGATATGTAAGGACGAGTAAAAGTAAGATACTGTAATGCACCTGCAAGACTACGATAAATGGTCAGATCCTCAAATAAGTCACCATCATGAGCGCTGAGCTTGCCAGCAGTGTCCACTAGAGTCTGAACGGGGTTGCAGTTTGACATTTTCGCACGTGCCAGGATGTCCAACGCATACTGTTGCTGAGACAAGAACATACCAGTGGGTGTGCGCCTAACCAAAATACCCAGAAAGTAGCTTAACGGACCAAGATCTTTCATTGAAAATTCCTGTGATAATTAAGACATTAACTTTTGTTTGAGAATTGAAAAAGAAGTGGTAAGGATGATGTCGTCAACATATAGGAGCAAGTAAGCTGTGTCCGAACCAGAGTTGTATTTAAAAAGAGAATGATCGCTGGTACTGTAGTGGAAACCCAGAGTTGTTACAAAGTCTGTAAAACGTTGGTACCATGCCCGAGGTGCTTGTTTGAGACCATAAAGTGATTTCGTTAGGCGACACACATGATTAGGAAACAACCTGTGTTTAAATCCTGGAGGTTGGTGCATGAAGACAATCTCTGAGAGATGACCATGAAGGAAAGCATTCTTCACGTCAAGTTGACTTACATCCCAATTTTTGGCCAACTCAATGCTATGAACAGTCCGTATGGTGGACGGTTTGACAACCGGGCTAAATGTCTCGTCACAATCTATCCCAACCTGCTGAGACCTGCCATCACAAACCAAACGCGCCTTATGACGCTCAAGAGTACCATCAGACTTAAATTTGTGTTTAAAAATCCACATGCAAGGAATAATATTCATGTCTGATCGACGAGGAACTAACTCCCACGTCTTGTTGTCACTAAGTGCATTAAATTCATCTATCATGGCATGCTTCCAAATAGGGTTAGTTAAAGCAATTAAGGGATTTTTTGGTAAGGGTTCGGGTCGGGTTTGTGTGTTAAGGTTAAAAATGTGTTTTGGTTTGGTGATTCCGTCCATGCTTCGAGTGCACATGGTCCGTTGGTTGGGTGGAGGTTGTGGTGCGACGGCATTGGTGGGAGCCATGGGTTGGGATGCATTTTGGGTGGCCGAAGGTTGGGAATAGGATGTGGTTGACGAGACAGGTGTATGGTGGGTGTTGTTGTTTATTGGAGTGGTACTATTTGAAGTTGACGCACGTGGAAGTGAGGTGAAGGGCATTCAAGATGAAACTTGGGACCAAAGTGAGGGATGCATGGAATCAGAATGAAGAAAATCATATGGTGGTGGAGTGGGAGTTGAATGACCAAATGGAAAAATAGTTTAATTAAAAATGACATGACGAGAAACAAGGATCTTTTTGGTGGAAAGATCAAAGCATTTGTACCCCCTATGGTCCGAGGGGTATCCAAGAAAGACACATGGAGAGGAACGTGGTTCGAGTTTATTAATGGTGGTGGATGGGATAAGAGGGTAGCAAAGACAACCAAAAATACGAAGGTGGTCGTAGGTTGGACGTTTGCGATAGAGAAGGTAAGTTGGGGTATGGTTTTGCTTAACTTTACTAGGCAAAATGTTCAAAAGGTAAGTGGCCATTTGAAGGGCGTGATGCCAAAAATTTTGAGGAAGAGAAGCGTGAGTAAGAAGGGTGCGAATTACATTATTGATGGAACGTATTTTACGCTCGGCTTTGCCATTTTGAGATGATGTATAGGGACATGAAAACCGAAAAACCATACATTGGATTTTTATTGTTGTATTCAGTTCCGTTATCATACTAAAAACATTTAATTGATCGTTCGAATTGAGTGGTGATATATTTATGAAACTTGAGAAAGATAGAAAATACATTGGATTTATTTGCTAGGGGAAAAGTCCATAAATAATTGGTATAATCATCCAAAATAAAATGTAATAACGGTGACTACCCGAACTAAGAACCGGGGAAGTCTATAAATCACTGTGAACGATGTCAAAAGGTAAAGAAGTAGTAGATAAAGAATCATAAAAAGGAAGTTTAACTTGTTTCCCAAACACTCACGATTGACATAAACCATTAGTTGAAAATTGTCTAACAGAAACAGAATTATTGTTTTTCAAAATACGTATTAAATCTGAGCCAGGATGACCCAGTCGACGATGCCAAATGTCTTGAGAAATAGCAGCAAAAGTAGCAGGAGAGATGACTTTAGAAGAGGAAGAAGGTGAGCAAAATGGATAAAGTCCTTCGGTGCTGTTACATCGAAGGAAGGGAGTCCGCGTCTGGAAGTCCTTCACATCAAAACCAAATTTGTCAAATTCAATAGTAATGTCATTATCGGTTGTTAAACGACGAACATAAAGTAAATTTTTGATTAAGTTAGGTGCAACAAGGATATTTTGTAAGTTAAGTGGTGGAAAGGGTGGTGTAAGAGTGGTACTACCTGTCCCGTGAACGGGTATTTGAAAGCCATTACCAACGACAATATGATTTTTAATGTGATTATTAACGTAAGACAAGAGGTTACCTGTCGAGTTAGACATGTGGTTTGTGGCCCCGGTATCCATATACCAGTTTTGATCAGGGTTGAGAGACATGGCATTCAAAGCTTGCTCAATATTGGTCGGGGTGTAGTATTCTGCCGTGTATGCCTGTGATAGGTGAGGACCAAGAATACCAGCTTGTGTACCGGGCCTAGAAGACGGACAAGAGTGCTGGACAGGAGCAGTGGGATACGGAGTTGGTGGAGTAAGCCAGCCCAGTGGAGCAGGTTGATATGGGCCTTGAGTCTAGTTAGGTTGCCAAGGGTGTTTTGCATGTGGAGGACCATAATTGTATCCATGTGCATGGCCGTAATTGTTGTTTTGTGTGCCATAATACTGATAGCCACCACGCCCTCTAGTTCGACCACGACCTCTGCCCTGATTAACATATCCTCTTCCATGTCCACGGAAGTATGTGTCCGGACCTCCATTACCAAGGCCCGATCCACGGGGTTGAGACCCGCTGCCCGACGGAGAGTAGTACCCGTGAGATTATGATGATGAATTGGAGGAGTTCGGGTCATGTGTGGATCCAGTAGTTGCTATGAGACCGGTATTAGTGGAGCGACTTTTATTTGCTTTCCGGGACTCTTCGAGAATGATCTTTGACCGTGCTTCATAAAAATCGGGCAGTGGGTTAGATTGTTGGATAAACATAGCGACACTGTCATATGCATCATTGAGCACGGTGATGAGTTAAATAACAAGTTGATCATTGGTGACCGGGGAGCCCACGTTGGTGAGTTGGTCCGAGAGTTCTTTGACAGCTTGACAATACGTGGTAGCGTTGGGATAAGCATCCATGTTGATGTTGGCAAACTTGTTACGAAGGTATACGGCTCGAGAGTACTTGTTATCTTCGAAAATATTTGCGAGTGTGGTCCAGGCTTGAACCGCTGTATTGTCGGGTTTGAGAATGGTGTGCATCAAATCTTTCGAGATGGTTCCGTAGATCCAATTGAGAACAATTGCATCGAGTCGTTTCCATTTAGCATCACGAGCGGTGGAGGAAGAGGCTTCATCAGGGAGAATATGGTCAATAACATCATACATATGACATGTGTTTTTGAAAAGTTCGACCCAGGAATTGTATTCACCGTTCTCCATCTCTAAAGTGATAGAGATTTGATTTTTGATGTTGGTTACGGTCATGGCGGAGGGAAGAGTTTCAGTGGGTGGGGTAGGGTTATTGTCTGCCATGGAGGAATTGGATGTGGAAGAAGAGAAAAGGTGGTGTACTTTTAAACGGCCGAACTAGGGTTAGTGGGGAGGAGATGAGGATTTTAGGGTTTTTGGTAATCAGAGAGTGGCTCTGATACCATATTAGAATTGGTAGAAATCCTTGCCCCATTCTCATTCAATAATCAACATATATAGATACAATGAGATCCATAATAACGTATTCTACCCCTATACTATACATAAGTATACATATCTGCTAATAGGAAGAGAGACACATGACAACTTAATGTCTCAAGGAAAAAACTTAACAATGAACAACGTGCACGTTGGTGACTTTTGCAACATCATTTGCGGGTTCCATTCATCGAACAATTATGTGGGGTTTGACAGTATGATCAGCAAAATAGCTCAAGAAGTTGTCGATCTTGTGACGAACCTGTTGTTCGACATTTGGTACGACGATTGACACCCTCCAGATGATCAAAGGCGTATCAATTTTCTTCAAGGAGATTATTATGGGTGAGAGATTCACATTAGGTTTTTCGTTCTTATTCAATAAATCATATTATTTCGTTCTTATTTAATAAATCAAAGTAATAAATAAGGAAATAAATAAGCAAAGTTATAATCTACAAATTTGACTTGTCAATTATATCCATTATTACAACCAAATTCTTGAAATTTGGGACACAAGTATTCAATTAGTTTGGATTTGTTTAGTGTTGAATTGGGACCAAGGCAAAAATATCGAAAAGGCCTAAGCTTCCTTTGTTGAAATACGGACAAATGATTTGATTAGATATTTTCTAAGAATCGACTTAGCGAAGTCACCTATTTCATATACTGGAAAAAGAATGATTTGTCGGGTTCAGGATTGATCTCTGAGAATGGATCAGAGCGCACTAATCAATCCGTTTTCTTCCATTTCTTCTTATTCCAAGGCAAGGATTCAGCAATCCCTTAATCCAAATCAAGGAACAATTCATACATTGTTGAATCGAAATAAAGAATCTCAATATTTGATAATTTTGTCATCATCCAATTAATCTCGAAGCCCCCTTTATAGGTTCTATCCATAGATGTTCTGATCGTGACTTATACTTGATCCCGTTGCTTTTTTGGAATTGAGAGAATACCCCAAATGAAATTGACTTTAGTCCGTTTTTAAATACTTTTCGGGTTTGATATATGTTAAACTAACATTAAGATTCTTGCATTCCAAGGGGCGTAAAACAATTAAAAAAAACTAAGCTTTACTGCGAACACATGAATCGAGAGTGGAAAACAAAAATTTAACTATTTAAAAAAATAAAATATGTACATATAAATTTAGATTTTATAAAACATACAACTTCATTCTTAATTTAAGATTACACCAAGCTTAGAAAACAAGATAAACACATATTAATTGTATTATCAGAATTTTTATAAAACATTAGATTTTAGAATTTATGTAAAGAGTAAAGAAAAACAAATAGTTTGAGTGTTAAAAAATCAAATAGTTAAATATAAAATATAAAAGTGATGCCAGCCTTTTTGTTAGTTATTTGGTGAAATTCATTGTAATTTTTAATTTTTTTAATGCCTATTAAGATCTAGCTTTCTTAGCCGGCTAAAGTTATTGTGTCTTTTTTTCTTTTCTAATTGATTGGTTTAGAGAGAGTTTATTCATAAGTTGCTAAAAATCAATGAATAATTTAGGCTAAAGTAGGTCTGAAATTCCACTATAATGACAATGATTTACAATTAGATAAGTATATCACATATTTTTATAAGCTAGCTAAAATCCAAGAACGTAGTGGTTCATTAAAGAAAATAAGATATAAACAACAAATGAGAAACCTTGAAGGCATCGTGGTGTAGTTGATAACATCAAATATATTATTTATTATAATTAAAACTCATCTCACCTTAACAATTAACCATATAAGACTCATCAAAACATACTTCCTCTACACCAATACTAAAAGTTCTTTAGCCATGGAAAACACATCCCAAACAGTTGCTCAACACACTTGTACATGGTTAAAAGGCAAATTAACCTTCCAAAATTATCAAGGCTTTTGGAACCATCCAGGTTTCCATGAAGGGGCAGTTTTAGCTCAAGAGAGCTTCAAGGCTCAACCAAGTGATATATTTATTTGTAGTCACCCAAAAACCGGCACCACTTGGCTAAAAGCATTGTCTTACGCTATAGTTACGCGAGAAAAGTTTAACGAATCCACGAGTCCTTTGCTCACAGCCTTGCCCCATGATTGTGTTCCTTACCTTGAGAAAGACCTTGAACAAATTTATGAAAACCACAAGACCACATCCTTTCCGCTTGTGTCCACACACCTTCCTTACGCTTCTTTGCCTGAATCAATCCTTGCTTCAAACTGTAAGATTGTTTATATATACAGGAACATAAAGGATGTTATAGTTTCTTACTACCATTTTTTACGAAAGCTGGTCAACTTAACCGTGGAAGAAGCACCATTTGAGGAGGCGTTTAACGAGTTCTATCAAGGGGTTTCATGGTGGGGACCGTACTGGGATCATTTATTAGGATATTGGAAAGCAAGCTTGGAAAGACCTGATCGGATTCTCTTCTTAAAGTATGAAGACATGAAAATGGACACTACAAGCCATGTGAAGAAGCTTGCAGAGTTCATCGGCCGTCCGTTTTCGATCGAAGAAGAGGACGCAGGTGTGATAGAAAATATTATAAAGTTGTGCAGTTTTGAGAATTTGAGCAACTTAGAGGTGAACAAAAGTGGAAAGCATCGTCCAGACACATCAACTCCGGTTGAAAACCAGCTTTATTTCAGGAAGGCTAAAGACGGAGATTGGAAGCAATACTTCACGGAAGAAATGATCGAAAAGATAGATAAATTGGTGGATGATAAATTAAGCGGCACTGGTTTGGTCTTAAAATGATACCCTCAAGATGCTACACGTATTTACTGAATAAGTTGCATTTTTTTAGTCTTATATTTCATGGTTTTGAATAATTCCGCACGTTGCTTATATAGATTCACTATGTTCTTCTCATATGTCATGTGTAATTGTGTCTGGGCCAAGTCACCGAGATGTTTCTACCAGTTGGGTCATCGAAAAGCTCACTTCAGATGATTTGGTTTAGTTTGTATTAATATTGAAGATGATTTCAATTGTATTAATTGATGTGATTTAAAGGTGAATTCAATTTAGATATTTTTATATTAAGAGCCATGAACATGTTATATTTGATGATGGAACCAAAGCAAATCATATTTCATTCTGAAGTAAATAAGCTTTGTATCATATTTTTAAATCTTGGACCGGGTTATTTGGTTTTGCTTGCAATTGCAGTTCTCAAATGTTATGTTTTTATTTATGGTGTCTTTACTATAAGTTTAGTAATGCATCATTTATTTTAACTGTAGTCAATTTTACTTGTAGTCCTACCCCAAATCTAATATTATGAGATCACACACGTCATGTGTTCTAGACATCTAAATACAACAAATTCACTAATAGCAAAAACAAAAGTATCTATAATTACTAAAACACTATGTTTGGTTCATTGTGGTTAATTGAGGAATCAGGTTAGATAGTTTTCCAACAATTTGGTTAAACAATTTTGTGCAACTATTTTTCCTCATTATTAACACCTCATTTTCACCTTTTAGATATAAAATTTTGAATCCAAATTATTACTCATAAACCACCAAACCAGAACATCTATAATCAGTAATAAAAATCTCACTCGTCGCACAACACAAGACGCATTTGGTCGATTAAACTTACATTGCCGCACATATCAACAAAGGAAATTGAATAAGCAAACTCAATAGATTTTGGGTTAATCGAATGTCTTAGGAGGAAAGGGGATAATGAATCCATTTTGGCTGCTTACCAGGGGATCACCCGTCCCTGGATTGTTGTCATCTAAGTACGCTTAACCTTGAAGTTCTCATCTCATTCATAGCCAATACGCACAATATGCGTTGGTGATATTTGAGGCAATGCATTACTTATGAACCAAAAATCTCTACTGTCTACGACCGATACGAGATTTATGTAGGGTGTTACAATGACCCCCCACCCTTGGACTTATCGTTCTCGATGAGGCTGAGAACTTACCATCTCCGGTGAGGTTTGTCCGACCATCCCGAACAACATATGAGTGTCTCTGATACTATTCTGTAACACCCGACCCCTTGTATCGTCAATATTGTTCGATTTGCCTACAACGAGCTCACAGATTTGCTTTTGGTTGCTCGGGTGAAAACTTCCCTGGGGTCACCCATCCCTAGATTATTGTCACTTAAGTACATTTAACTGTGAAGTTCTCCTATTATTAATAGCCAATATGCCCATAATGTGTTGATGATATTACAGGCAGAACATTTCTTATGAACTATAAATCTTTTCTGTTCACGGTCGATGTGTGATTTATGTAAATAGTCACACCTCGGCGTGGCACCCCAACACCGCCACCGGTCTCGTAGCGTGTTCTTGCGGTGTGTACTTGCGTGGATTGTTTCCGGAATTCAACTGTCGTCCCCTCTCTTAACGACAACTTTTGTATGATGTGACTGGAATGTGGCATGAGTGTACCTTCTAAATATGATTATGTGCTGTGACATGACACATTCTATTAATAGGTTTCATGATGAAAATTAATGACATGACTAGATTCACTTCGACTAATTTTTTCAATTCATGGTGTCAAAGGAAATGAACAAAGTGGGTATCACAGGCGCCACTATAGGCCAATCAATAAGTGCACAACTCCTCCAGATCTACAATACAGACTTTAGAACAAATATTTATTTCTATTGAATTTGTGCAACTTAGTATTGCTTATGTTTCTGGAACTCATGTTTACTATTCTGGAAAAGCAAATATCTTTTTCTCCGAAACAAATACTTTTGTGACTTTATTTTATAAAAGCCATGGTGTAAGACCGTAGGACGCAAGATTGAAAGAGACTGGTGGGTCCAGTGAATAACTTTTATTAGCTTTCTTTCGACGTCGTTGCATAAGTATCAATATTCCAATCGGATTCGTAAACTTAAAATTTAATTTAATTATAATAAAAAATCAATGACTCGAAACTTGATTAAAATTTTCAAATTCAAATCTGATTGAAAGTCTAAATATCCAAAACAAATCGAATTAGAAATTTAAATTTTCAATTCAATTCGATTCAAAATAGAATTACAAATAAACACACATATATCTGTTTACTTTTTATATTAATTTAGAAATATATATATATGAGAAATTAAAAAGTAAAAGTTCAAAAATATATAATCTAAAATTTTAAAGCCTAATTGGTACCTTTTAGTAGGGGTGTTCAAATTCGAATATCAGAAAATTTCGGATAGTGTTTTTCACTATCCGAATCCGAAATTTCAAATATCCGAATTTAATAAAAATTGTATTATTTTCATAAATTTTATAAAAATATAATAATTTTTATTGAATTTTTTCGGATATCCAAGTTTTTATTAAAATATCCGAAATATTCAAAAATATCTAAAAATATTTAATAAATATTTAATATTTTAAAATTTTTATAAAAATATTTTGGATATTTCAGATATTTAAAAATCTTAAAATTCTCAAAATCACTATCCGAATCCAAATCCAATATTCGCAAATCCAAAATTCAGATATCCGAATATTGGATTTTAGGATATTTCGGATTCGGATATTTTTGAACACCCCTACCTTTTAGGCTATTTAAAACTTGTAATATTTTATATGTTATGCTTGTTTATTTATTTTGAGCATTTGAAATTTTATTCGTCGAATTAATTTTAAAAATACTATTTGATTAATTTTTTGTACTAAATACGAATCAAATAAATTGGAATTCGAATTTGTTTTCAAATGCGAATTTAAATCTTGTTTGGCAATTTCAAATTCGATTCAAATTTAACTTATCTTTTTCCAATTCGAATTATCTTTTTTGAATTCGAATCCATATTTAAAATTTTAAAATTTAACTTGTTCAATTCGATTAACTTGAATTTGATTCGATTCAATAAACACACTCTTATGTCGCTATAGTGATGGTATTAGCTTGATTTAAGTTTTATGTTAAAACTTGACTTAAGGGTTGACTTTCTATTTTGATGTCATTGTAGTGATTGTATGAGTTTGAGATCCTTTTTAAGTCTCAGGTTTAAATCTATCTCAAAGGTTTTTCTACAATGATGAGTTTTCACTTTAATGGTATTTATAGATTAATCAGGTATGAAGCATCAAAATATATTGTCTAAAAAAATCAGTTGGGTATTGAGTGTATTTCCAAACGTCGTTCAAGAAAATCTAAATGGGTAAATTTTGATGATCATATATATTATTAAATAACTTTTATTCTTCATGTCCTTTAAACACGGTAGAACACTCAATTATCCATCAAATTTTTTTAAACGACAGATTAATGGTTAATAAGTTAATAACACAAAGTTAGTAATTATCCGTCTATTTTACATTACCATTCGATCTTATTGCAAAATTAAAAACCAATGAAATATACGACTCGGCCACTCGGTGGACAAGAATCTTGCATGCATAAAAGTTAAAACAATTTAGGTGCGTTTTATATATTGGCTTCAATATTTTTATTGTTATTTGGATTAATGAAATAACATGTGTCATCAGTACAAGTTTGTTAATTTTTGTTAAAGTATGTTTTTAGGCACTTGAATACCTATCTAGTGAACTTATTGAACGTTTGACACTGATTTCGAATAAAACTAATATTATAATTTAAAAGTTATAAAAGACGATCAAAATGTATTTAAAATGATATAACTTGAAATATATTATACTTTAAATGACTCAATTAAATTAGAATTTATAAACAAATGTAGATAAAAATTAAGAATATCACAACAGTATATTCGCAATTCGTTAAAGCATTATATTTTGAATGTAGTAACAGAAAAATAAAAATATTTTAAAAACTAGCATTTGAAGCAAGATTATATGGTCTTAGCATTCGTTATTTGGGAGGAATGAACGTACTTATTAACCTTCGTCAGAAGTAGCTCGACAAGCTAATTCCGCAATGATAAACACATCTGGGATAAATGGTTTTCAAGTTTAGAACTATGGAAGGGACAATCTTTTTGTTACGAACATGTGGCATGTTTACAGATACATGGTGTTCCGGCGCACCTAAGGGAAAAGAAGGTATTCAATCGGATTGCCAAGCGTCATGGTAAAGTAATTTCGGCGACAAACTAATTAAAACAGGTACTCGGATGGAAGATGGATCGATAAACATTGATCCTAGGTACCTGAACAGATAAAGGTTCTCGTATTTAGTTCAAGTCTTCGAAAAATTGGATTCCTAATGTATCTGGATGTTCTCCTAATCAATGTTCTCAGAACCGGATCGGACGTCGAACCGGACGGCTTACTGGTTTGGTGGTCGGACCGGTCGGACCGGTCGGACCGGATGGACCGGATTTAACTATATTTTAATTATATTTATATATGTAATTAAATATAAGTAATTTATATATGATTTATACATATATTTTATAGTTATATATAAAACTTAACTATATTTGTATATACAAAGTATTAATTTATGGTTTAACATCCCGTTTTTACCCACTAAAATCAAAAAAAAAAAAAAAAATCAAAATCAAAATCCGGTCGGACCCGAACCGGTTGGCCGGTCCAACCGCCGACTCGGTTCGAACCGGCCGGTTCAACGCTCCAAAAACGAACCACCCTCGACCGGACCGGACAGGCCTCCGAATCCCGGTCGAACCGGTCGGACCGGCCGGTCCGATCCGGTCCTAACAACATTGCTCCTAATATGGGTCGACCCCGCTTAAACTCATCGCTTGATGACCCATTCAATCTTGTCGCAATCCTAGCCCATTGGCCATCATATCTGCTCGATTAATATCATCACAGATGATGGTGAGCACACTTAGATTGATGATGGTGACCACTGACCAGAGGTTTTTAAAAAGGGATTATGTGGTCGGAAATTCTGCACACACCGCTCATTTTTTAGGGTATACCACCTCAAACGGTCACGGTTAGGGCTAACCGTGACCTTTAGGTCGGGTGTAGGACCTTGCGGTCACGGTGAGGCCTAACCGTGACGTTAGGTTCTCGGGATCATTGCAATTATTGGGTGTGTAATTAATGTGTAATTAATGGGGTGACAGTTAGGGTTTTGGAGGTGTATATGTCACGGTTTGGCCAAACCGTGACATTTTGAACATATTTTTTAAATTTTTTTAATTTTGTTTTTATTTTTATTTTATCAAAACGGTTAATTTAATCGTAACATACGAGTTTGTGTTTTGTGTTTATTATTAATTTATCATATTACAAGTAATTTTTTTATTTTTATTTTAGTAGCTAATGATCTCATGTCATACGACGACTGAAATGCACCTTGATTACAAATGTGTGTCATGATCTTGATTGAAGTAGTGAAAGCTGCAGTGATAATGATGTATATATAGGTCATAGGTGTATGTATGTGTATGTATGAGAGTGGGAAATGTGCCTACGGTTATGGAGTTACTATCATTATTTAATATTGAAATGTGCCTACGGTTATGTAATCATACTAGTTTGTTTTTATTTTTATTTTATCACACGGTTAACCTAATCGTAACATACGAGTTTGTGTTTTGTTATTTTACAGTTACATTACAAACAAAGAAACACAACCAAACAAACATATACAATTAACATTATCAACATTACAAATATAAAACAAACAAACAAAGAAACACAATCAAACAAACACAACCAAATATACAAGTCATAACTGAAACTGCACATATATATATATAAAACGAGTTTTTACATACAAAAAGAAATAAAATACAAACAAAATACCTATCTAATCCATCATCCCCGGATCGATGCCTTGACCAGACCCCCCCCCCCCGCCCCAGAAGGGCCAGCACCGTCATGGTCTAACCGCCTCGGTGGCTGTGACAACAACGGCGTACCCGAGGCGGCATAGTCCGTGACCATGTGCTGGACGACCCAGTCCATCATATCATGCAGCCTCGTGGTCGTATCCTCCAGCCTCCTGGTCATATCCTCCAGCCTCGTGACCCTGTCTCGTGTGTCCTGAAGCATATCAAGAACATGAGCAGGCAATCGCACGGCATGGTACACGCGCTGAGGATGCTGGGGCGGGTCCTGGTCGTGCGGCGGGGGAATGGGCTGATCCTCCCCGCCGCCAAGGGGCTCGTGGGCATCCTGAAGGTGGACCTCAGCCCCCGCCAGCTCGGGGGGGTCCACCAACGGCTCGGGCACCCATGGCACGAGCTCCTGGTATCTACTGAGCAGGTGCCACGTACCGTCGGGGAACCTCCGAATGATCCTCATCCCAGTGGCGGTGGTCCGGGCGGCCATGCGCACAGGAGTCGGAGGTAGCGGGAGCGTGCGTACCCCAAGCCCCGAGCGATCCGGGAAACGATATTCCCGCCCACTAACGCCCCTCGCGACTGCCGATGATAATAACTAGCAAAATAATCATCGAGGGCATGCGCGAGGTGGCAGTGTCGGTGTGTGAGTTACACACCAAAGAAAAAAAAAGGTCGGCGGCGTTGATCCTGTCGGTCCCCGCCCCACGACCGACGATGGACGTGGCGATGAGTCGGTGAATGTATCTATACAAAGGGTCTCGTATATGAGATGACCTCGTATCACCACCATACGGTCCATCGCCAATGGCAGGCCACCAGACCTGATCGGAGTCGTCGGCCCCGCGGATCAAGGCTGTGGTGTACATCGGCTGTCCGACCTCCACCTCCGTGTAGAGGTCGCTGACGACGGCGAACCGCCGAAGTGACATGCGGTGGAGGTGGCCGAACAACCGGAAAGAAACCTCCGCGGGCGCACGACCGTCCGCTATGTCGTCCTCGTCCAGCTTCGCAAGTCCCTGCTCACGTGGACGGAATGTGAAGGTGCAGTAGAACTCCACGGTCAGCTGTCGATGGGCATCGTCGCCCATCCGGAACAGCTGCTCCCACGGGTCGTCCTCGCCGATAATCTCAAAAAAACGGTCCCGCTCTCCAACGAGCTGTAAGAAGTCCTCCGACAGGACGGTCCCCGGTGCCGGCACTCTTGCTCTCAGGGTCCTGAACCGCTCGTACGGCGTAGTCCCCTGCTCGAACTGTAAAAACTGGCAGCCATCAATGTCGGGAATAAAAGCATCGTCGGCATCCATATCTGCGAAAAAAACGTATTTATCATTATTTACAATGTTTATAAAATTAATGGTTGATGGTTAATAATTATTATTATATTATTGGTATTATTACTATTATTATTATTATTATTATTATTATTATTATTATTATTTTTATTATTATGTATACTATTATTATTATTGGTATTATTATTATTATTATTATTATTATTATTATGTATACTATTATTATTATTATTAGTATTATTATTACTATTACTATAATTATTATTACTATTATTATTATTATTAGTATTATTATTACTATTACTATGATTATTATTTGTAACGTCCCATTTTAGGTAATTTTATAATTTGTGTTTCTAAATAAAATGAGTGGTAAATTAGAACTAACTGAGTTAAATTAGTATTGTTAGTGTAAATGAATAAAAGTAACTAGAGGGACTACTTTTGCCAATTGAGAAAATCAAATTTATATGTTAGTAAGGAGGTGTAGAACCTCCTGGACACACTCATACACACGCACGAAAGGAGGGAAGCGAGCAGGAGGAAGGAATCAAGAACCCTAGTCAAATTGAGTCGCGTTTGTGTTGAATTCAAGTTTCTAATTGTGGAATTGAGTTATAAATCACCTAGTTTCTGCATCTAACTCATAAGGTGAGTCTTAATTGGATGTTTTCTTGCTAAGTAGTTTAGTTCATGATTGGGGTGTTGAGGAGAAATTCATCTATGATCAAATTAATATGTTTTGAACTTAGAATAGTATGTATTAGATGTTAATTCAAACCTATAACACTTCAATTGATAGGTTTATGGGCATAAGATCATGATGGGTGATATATGGTATTGAGTCTTGAATTGTAACATCCTGTATTTTTGTATTCATTTTATTATGCCATTTTATAGCATCTTTTAGTAAATCTCTTTTTATACATATAATAATACTAACAATAATAATAATAGATAATAATAATAATAATAATAATAATAATAATAATAATAATAATAATAATAATAAAATAATAATAATAATAATAATAATAATAATAATAATAATAATAATAATAATAATAATAATAATAGTAATAATAATAATACTAATAATAAATAAATAAAAAAAAATAAAAATAAAAATAATGAAATTAAAGTGCAGGGGGCCATTTTGTCATTTTGTAAACTTTAAATAAAGGTTCATGGCATGAAATAATAAGATTTAAAAGAGCAGGGACCATTTGTGTAATTTCCCAAACCACCCCCCCTGTTACCCCGTAATTCCGGTCGCCGGCCGGAGCGAGCTCCGGCGAGCTCCGGCAAGCCTCAAAACGCCATTTTAAAACTAATTTGACCCCAAATTAAACCCCCAACCCGCTCGACCCCATGTCTCGAACTCGAACCCAACTTAAAATGGAGTTCCCGCTCGTTCCACCTCCCAAAACGAAACCATGTCTAAACTCGAAATCAAACCTTGCCAAAATCACAAATTGAATCGAATCAAATCATTCCTAAAGTGAATACGCGGCTATATCAATCAATCAATCAATCAGAAGTGCAAATTAACAGCTCATAATCGATTAATTTGGGTAAACTTCGAACGCGGTTTCAATCGAACAAGTTAGAGCCAAAACCGTGTAATCAAAGCTATATATTGAGGGTTTCGGAATCATTTTGAAGTTCCTAAACTCCCCGAACCCTCAATTGCACAAGAAAATCTCTCAAACACAAACCCCCAAATTCAAGAACACCCGAACCCAACTCGAACTCGAAATCACCTTTTATCCCATCAAAACAGGTAATTGAAACCTGTTTTCTACTCGTTTTCGTTCAAGGAACAAAAGCCCTATGATGATTTAGGTGATTAACACCGAATCGAGGGTCGATTTTGGCCTTGAACAGAACTAGGGTTCATCGATTTGGGGTGAATCAGGAGACTAGGGTTTAAATGTAAAACAAACCAATGTGAACCAAGGCCACGGCCCTGGTTCACTGGTTCCCGCGTCCCATGCTCACAGGGAGGCCCCGGGTTCGACCCCGGGCAGCCCCTCCCTGTTTTCTTTTTTTCGATTTTTCCTTCTTTTCTTTATTTCTTTTTAATTATTACACCTTTTTAAATTCTGAAAATTTCTAAAATTAATTTTATAAAATGCAGATTATTTTATTTCTTTTGTTTAATTAATTTTATGACTAAATTAAATTTTTATAAATTACTTTGGTAATTATAAATACATTTTTGTATCTTTAAAATACAAAATAAATGAGTAAATATAATACTTGAATATGTAAATTATATTTTTAAATAATTAAATTATTTAAGTTACTTATACCTATATATATATATATATTTCTTTTAGAAATTAAATCACTTATTATGATTAATGTTATAATTGTTTAGTATATATATTTATATATATATATTCAAACAATTTAATTGTTTAGTTACTCATATATATATATATATATATACATATATATATATATATATATATTTATGCATAGTTCTTTTAATAGCTAAATCATTTATATTGATTATTATATACAATGTTATAATTGTTTAGTATATACATTTATATATATATAATTAAACAATTTAATTGTTTAGTTACTTATATATATATATATATATATTTATACATAGTTCTTTTAATAGCTAAATCATTTATATTGATTGTTTAGTATATATATTTATATGTATATTCAAACAATTAAATTGTTTGATTACTTATACCTATAAATATATATATTTGTATATAGTCCCTTATAATAGTTAAATAACTTATTATAATTATTATATACAATCCTTAAAAATCGGTTCAATGTACAATTTAATCAAGTTTTATTTCTCTTACGCGCTAACAATTGATTATACCAAGTATAATCCATTCGTTCCATTAAACCGATCACGTTATTAACATGTAATAAACACGAATAATTATTAAATCATATTAGACCTACAATTAATCATCAAACATATTATAACGCGCTACTTTATTTCGTTTAGGTGCGTTGTGACGTTTGTGTTGGAAATCTTATTCGTGGTTATTCTTATTTCATCTACAAGTCTCCTTTATTAAACATGTGAGTTCTTATGCCCCGCTTTACGATTATTTCACATCTTTCGGGGTGAAGCATGTTGCTTATACAAACTTACACATACACGTTTTGATACTTATTTCACACGTGCAATTCTTACATAGTCGTGGTTGTTTGGATATGTTTAGTATTATACGAGATGTGACATACGTGTGCAATCATTAACTATTGCTAGCCTAGCGAAGTCTTAGATCTTTGGGCCTGACAAGCCTATTTGGTGCTAAAGTCGATGTATTGCCGACTCCTAGGAGCCGTATGCTTGTGCACTAGGGAACCAAATACACTTAGCTAATCATGCTTATTCATATTATTCAGTCGAGGCTTGATTGTAACTATGCATGTTCTATATACTTGCTATCTTGTGACCATTGACTAGAATTGCCACATTTTGTATACTTATTGTATTTAAAACCATGAGAACTCACCAACTAGTTAGTTGACTTTATTTTCAACATGTTTCAGGTAATGTGCAAGCTTAGCGATGATTGAAGGAATGCATAAACCTAGATCATGGACCTAGGTTTAATAAAGACGATTGAATTCTTGTTTTTGTTTAATTTATTTTGAGACATTGATGTATGTGGTGATTGAAAACAATTGATTAATGGCATTTTATATTTTAACATAGCGTTATGTGGCTGTGAACAATCTAAACCCTCGCACCTCGACGTTTCCGCCGTCAAGGTTGGGGTGTGACAGATTGGTATCAGAGCCCATAACTATAGGGATTTAGGTTATTAGAAATGGTGACCTAGGCTATAGTTTATGCATGATCCTTATAGAATAGTATTCTTATGAATACATACTTATTGTTTGCATGCTGCCTAACGCTATGCCTTATTATGTGCAATGTGATGCCTTAGCATAGGTGCCTTTCTACATGATTACATATTGTTACCCGTCTCCCCTAGACTTATCTTAAACGTTAATTCTCCCCGACAGTTACTATTTCTTAAACTTATTCTCGTCTCCAAGTAGAATCTATTGATAGGAATTCTTTAGACTTTATGTCTAATCTTGTAAATATCCCATCAAGATTTTTGATTTCATAAACCAAAGAACTTGTGTGGTACATAGACACCTGTATTCTGGATTTTCTGGCAAAAGGCCCTCGGGCTAAGGCAAGCGTATACGTATAAATCTCATTGAGGGAACCGTTACGCTACCTGGGGATTTCCGGGATGAGTGATAAACTATGACCAACATACACGAGTTTCTGAGGCGAATGGGTCAATTCATCTTGACGTGTCAACGTTTCCAAATGGTGATGCGTCACCAAATGGAATCATTCCGTATAATTCATGATTCTTACCTTAATTGCCTACCCATATTATCCTTTAACCGATCCTAACCCAATTTGTATTTTTCCAGCATGTCTCGCTTCCACGGAAACCGAGGAAGATCCGGCCGTAAGCTTGCTGCCATGATTGCTCGGCAAATGGCTGCGGTCATCCCGACCATGGTGGCTGAACTCAGCAGCACTATGATCGCAAACGTCACGAACAATAGCAATGGTCAAGGGGAGAATAGTGCAAACCAACGGCGTAACACCCAGTCGTGCACCTTCAAGCATTTCAGTTCATGCAAGCCTCCCAGTTATAGTGGCAAGGAAGGTGCCACCGGTCTCTTAGAGTGGTTTGAAGGGATGGAGAACACCTTCGTCAACTGTGAGTGCCCCGAAGCACTCAAAGTAAGGTATGCCACCAGTATGCTGCAGCAACGGGCCTTAACGTGGTGGAACAGTGAAAAGAGGAACCGAGGCCCCGATGCAATCTTGGCTTTAACTTGGGAGGAATTCAAAAACATAGCCATAGCCAAGTTTTGCCCGAGGAGTGAAATCCAGAAACTGGAGGAGGAATTCTGGAATTTGAAACAGGATGGCGGGAACCATCTGGCATATTCTACCCGTCATCATGAACTAAGCATACTGCTGCCACACATGGTGGATACTGTTTCCCGAAACGTGGAAAAATTTATTAAGGGTGTGCCGCCTCAGATTCAGGATGCCGTTGTGGGTAGCCGGCCCGCAACCTTGGAAGAAGCTATCACCATCACTGCCCAATTGACGGAGAACCACATCCGAGCGGGCACCATGTCTGCAAAGGGTGCCAAGAAGACTGAGAAGACGACCCCCGAGGAGGTCAAGGAGGTCAAGCCTGATAACAAGAAACGGAAGTTTGTACCGGCACGGAACTACGCCGTGGCTGCTCCTAAACCGCCCCAAAGACAGTGTACTACCGGGGCTACACCGGCCGCACAAGTGCCCGTGGCAAGGGCTTATGCAGGTCCTCTACCTATGTGCAACACGTGTAGGTACCACCATCCGGGAAACCTTCCGTGTCGCATCTGCACACTATGTGGCAAGTACGGGCACCTTGTGGCAACGTGTCGCCGAGCATTGGGAAACGCAGTGACGGAACCAAATCGGGTCTGCTACAACTGTGGAGAACCAGGTCACTACCGACCCCAGTGCCCTCGTCTTGTGGGCAATGTTCCACAAGCTCGTGGACGTGCTTTCAACATCAACGCGAACCAAGCGCAAGCGAACAACGAGGTGGTGAACGGTACGTAAAAAAAAAATTGCAACCCTATCTCCATAGAATTTCTCTTAAAATTCCTTACTTGTGTCCTTAAGTGCCTTTAAAACCTATACAGGTATGTTTCTTATTAATGACACCTATGCATACGTATTATTTGATTCGGGCGCCGATAGAAGTTTCGTTTCCTTAGAGTTCGAGCCGACACTTTCTAAATCTCGCTTAATTCTAGAGAGACCTCTCACCGTCGAAGTTGCTGATGGAGAACCCATCACCGTCGACGTGGTTATCCGCGATTGTCTATTGCGCCTCGACAACCATAAATTTCTTATCGACCTTATTCCAATGAAGCTTGGAAGTTTCGACGTTATTATTGGCATGGATTGGTTATCCAAGAACCATGCCGAGATCATCTGCTTCGAGAAGTGTATTCGCATGCCCTTACCCTCCGGTGACACGATGAAAGTGTTCGGTGAACGGTCCTCCAAAGGACTCAAGCTTATGTCATGTACTAAGGCTCAGAGATGCCTAAGTAAGAGTTATCCGGCATTCTTGGCATATGTAGTCAACACCAAAGCCAAGGAGAAGGAACTCAAAGATGTTCCCGTTGTACGAGAATTCCCTGAGGTCTTTCCCGATGATCTTAGCGGGTTACCTCCCGTACGCGAAGTAGAATTTAAAATCGACTTGATTCCGGGAGCAAGCCCCGCGGCTAAATCACCTTACCGACTCGCACCATCGGAAATGCAAGAACTCTCTAGCCAACTCCAGGAATTATCCGAGAAGGGGTTTATCCGCCCTAGTTCTTCTCCTTGGGGTGCACCTGTCTTATTTGTGAAGAAGAAAGATGGGTCCTTCCGCATGTGTATCGATTACCGGGAGCTCAACAAGTTGACTATCAAGAACCGGTATCCTCTTCCTCGTATCGACGATCTTTTCGACCAACTTCAAGGAGCTGCAATCTTTTCAAAAATCGACTTGCGTTCGGGTTATCACCAACTGCGAGTCCACAACGACGATATCCCAAAGACTGCATTCCGCACCCGGTATGGGCATTACGAGTTCATGGTTATGCCTTTCGGCTTAACCAATGCTCCAGCGGTCTTCATGGATCTTATGAATCGGGTGTGCAAGCCATACCTAGACAAGTTCGTCATCGTTTTCATCGACGACATTCTTATTTATTCCAAGTCTCGCTCCGATCATGAACTTCATCTCCGTCAAATCCTCGAACTGTTGAAGAAGGAACAACTGTACGCGAAATTCTCGAAATGTGAGTTTTGGCTTGAAGAAGTACAGTTCTTAGGGCACGTTGTGAATAGTCAAGGAATTCACGTCGACCCTGCGAAGGTTGAAGCCGTAAAGAATTGGAGTGCTCCCACAACTCCGACGGAAGTTCGATCGTTTCTTGGTCTAGCCGGGTATTACCGGCGATTTATTGCCAACTTCTCAAAAATCGCAAAACCACTCACGTCCTTGACTCAGAAGAACAAGCCTTTCGAGTGGAAAGCCGAGCAAGAAGAGGCGTTTGAGACATTGAAGCACAAGTTGTGCAATGCCCCTATTCTGACGCTACCGGATGGAAATGACGACTTCACGGTATACTGCGACGCGTCGAAACAAGGCCTTGGTTGTGTTCTCATGCAACGGGGAAAGGTCATCGCATATGCCTCGAGACAATTGAAGGTTCACGAGGTAAATTATACGACGCACGATCTCGAGCTCGGAGCGGTGGTCTTTGCTTTAAAAATCTGGAGACACTATCTATACGGCACACAATGTATAGTCTACACGGACCACAAGAGCCTCCAACACGTTTTCAACCAGAAGGACCTCAATATGAGGCAACGTCGTTGGGTGGAACTAATTAGCGACTACGATTGTGATATCCGCTACCATCCCGGCAAGGCAAATGTCGTAGCCGATGCATTGAGTCGAAAGACGCATCAAAAGATGGTTTCCGTTCAAGAGATGCGCGACCGACGCCAATGGTTCGATACATTGGGAGAGTTTGATACTGAAGTCCGACTCGATGTCAACAATGCTACGGTGTTATTGCAGAACTTAAGGATCGATTGTGACATCGAGGCGAGTATTCGAGAAGCACAGCAAGCGGTGCAAACCGAAGGGAGTATGAAGGAAGAGCTCGAGCCAAATCTCTTAGCCCAATTAGAAACAAGAACCAATGGGCTAATGTATTTCGCAAACCGAATCTGGATCCCCAAACGCAATAACCTTCGGGCTTCTATCATGAACGAAGCATATCGGACTCGTTATTCTATTCACCCGGGCTCCGATAAGATGTACATGGACTCACGGAGTCAATATTGGTGGCCCGGAATGAAACGAGACATAGCAACCTATGTTGCTAAGTGCCTTACATGCACGAAGGTTAAAGCGGAGCATCAACGTCCAAGTGGATTACTCGAACAACCCGAAATTCCCATGTGGAAGTGGGAACATATATCCATGGATTTCATAACCAAGTTACCTCGGACATCTCGCGGGCATGATAGCATATGGGTGATCGTCGACCGATTGACTAAGTCGGCACATTTCATACCCATACGTGACACATATAAGACATCAAGGTTAGCCCGGATTTACATCGACGAGATCGTAAGCCGTCATGGTGTGCCTCTTCATATTATATCCGACCGAGACGCTCGATTCACTTCTCACTTTTGGTCTACTATGCAAGAACTTCTGGGTACACAATTGGATTTAAGCACGGCTTACCATCCCCAAACCGATGGCCAAACCGAGCGGACGATCCAAACCCTGGAAGACCTGTTACGTCTCTGTGTCCTTGATTTTGGGGGCGACTGGGATACGCACCTACCGCTCGCAGAATTCTCCTACAACAACAGTTACCACTCAAGCATCCAAATGGCACCATTCGAAGCACTTTACGGTCGTAAGTGTCGTTCACCAATCTGCTGGACCGACGTTGGCGAGAATCTTATTACCGGTCCCGAGCTTATACAAGAGACGACCGATAAAGTCGCCATCATCCGTAAGAACCTGGAAGTGGCAAGGAGTCGACAGAAAAGTTACGCTGATAAACGTCGCAAGCCACTGGAATTCCAAGTTGGGGAGATGGTCCTTCTCAAGGTCTCACCGTGGAAGGGTGTGGTTCGCTTTGGAAGGAAGGGCAAGTTAGCTCCAAGGTTTGTAGGGCCTTTCAAGGTTCAGAAAAGAATCGGGAAAGTGGCCTACAAACTAGAACTACCCTCCGACCTTAGTGGAATTCACCCTGTCTTCCACGTCTCGAATCTGAGGAAGTGTCTGGCCGACGATAATTTGCATGTGCCATTGGAAGACATTCAGATCGACGAATCACTACACTTCGTTGAAAAACCCGTCGAAATCATGGATCGCATTATGAAGAAGACTAGGACCTCTACGACCCCAATTGTAAAGGTTCGATGGGAGAACAAACGAGGAGCGGAATTCACTTGGGAGCGTGAATAACATATGAAGAAGACTTACCCTTACTTATTCTTGTAACCCTTTTTGATTCTTAATTTCGGGACGAAATTCTTTTAAGTTGGGGAGACTGTAACATCCTGTATTTTTGTATTCATTTTATTATGCCATTTTATAGCATCTTTTAGTAAATCTCTTTTTATACATATAATAATACTAACAATAATAATAATAGATAATAATAATAATAATAATAATAATAATAATAATAATAATAATAAAAATAATAATAATAATAATAATAATAATAATAATGAAAATAATAATAATAATAATAATAATAATAATAATAATAATAGTAATAATAATATACTAATAATAAATAAATAAAAAAAAAATAAAAATAAAAATAATGAAATTAAAGTGCAGGGGGCCATTTTGTCATTTTGTAAACTTTAAATAAAGGTTCATGGCATGAAATAATAAGATTTAAAAGAGCAGGGACCATTTGTGTAATTTCCCAAACCACCCCCCTGTTACCCCGTAATTCCGGTCGCCGACCGGAGCGAGCTCCGGCGAGCTCCGGCAAGCCTCAAAACGCCATTTTAAAACTAATTTGACCCCAAATTAAACCCCCAACCCGCTCGACCCCATGTCTCGAACTCGAACCCAACTTAAAATGGAGTTCCCGCTCGTTCCACCTCCCAAAACGAAACCGTGTCTAAACTCGAAATCAAACCTTGCCAAAATCACAAATTGAATCGAATCAAATCATTCCTAAAGTGAATACGCGGCTATATCAATCAATCAATCAATCAGAAGTGCAAATTAACAGCTCATAATCGATTAATTTGGGTAAACTTCGAACGCGGTTTCAATCGAACAAGTTAGAGCCAAAACCGTGTAATCAAAGCTATATATTGAGGGTTTCGGAATCATTTTGAAGTTCCTAAACTCCCCGAACCCTCAATTGCACAAGAAAATCTCTCAAACACAAACCCCCAAATTCAAGAACACCCGAACCCAACTCGAACTCGAAATCACCTTTTATCCCATCAAAACAGGTAATTGAAACCTGTTTTCTACTCGTTTTCGTTCAAGGAACAAAAGCCCTATGATGATTTAGGTGATTAACACCGAATCGAGGGTCGATTTTGGCCTTGAACAGAACTAGGGTTCATCGATTTGGGGTGAATCAGGAGACTAGGGTTTAAATGTAAAACAAACCAATGTGAACCAAGGCCACGGCCCTGGTTCACTGGTTCCCGCGTCCCATGCTCACAGGGAGGCCCCGGGTTCGACCCCGGGCAGCCCCTCCCTGTTTTCTTTTTTTCGATTTTTCCTTCTTTTCTTTATTTCTTTTTAATTATTACACCTTTTTAAATTCTGAAAATTTCTAAAATTAATTTTATAAAATGCAGATTATTTTATTTCTTTTGTTTAATTAATTTTATGACTAAATTAAATTTTATAAATTACTTTGGTAATTATAAATACATTTTTGTATCTTTAAAATACAAAATAAATGAGTAAATATAATACTTGAATATGTAAATTATATTTTTAAATAATTAAATTATTTAAGTTACTTATACCTATATATATATATATATATTTCTTTTAGAAATTAAATCACTTATTATGATTAATGTTATAATTGTTTAGTATATATATTTATATATATATATTCAAACAATTTAATTGTTTAGTTACTCATATATATATATATATATATATACATATATATATATATATATTTATACATAGTTCTTTTAATAGCTAAATCATTTATATTGATTATTATATACAATGTTATAATTGTTTAGTATATACATTTATATATATATAATTAAACAATTTAATTGTTTAGTTACTATATATATATATATATATATATTTATACATAGTTCTTTTAATAGCTAAATCATTTATATTGATTGTTTAGTATATATATTTATATGTATATTCAAACAATTAAATTGTTTGATTACTTATACCTATAAATATATATATTTGTATATAGTCCCTTATAATAGTTAAATAACTTATTATAATTATTATATACAATCCTTAAAAATCGGTTCAATGTACAATTTAATCAAGTTTTATTTCTCTTACGCGCTAACAATTGATTATACCAAGTATAATCCATTCGTTCCATTAAACCGATCACGTTATTAACATGTAATAAACACGAATAATTATTAAATCATATTAGACCTACAATTAATCATCAAACATATTATAACGCGCTACTTTATTTCGTTTAGGTGCGTTGTGACGTTTGTGTTGGAAATCTTATTCGTGGTTATTCTTATTTCATCTACAAGTCTCCTTTATTAAACATGTGAGTTCTTATGCCCCGCTTTACGATTATTTCACATCTTTCGGGGTGAAGCATGTTGCTTATACAAACTTACACATACACGTTTTGATACTTATTTCACACGTGCAATTCTTACATAGTCGTGGTTGTTTGGATATGTTTAGTATTATACGAGATGTGACATACGTGTGCAATCATTAACTATTGCTAGCCTAGCGAAGTCTTAGATCTTTGGGCCTGACAAGCCTATTTGGTGCTAAAGTCGATGTATTGCCGACTCCTAGGAGCCGTATGCTTGTGCACTAGGGAACCAAATACACTTAGCTAATCATGCTTATTCATATTATTCAGTCGAGGCTTGATTGTAACTATGCATGTTCTATATACTTGCTATCTTGTGACCATTGACTAGAATTGCCACATTTTGTATACTTATTGTATTTAAAACCATGAGAACTCACCAACTAGTTAGTTGACTTTATTTTCAACATGTTTCAGGTAATGTGCAAGCTTAGCGATGATTGAAGGAATGCATAAACCTAGATCATGGACCTAGGTTTAATAAAGACGATTGAATTCTTGTTTTTGTTTAATTTATTTTGAGACATTGATGTATGTGGTGATTGAAAACAATTGATTAATGGCATTTTATATTTTAACATAGCGTTATGTGGCTGTGAACAATCTAAACCCTCGCACCTCGACGTTTCCGCCGTCAAGGTTGGGGTGTGACATGAATAATTTGATCAAGGTCTATGGTGATTAGGATTCTATGCATATTTGTGAATTTGTATGTGTAAGAAAGTCATGTATAATAGATGTTCTATGTATCATGTATGCCAATTTTGAAACTTGATGGTTTATAGCAAATTAGTTATATGAAATATATTGAGTTATAAATCATGCCCATAAGGTGTTTGATGAAATGCCTCCAAGAAGTTCAAAATATGAAAGGAAGGGCAAAGTGGGAATAAAATGACCGGTGGGTCAATATAGAGTTAATTATGCTTAAACTAGTCATAAATAGGTCATATGGATTGGTTTTATACCATATGTATGTATGTGCTAAATTAATCCTAAACGTATGTTTAGGTGAAGGGAGTATTAGCAAAGCGGTGAGCAAAGACAAAGGTTGAGTTGAAGCTTGTTTAAGGTAAGAACATTAGCCTTATAACCATATACAGTCTTATCTTTATGATTTTATTATGTTTACTCTTGAGTAAATGTGAGTTGTGAATAATGACCATAAGTAATGGTTATAGTAATAGTAAGTATACATGCTCGAGTGCATGAATTGGGTTGAAGCTACATGCGCGTGTGCATGAAATAAATATACCGGTATAGTTCACAGGTGTGTGAATCAAACCTGGAGGGGTTATAATTATATTCAGTTACGGTGATAACGTTTAAATCACTAGTGAGTGATAAACTATATTTTGGCTACTGTGTGTAAGCCTAATTCACCAGTGGGTGATAAACTTCTGGTTTGGCGACTGTGTGTATGTCAAACATGAAGATGTATAGCGAAGTGTATAGGTGTATGATCCAAATCTAATATGCTAGTTCAAGTTAGTGAATGACTAGCTTAAAAGTAGAATTACGACCCATTTCTATTTAAATGTGAAAGTGTGATTATAGAATGGGTGATAATGTGATAGATGCAAAGAGTCGAAGCTAAGAGAGTTAAAGCTTCTAAATTGAGCAAATAGAGATGTTGAAATGGACCCGGGATCATTGAAAAGTCGAAACAAACGAAACGGGTCAAAACTTTGAGAAAAACAAAATAACAACAGCAACAACTGAGCCGTAACCTACGGCCAGTGGCCGTAGGCTACGGTGGTGACTGGCGGGGTTAACTTTTTAACTTGCCATTTACTCTTTCGATTGGTATTTTAAGCCCCCAAATCACCTCCTAATAACCTATAAAGTGAGTATAAGAGTTCTTATTTAGTTCCAATGGACTAATGTGATAAAAGTGGTTGTTTTGTAGGAATTTTCCAAGATGGCAAAGGTGATCGATGAAGATGCTTGTGGATCGAACAATGGGTTATTAATTAGTTTCTTTTAAACAAACTTAACGTTATGTAAATTACATAAATGTAATTTGAGGTGTGTAAACGTTAATAGTGTGTTGACGTAGTCAGGGTTATGTGTAATAGAGTTTTAAAAGTAGAGATTTTAACTGGGACCTAAATTAAAAATCTTTTACACCTCAAACATGTTTTATAAATTATGGTAACAAGGTGGTGTGTTACAAGTTGGTATCAGAGCCGTGGTTTGAGGGATTCAAGTGAGTAGGGAAAGCTTGAACTCAAATCTTGTGCTCGTGATAATAGAAGAGAACCTGTTCGATTCCAAGATTCGGTCACTGAGCCATCAATCAAGGTTAGTGTACCTGTGTTAATATGCGATATGTGTGAAAGTTTTTATAAATGTAAATATGTGATTTACATGATTATAAGCATAGTGATGCAGTAAATATATAATTGAACCTGAGTTATATTTCAGTCATTAAGAATGGCTGAAGAACATATTCGCGAGGAAGGTGAATCAAGTAATTCAGAGATGAGAAAAATTATTAATGAAGAAGTGGCTAAAGCCATAGGGGCCAATTTACCAATGTACATGGAAGATATACAAAGAACGCTACAAGAGTTTATACAGCATGAACTTACAGTGTTGCAGGTTGGAGAGAAAACTGAGAAAGCACCTAAACGGGTAACGTATAAAGATTTTGTAGCATGTAAACCAGCTGAGTTTAATGGTGAGGTGGACCCATTACTAGCAATTCGGTGGATCTCGGATATAGAGGGCACGTTTGAAACTTCACATTGTGATCCTAATGATAGGGTGATATTTGCGGGTGGCCAGTTAAAACAGCGAGGTAAAGACTGGTGGGATTTAGTGCGAGAAGAAATTGGTTTGGAAGGTATACGGGTGATGACTTGGGAGGAGTTTAAAGAGAGGTTTTTAAAGCGGTTTAGCTCGCAAGCGGCGATCAACCGAATTTATGAAGAATTCTTACAAC
The DNA here is from genome assembly GCA_024085815.1 of Flaveria linearis. Lineage (NCBI taxonomy): Eukaryota > Viridiplantae > Streptophyta > Magnoliopsida > Asterales > Asteraceae > Flaveria > Flaveria linearis. The sequence continues at coordinate 70,997,453 of CM044007.1, read as the reverse complement.
TGCGACAGAAGGACGAGGACATAGATACCATCACGGCGATTTTCTATGAGAAGGCTAAGTTTTGTCGCGACTTTTTAAGAACAGAAAGGATGTGGATTAATTAGTACTATGGGATGTTAAATGCTAAATACCGGGAGTTTCTTACACCTTCTCGATGTGAGACCCTAGTGGAACTTATAGATTGTGCTCGTGAGAGAGAAGCTGAGTTGAAACGACAGATGGAGCGTGGTGAAAAAAGGCCCGTACATAAAGAAGAAGGACCTTCCAAGAAGCCTAAATTTTCTACCCAATTTAAGAAGCCGAGTCAGGTTAAAGAAATTAAACTGTGTGTTAACTGTGGCAAGAGGCATCCGGGGGAATGCTGTTTACCTCCAAGAACATGTTTTAGATGTGGGAGGTCCGGACACTTGTCTACCCAATGCACCAGTCAGTTGGAGCTGTGTTTCAATTGTTATAAACCTGGGCACAAGAGGAGTGAATGTCCAGATTTGAAAACTGGTGGAAGTTCGAGCGCTCAGAGCAGTGTAAAGAAACCTGAAATACCGAAAGCAAGGGGAAGGGCTTTTCAAATTACAGCTGAAGAAGCTAAAAAGACCGCCGATGTGGTGTCGGGTACTTTCCTGTTAAATTCTTTACCTGCGTATGTGTTATTTGATTCCGGTGCTAATAGATCGTTTGTGTCGATTAAATTTGCGTCTCATCCTTTGTTTGAAATAAGTACATTGCCTGCACCAGTAGAGGTCGAAGTGGCTAATTCTAAAACATTTTTAGTGTTTGAAGTTTACCGAGGGTGTAGGTTAACTATTAAGAAGGAAGAGTATCCTATTGATCTAATACCTATGACCTTACGTGAGTTTGATGTGGTTGTGGGAATGGATTGGCTTTCTACATACCAAGCTGATATTGTATGTTATCATAAAAAGATAAAGTTAAAATCTCCGAGGGGCCATAAGGTAGTTATTCATGGAGAAAAGTGTAAAGGAGTAGTGTTGTGTTCATTAATTAAGACCCTAAAGCATATGAGGCGTGAAGGGCAATGTTTCCTGGCATATGTAATTGATACTAACCAGAGCGTACCGAAATTAGAAGATGTTCCAGTGGTTAGAGAATTTCCTGAGGTATTTCCAGATGACTTACCAGGCCTTCCACCTGTAAGAGATGTGGAGTTTCGAATTGATTTAGTACCAGAAGCTAAACCTATTGCTAAAGCCCCATATCGGTTAGCATCATCTGAATTACAAGAGTTGATGAAACAATTACAAGAACTCCTTGATAAAGGGTTCATTCGCCCAAGCATCTCCCCGTGGGGTGCACCAGTTCTTTTTGTTAAAAAGAAAGATGGAAGTTTTAGAATGTGTATTGATTATCGAGAATTAAATAAGGTGACTATCAAGAACCGATATCCTTTACCTAGGATTGATGATTTATTTGACCAACTACAAGGCGCGTCTTGGTTTTCAAAGATTGATTTAAGGTCAGCGTATCATCAACTAAGGATAAAGGAGGACGATGTGCCTAAGACAGCGTTTCGTACTCGTTACGGTCACTATGAGTTTCTTGTGATGTCTTTTGGGTTAACAAATGCACCGGCGGCGTTTATGGATTTAATGAATTGGGTATGTCGACCTATGTTAGACCGTTCGGTTATTGTTTTCATTGATGATATATTAGTGTATTCTAAAAGTGAAGAAGAGCATGCGCGCCATTTACGAGAGGTTTTGGAAACCCTTCAACAAGAAAAATTATATGCTAAATTTTCAAAATGTGATTTTTGGTCACGAGAAGTGCAATTCTTGGGGCATGTTGTAAATGCAAATGGAATTCAAGTAGACTCCTCAAAGATTCAAGCAGTAATGAAATGGAATCCTCCAAAAACTCCAACTGAGATTAGAAGTTTCTTGGGCCTAGCAGGGTATTACCGGAGGTTTATTCAAGACTTTGCCAAAATAGCTTCTCCGTTGACTAAACTTACTAGAAAAGGGATTATTTTTAAATGGGATGTCGAACAAGAAAAAGCGTTTCAAGAGTTGAAATTAAGATTGACGCAGGCACCAATACTAGCATTACCCGAGGGGAATGAGGATTTTGTTGTGTATTCTGATGCGTCCTATTTTGGGTTGGGGTGTGTTCTGATGCAAAGGGGTAGAGTGATAGCTTATGCTTCAAGACAACTGAAAACACATGAGGTGAACTATCCAACACATGATTTAGAGCTGGCCGCAGTGGTATTTGCCTTGAAAATTTGGAGGCATTATCTTTATGGTGTGAAATGCACTATTTTTACCGATCATAAAAGTTTAAAATATTTCTTCACTCAGAAAGAGCTTAATATGAGACAGAGGCGTTGGTTGGAATTATTAAAGGATTATGACTGTGAAATCCTATATCATCCTGGGAAAGCTAACGTGGTAGCGGATGCATTAAGTAGAAAAGATGAGTATGAGCCTATTAGAGTAAAGGCGATGAGAATAACGATTAATTCAAGCATAATCGAGAGGATTAAAGAAGCGCAAACGGAGGCACTCAAAGAAGAGAATTGGAAACGAAACCGTATTCAGGGTCAAGTGCAAATCCTTAAGGAAGACAGTTATGGATTAAAAACAATGAGGGGACGAGTGTGGATTCCTCCAGTTTGTTCAGTAAAAGAATTGATACTGGATGAAGCACATAAATCTAAGTATTCGATTCACCCAGGAGCTACTAAGATGTATTGTGATTTAAAAGTGAATTATTGGTGGCCAGGAATGAAGCGTGATATCATTAAATATGTGGAAAAGTGTTTAACATGTTTACAAGTAAAAGCAGAACATCAAAAACCACATGGTGAATTACAACCTTTAGATATTCCAGTTTGGAAGTGGGATCGTATAGCCATGGATTTAATAACAAAGCTTCCAAAAACCCGAAAAGGCTATGATACCATCTGGGTAGTAGTGGATAGATTGACAAAGAGTGCTCATTTCATTCCAATTCGGGAGACTTACTCATCGGAAACAATGTCAGAAATATATATCAAGGAAATTGTGTCTAAGCATGGCATACCTATATCCATAATATCAGATCGAGATGTTCTATTTACTTCGAGGTTCTGGAGAAAATTTCATGAAGAAATGGGTACCAAACTATTGATTAGCACCGCATATCACCCACAAACAGATGGTCAAAGTGAGAGGATTATCCAAATCCTAGAAGATATGTTGCGCGCGTGCATTATTGATTTCGGAGGTAGTTGGGATACATATCTACCCTTGGCAGAATTTTCTTATAATAACAGCTATCATTCGGGTATGAAAATGGCGCCATATGAAATGTTATATGGGAGAAAATGTAGAACTCCCGTATGTTGGGGAGAAATTGGTCCACGAGAGCTAGCTAGTACCGAAGTGGTGAGAAAAACTAATGAACACATTGATCAAGTACGAGCTCATCTAAAGGCGGCTCAAGATCGCCAAAAGTCGTATGCGGATAGAAGAAGAAAACCGATTGAATTCCAAGTAGGAGATTATGTGTTATTAAAGGTTTCTCCATGGAAAGGTATAATTCGATTCTGAAAGCGAGGAAAGTTAGGACCGCGATTCATTGGACCATTTAAAATTATAGCTCGGGTGGGCGAGGTTGCTTATCGTCTTGAGCTACCAGAAGAACTAAGTGGGGTCCATAATACCTTTCATGTCTCTCATTTGAGAAAATGTCTAGCAGATTAATCAGCATATATCCCGTATAAGGACTTAGTGATTGATAATAAGCTGAATTATGTGGAAGAACCTGTGGTAATACTTGACAGAAAAATCAAAAAGCTGAGAAACAAAGAGATAAAGCAAGTGCTGATACAGTGGAAGAACCGAAAAGGGTCGGATGCCACTTGGGAGCTAGAAGACGAGATGAAAGAATGCTACCCTTACTTATTTGATGCGTCAATGAGTTTCGGGGACGAAACTTCCCAAGTGGGGGAGAACTTGTAACGTCCCATTTTAGGTAATTTTATAATTTGTGTTTCTAAATAAAATGAGTGGTAAATTAGAACTAACTGAGTTAAATTAGTATTGTTAGTGTAAATGAATAAAAGTAACTAGAGGGACTACTTTTGCCAATTGAGAAAATCAAATTTATATGTTAGTAAGGAGGTGTAGAACCTCCTGGACACACTCATACACACGCACGAAAGGAGGGAAGCGAGCAGGAGGAAGGAATCAAGAACCCTAGTCAAATTGAGTCGCGTTTGTGTTGAATTCAAGTTTCTAATTGTGGAATTGAGTTATAAATCACCTAGTTTCTGCATCTAACTCATAAGGTGAGTCTTAATTGGATGTTTTCTTGCTAAGTAGTTTAGTTCATGATTGGGGTGTTGAGGAGAAATTCATCTATGATCAAATTAATATGTTTTGAACTTAGAATAGTATGTATTAGATGTTAATTCAAACCTATAACACTTCAATTGATAGGTTTATGGGCATAAGATCATGATGGGTGATATATGGTATTGAGTCTTGAATAATTTGATCAAGGTCTATGGTGATTAGGATTCTATGCATATTTGTGAATTTGTATGTGTAAGAAAGTCATGTATAATAGATGTTCTATGTATCATGTATGCCAATTTTGAAACTTGATGGTTTATAGCAAATTAGTTATATGAAATATATTGAGTTATAAATCATGCCCATAAGGTGTTTGATGAAATGCCTCTAAGAAGTTCAAAATATGAAAGGAAGGGCGAAGTGGGAATAAAATGACCGGTGGGTCAATATAGAGTTAATTATGCTTAAACTAGTCATAAATGGGTCATATGGATTGGTTTTATACCATATGTATGTATGTGCTAAATTAATCCTAAACGTATGTTTAGGTGAAGGGAGTATTAGCAAAGCGGTGAGCAAAGACAAAGGTTGAGTTGAAGCTTGTTTAAGGTAAGAACATTAGCCTTATAACCATATACAGTCTTATCTTTATGATTTTATTATGTTTACTCTTGAGTAAATGTGAGTTGTGAATAATGACCATAAGTAATGGTTATAGTAATAGTAAGTATACATGCTCGAGTGCATGAATTGGGTTGAAGCTACATGCGCGTGTGCATGAAATAAATATACCGGTATAGTTCACAGGTGTGTGAATCAAACCTGGAGGGGTTATAATTATATTCAGTTACGGTGGTAACATTTAAATCACTAGTGAGTGATAAACTATATTTTGGCTACTGTGTGTAAGCCTAATTCACCAGTGGGTGATAAACTTGTGGTTTGGCGACTGTGTGTATGTCAAACATGAAGATGTATAGCGAAGTGTATAGGTGTATGATCCAAATCTAATATGCTAGTTCAAGTTAGTGAATGACTAGCTTAAAAGTAGAATTACGACCCATTTCTATTTAAATGTGAAAGTGTGATTATAGAATGGGTGATAATGTGATAGATGCAAAGAGTCGAAGCTAAGAGAGTTAAAGCTTCTAAATTGAGCAAATAGAGATGTTGAAATGGACCCGGGATCATTGAAAAGTCGAAACAAACGAAACGGGTCAAAACTTTGAGAAAAACAAAATAACAACAGCAGCAACTGAGCCGTAACCTACGGCCAGTGGCCGTAGGCTACGGTGGTGACTGGCGGGGTTAACTTTTTAACTTGCCGTTTACGCTTTCGATTGGTATTTTAAGCCCCCAAATCACCTCCTAATAACCTATAAAGTGAGTATAAGAGTTCTTATTTAGTTCCAATGGACTAATGTGATAAAAGTAGTTGTTTTGTAGGAATTTTCCAAGATGGCAAAGGTGATCGATGAAGATGCTTGTGGATCGAACAATGGGTTGTTAATTAGTTTCTTTTAAACAAACTTAACGTTATGTAAATTACATAAATGTAATTTGAGGTGTGTAAACGTTAATAGTGTGTTGACGTAGTCAGGGTTATGTGTAATAGAGTTTTAAAAGTAGAGATTTTAACTGGGACCTAAATTAAAAATCTTTTACACCTCAAACATGTTTTATAAATTATGGTAACAAGGTGATGTGTTACATTATTACTATTATTATTATTACTATTATTATTATTATTATTATTATTATTATTATTATTACTATTAGTATTATTACTATTATTATTATTATTATTATTATTATTCTTATTATTAGTACTATTATTATTACTACTACTACTACTACTACTACTATTATTATTATTATTATTATTATTATTATTATTACTAGTATTACTATTATAACTATTATTATTATTATTATTATTTAACTATTATTATTATTATTATTATTATTATTATTATTATTATTATTATTATTATTATTATTTATTCGATTATTATTATTTCTATTATTACTATTACTATTATAACTATTATTATTATTATTATTACCATTATTATTATTACTATTATTACTATTATTATTACTATTACTATTATAACTATTATTATTATTATTATTTACTATTATTATTACTATTATTACTATTATTATTACTATTAGTATTATTAATATTACTATTACTATTATTATTATAACTATTATTATTACTATTATTTATTATTATTTCTAATAATAATAATAAACCGTCGACAAACTACGCCACACATACGGGAAAACCTATCAAATCTATAAGGGAAAACCTATCAAATCTATTTAGGAAATCCTATCAAATCTATAAAGGAAAACCTATCAAATCTATTTGGGAAAACCTATCAAATCTATTTGGGAAAACCCATCAAATCTATTTAGGAAAAACAATCAAATCTATTTGGGAAAATCTATCAAATATATTTAGGAAAACCTATCAAATCTATGTTTACCTCTATGGATTAAAGCGAAAAATTACGTACCGAAAACAATAATGTAGCAGCGGTGGTGGTGCGACGGCGGTGTTGCAGCGGCGGTGGTGCAGCGGCGGTGGTGGTGCGCAGATGGTGAGTGGCGGTGGTGGTGGAAGATGGTGAGCGGCGGTGGTGGTGGTGGAAGATGGTGAGCGGCGGTGGTGGTGGTGGAAGATGGTGAGCGGCGGTGGTGGTGGTGGAAGATGGTGGATTCACGGCGGTGGTGGTGGAAGATGGTTGAGCGGCGGTGGTGGTAGTGGTGGAAGGTGGTGGTGAGCGGCAGCGGTGTCACGGGGAGGGCTCGCGGTGACGGTTTAGAGGCGGTGGAGGTGAAATGTTGAGAGGATTGCGGTGGTGAAGTGGTTGTGGTTGTGTGGATTGTGTGGTGAAATGGGGGTGTGCGGAAGGTTGAAGACGAAACCAGTAACCACGAGGTCACGGTTTGGCCTCCACGTGATCTCTTACAGACAGGAGGTCACGGTTTGGCCTCCACGTGTCCTCTTACACACACGGTGCTCGAGGGGTAGGTGCACTAATCGAGGGGAAATCAGACTCAAAAAAATATCTCACGAGGTCACGGTTTGGCCTCCACGTGACCTCTTCCCTTTTTTTTGTATAATTGTTATTATTATTATTGTTATTATTATTATATTATTATTATTATTATTATTACTATTATTATTATTATTATTATTATTATTATTATTATTATTATTATTATTATCATTATTATTAACCGTAACTTTTTAGTTTCTGAACACACAAAATAATACTATTAATATTATTATTATTATTAACTTTAAAACTATTACTATTAAACTTTTTATTTATATTAGAGTATATTATTATTATTATTGTTATTATTATTAGAGTTTATTTTGTAGTTTCTGGATATGTACAAAATATTATTATTATTAATATTATTATTATTATTAATTTTAAAATTATTACTTTTAAACTTTTTATTTATATTAGAGTATATTATTATTATTGATATTATTATTATTTATCATTATTGTTATTATTATTAGAGTTTATTTTGTAGTTTCTGGATATATACAAAATATTATTATTATTATTAATATTATTATTATTATTAACTTTAAAATTATTACTATTAAACTTTTTATTTATATTAGAGTATATTATTATTATTATTGTTATTGTTATTATTATTAGAGTTTATTTTGTAGTTTCTGGATATACAAAATAATACTATTATAATTATTATTATCAACTTTAAAATTATTACTATTAAATTTTATTATTATTATTATTGTTATTATTATTATTTATTATTATTGTTATTATTATTAGAATTTATTATGTATGTTTGAACATTGGTTTACAAAATATAAGGTGCATATATATCGATATGTTCCCGATAAGATTGTTTAGGTTATCATTAAAACGTTACGGTTTGTTCACGTACGCATGTTTGTATGTACGTTTACGAAGTGTATTTGTTCTTATTGTATATATACGTTGATGTATGTGTATGTTCATGAAAAAATATCCGATTCGATATACGTAAATGATCATAAACGGTTAATGTGTAGGATTAGGGAACTTTAAAAGGTCACAGTTAGACCAAACCGTGACCTCTTTTGTCAACAAGCTGTCACGGTTCGCCCACCACGTGACACTTTGTGTCAACAAACTGTGACAGCTTCATTCCACAACGCCACATGTGAACAAAGGGGTCACGGTTTGCCAAAACCGTGACCTTTTGGTCCATATTATTTTCAAAGAATAAGTTTTCTATACCTATCAGCGAACCACTCCCGTCCCGACCGATTAAGACGGTAGGGCAACAGGGGAGTGGTGTGGGCTCGAAACCCACTACCACCGGTTCAAGTGGGTATTTTTTATAAAATTTTTTAATTAGTAAAATATTAAAAAATTAGGCAAACGGTCACGGTTTGCCCTGACCGTGACCTTTTGCCCTAACCCTAACCTTGAACTTTTACAAGTGCCATGCGCCCGAACAGGTGCCATGCGCCCGAAAAAAGGTCACGGTTATACCTAACCGTGACCGTTGCCAAACCCTAAACGTCACGGTTTGGTCAAACCGTGACAGTTTATCTTCCTGTTTGATTTAGTGTTTTATTTCTATTACTATTATTATTAATATATTATTAATAATAATAATATTATTATTATAATTATTATTATTATTATTATTATTATTAACTTTAAATATTACTATTACCATTATTATTATTATTATTATTATTATTATTATTATTATTTCTATTATTACTATTACTATTATTATTATTTGTACTATTATTTTTATCATCATCATCATCATCATCATCATCATCACCAAATAAAGGGATCTTCATTAATATGATAAAGTATCGGAAAATGATAACTTACAAGAGGCATTGGTGCCTCTATGACGATCCGTTATTCTAACGTAATTATTTATACGATCCTCATATATATTTTGCCATTCTAGTGCTTGTTGATATGCAAATCTCGGCCAATGATAGCCCACACTGGGCATTGGGTAATCCCCTTCCAATCGTATGCAAATAAAGTGACATTGATGAAAATGAGCAAGTACGACAACTGGATAGTTGAATAATGGCTCTGGGGCTGTTCTCAGCGGGAACCATGTCTGGCTGCCAAATGAAGAAATAAGATGCACAATACAATTGAATGTTTCCGCAATTACGAGTCCATGGGCCGGAAAAGTTAGCCAATGGGTATCGGGTGCGGGTTGAGTCGTGCCAAACCAATTTAAGCTATTACGAACAGAATCATAATAGCCAGGCAACTCGCGGTTCAAATTGCTCCGCCAATACCTCATGTTTCTGTCCATCTCCGACAACATTTGACGCCTAACCCATTCCCATTCATTTTGCTTTTTCCCTAAAGCCACCGCGATCGCCCGAAAACCACAGTTACCATCAGGCCGCACATCTTTTATAGTCAAAACGTACCGGTGAATCCATTGGGGCAGCTGATCCTTAAACTTCATAACTTTTATCACGTCCTTTGGTTTCAATATTAAAGGAAACCCTAGGGCAGCTCTCGTAATCGGTACAATTGAAGCAGCCTTTGCCTGATTAGAACGGTCGTTGGGCATTTTAAACTGAGGGGTATATGAGCTATGCCTCGCCGGGTCAGGCATAGTTTGTTGTGAGGAAGTATAGAAGCTGTGTCTAGCAGCCTCATACTGTGATGTATTGGAGTCCGCTCTTCTTTGTTGCTCCTTAATATTTGGACGACCACGTCAGTCATGACGCACCTCAGGTTCTTTAAGTTTTGACTTGCTCTTAAATAAAGAGTCAAATACTTTCTTAAACAATTTTTTCTTTACTTGAGGGTTGGGAGACGACATAACCTTTTGTTTCAAGTCATCAAATTTCACATCGTAGTCGGGTTCAGGCGGCGCGACGTACGCTGGCTCGAAATCAAGCTTCCTCCAGTGTGGATCAACCGCATCGAGTGGAATACTTGTGACTGGATTTAAAGGTTAAATTATTAGTGAAAAATATGCAATCGTGTGACAACAGTAAAAAAATGTATTAAGAAAGATATAACCTTCTCGGACGTATATCTCCAAACGACAAGCATATGGCAAGCCCATGGACGTGAACAACTGGTGTCCACATGAACCCCCAGACTCCAGAATCATTTCCATTTTCGTCAACTCTGATTCAAGGAGGCTAAGGCAAAAAATGGATACTTTATAATGAAACTTTGAGAACAATGACAATCGATGGTCTTTTTTAATTTTCACACGGGACACCTCGAATGTTTTACAAATTTCAATCTCCTGGCCGCGCACGAGGTCACAAACATATCCGACAAGTGTGTGCAACGTATTATTGGTCCCTGTGAGGTAACTCTTGAAGTTGGCATGTTGGCCCTCAACCCTATTAGTTGTAAACTCACCAAAGTTAAGGCGGTCGTACATCCAACAAGTAATAATTTTCTCTTTGTATGGCACCAACCAATTATTCCAAATATATTCCCATACCTCTGAAAGAAATAACAAAATTTATAAAATGAACAAATAAATTATTAGAGTAAAAATAACTATGAAATTCTTACCACGTTTACCATCTTCAGTTAACTTTTCTTCCATCTTCCTGATATTGTAATCGTATAATGCCTCTGTGGGAGACGAACACAAGGTCTTCCACCAGTATGGAAAATCCTTCCACATGCCGGTTTTGAATATCATATTCCACCGTCTTTATATTCTCCCTAACGTGCCACCTGCATAGGTTTTTAGTAGCACTCGGGAACACGGTGTCACACTCGCTCATCAGGGCCAGGTCCCTGTCTGTGACAATAACGCGAGGCTCCACACACCCATCGAGCATATCTCTGATCCGCTCCAGTACCCATGTGAAGTTGTCCTGCCGTTCCCTCGATATAAATGCATGCGCAATACAAAACAACTTCGACGTCGACGTAGCGCCAATAACCTGAACAAATGGAATGTTGTACATGTTGGTCTTGTACGTCGTGTCTATCAACATTACGTGCGGGAATGCGCGCCACATTTTATACGAAGTAGGATGACAAAAGAAAACATCTTCCACGGCCTTAGTAGTTGCATTCGTTCGTGTTTCATACACGAACTCTTTAGATTGTAGCAGGTTTTCAAGTTCCTGCATTGGTGTCATGCCTTTTCTCCCCTCATCCCTAAACTTCGACATCAGATTGTATATGTCTTGAACAACACAGACGCTATGGGGAAAGTGCTCCCTTACGGCTGAATGGATATGTCGTGGCCGCACGTGCTGACTGTGTAACTTCTCGACAAGATCAATTTCTTCGGCAGTCATCTTCCTAAGATGCGCGTGACCCTCCTCGTACACAACAGGATCGTGGTTATGCGTCTCGTTTCTCACCTCTAACATCCAACTGTCACTCTTTCCTACGTACTTCCCTACGAGTTTAAAGGGACATCCCTTCTTTATGCTCCCAGTACGTCTACTTGTGCCAGTGAATTTAGGTTCACCACTACGATTGCATAATAGTTCCACATCCTTTTTTCGTGACCGACCCACCATAATGACGCACCCATGCTCGCGTCCTCTAATTTTAGCCCAGCTCTCCAAGTCTTCACGAGAATCAAAATACTGAAAAAATGATAAAGCTAGACATAAAAAACAATATATAAAACAAATAAAAAATAAAATAAACAAAAGAATAAAAACTCTTCGTACTTTATCGGTGTTATAAGAAACCGTAGCCTTTCGAATCCGATCCTCATCCTCATCATGCTCCGCGGTGTCCCCATGGTTTTCTTTGAGGTGAACCGAACCGTCACTCTCATCTGTGTCATTCCCATTAAAAGTATCCGACACATTTGTAATTTCTAGTTCTGACTGGTACGGGGGATGTCCGTAATCCAGCTCTGTTTGTGAGTGGTACGTGTTCGGGGCATGCCCGTAAGAATTGCAAGGGGGATATCTGTACCCTTCACCGTAACCTGTCTGTCCAAATAAAAAGTTGTACGCCTCTTGAGCAAATGTGTTCGACGGGTTGGTTTCCTCCTCCCCCCACGGAGGGTGACTCCCGTATACGTAATATTCCTAAAAAAGATAATGGTTAGATATTTTAAATAATAAGTTATAATAAAACATATACTAGTTCAACCTGGTTCGAATCTTCGATATGTGGCACTTCATTCAAATCTGGAAGTTTCGGCTTTTGATAATGATCTCCCCAACCCGACATTGTTTTCGAATTAATGTGTTTTTTGGAATGACGAAGGCTGAAAAAACTCGAGTGTTGGATGAATGAAAGCTCAAATGAAAAAAAAATTCGAATGAGATGGTTCGATGCGGAGTGTTGAAAGAGGAAATGCATTTAAGGTGAAAATCTGGTGCACAAACCGTCACGGTTTAGCCTCCACGTGACGGTTCGTGGTGCGATTCCCGGCCTCCTGTCAAAATCACGTCTACCTCGTACCTTAAACTGAGACCTGGTACCCTAGAGGTCACGGTTAGGCCAAACCGTGACGGTTTGGTGACCGCTTTTCAACTTTATCAGGCCATTTTGTCGTTTTGTTGTCACGAGGTCACGGGTAGTACCAGCCTAAACCGTGACAGCAAGGCCTTGCGGTCACGGTTAGGGGCCAAAATGTGACCGCAAGACCTAACCGTGACCGTTTGAACCGGCCTACCACAAAAAACACCCACGGTATCCCCAGCACCACCCTATGTGGTTGCTAAAACAAATGCAACAATTAATGTGGGAAAGGAGATGGAGTTGACCTACAAAACAAAGTTAATTTATGGGGTTGACCTTCATAAGGCTGATTGGATTAGGGATATCAAAAAGGTCAGGTGGTCTATGCTGCTGCTGAAATAGATCCTTCTTTTGATTAAAGTCGATGTAGTTTTCTTTATAATTAGAATCTTATGTTTCATACACCACCTGATTATTTGTAAACTTTGATTTACATTTTGGTAAATGAGAGTTTGATTCAGTAATGGATCTAGTCTAAATAATCAAAAGTAACCCAAAACAAAAAAATCTACGGTACATTTATTTTAGTAATGAAATAAATTTACCGTACATTTATTCAATAATGTTTTTTCTTTGCTCATAATAACTTGTTTAGAATAGGATTTCATATCAGTAGCGTACTTAGAATTTTTATACATGGGGGTCGGAAAGTTTTAAGGGTCGGTTCTCTATAACTAATTATTAAATCTTTATAATACGGTTCTATTCGAGTCAGACTGGATCACACAACAAGACAGAAAAATGAAATAAAAACAAATAGCATTCAATAAAGGAGCTTGAGTCATGAGTTACTAGGGAACGGCTCGCTAAAATCTCCGATCGAAACGAGCTTAAACAATCTCAAGTTCGAGCTTATGCTATTTACTATTTAATAAAGGAGCCTGAGTTAGAGTTTCATGTATCGAGCCTTCTCGAAATGAACCTTTTTTATATAATTTTTACTAAGTATATATATATATATATATATATATATATATATATATATATATATATAGAGAGAGAGAGAGAGAGAGAGAGAGATAAATGTTATTATATAAAAAACTATGATAATAATAATTAAATTATAAACACGGGATCTTAGCCAATAATTTACTAATCAATAATCTAATAATTAATCTATTAAATAATCAGCTAATAAAGTAAATGACTTAGTTATTCAAACTAATTGTTTTATATTTGTTACTAATTTTATAAGCAGTTTGATAATAATTAGGTTGTTCTCAAAATTTCTTAAGGGGTCATATAAACTTCTTTTTCATCAGACTTGTGATAAATAAATACAATTTACAACAAAAAATAAATACAATTTACACAACTATACATAATGTCATAAACCTCAAAATTTACCAAACAAATTATATATATTAAAATCTCATATGTCGGTGTCCAAAAGGGAGTTTTAGGAGTTTAGAAAGTTACCACCAAAGTTTAAGAAATTAAAAAAAGACCCCTCACTTTCTGTGAACAGTAGATTTCTTTTTTTTTTTTCTATTTTAGTTTATCACAAATTTTTTTAATAACTTTTAAGTTTTAACTCAATACTTTTACATATTCTATAATTTAGCCTTTATATATTTTACTTTCCGTTTTGGTTCCATATACCTTTCAACTTTTAGAAAATTTACGTTTTACGTTGCGGTTTAAATTTTACGAGTTAACATACCACAATGTGCGCGTATGTACGTTGTGGTTTGAATTTTACGAGTTAACACGCCACAATGTGCGCGTATGGTTCAACCTGTTTACGACTACCTTTTTTCTATTTAATGACCCATTTATATTGCGCGAGTCTTATATATATAAATCTTGAAAGTTGGCGTCCACAAGAACATTTTAGAGGTTTTGAAAGTTACCACCAAACTTTAAGAAGATACGTTTGACCGGACAACCGCGGGAAAGGTCGCGGGAAAGGTGGTTGGTCCAGTTGAGCACACTTAAACCGTCTTCCAACAAACCTGCCGGTTCGACTGGAAGAAATTGTAAATCCATTATATATATTAAAATCCCATATGTCGGTGTCCACAAGGGAGTTTTAGGAGTTTAGAAAGTTACCATCAAAGTGTAAAAATTGCAAAAAGACCCCCTCACTTTCTGTGAACAGTAGATTTCTTTTTTTTCTATTTTTAGTTTATCACAAATTTTTTAATAACTTTTAAGTTTTAACTCAATACTTTTACATATTTTATAATTTAGCCTTTAAATATTTTACTTTTCGTTTTGGTTCCATATACCTTTCAACTTTTAGAAAATTTACGTTTTACGTTGCGGTTTAAATTTTACGAGTTAACATATCACAATGTGCGCGTATGTACGTTGCGGTTTGAATTTTACGAGTTAACACGCCATAATGTGCGCGTATGATTCAACGTGTTTACGACTACCTTTTTTCTATTTAATGACCCATTTACATTGCGCGATCTTATATATATAAATCTTGAAAGTCGGTGTCCACAAGAACATTTTAGAGGTTTTGAAAGTTACCACCAAACTTTAAGAGAATACGTTTGGCCGGACAACCGCGGGGAAGGTGGTTGGTCCAGTTGAGCACACTTAAACCGTCTTCCAACAAACCGGTCGGTTCGACTGGAAGAAATTGTAAATCCAAAATGTATTAAACTCAGTTTTATAGTGAATTTGAAATTCAAAGTTATTGCCACTATTTTATATCCACATAATTTAGTTATGTTATAGTTTTTAAGATTAGGTGTTTAGATTTTAATACAACATATATTTAATTATTTTTAGTTCTAATCAACTTTATATTATCCACAGGTTTATATTCTTTTTTACTCTAATTCTTTCTTTAATATTTTGTTTTAGGATTGCTAATAATATTGCCCAGTTTATGAATCCCGTTTGACCGGTCCAACCAGTAAACCAGTAAAATATCCGGTTCGTTGACCGGTCCTTATTTTATACTAATACGGTTATCAGTTGCCATGGCGTTCCAAGAAAACGTAGCGGCAACGCGCGAGGTTTAATTCCTAGTTGTAAACAAATACGCAGTAAAAATTAACAACTAAAATTACAAACTAAACCCTAACCTAAAGTCTAATTTCATCCCCCTTGTGATAAATAAATACAGTTTACACAACTATGCATAATGTCACAAACCTTAAAATTTAAAATAAAAAATAATAAAACTAAATTTTTTAAAAGAATACCTTATACAAGTTAATATTAAGATAGAGTCGGGGGTCTCTTTGGAAGCGGTCTCTCTACCTAACAAGATAGAGGAAAGACTCGCCTACACCTACCCTCCCCAGACCCTGCTCTTGAGTGGGATATACTGGGTTTGTTTGTTTGTTTGTTTGTATACAAGTTAATATTAATTTTGTTTGAGCTTTTAATCTTACATTAATTTAGGCATTTTAAAATTTGAGGGGTATTGTAATTTTTGATCAATGGTATCCCCATAAATACAACCAATAAAAAATTGGCGTATCGAAACAAGAGTTCAGGGGTAGTTCGAGCACCCCTGCCTCCTTAATAAGTCCGCCCATGGTTTCACTGCATCGGGTCATTTAAAACATCATATACATGATTGTAACTTTTTCAAACATGCAAGATAGGCTTGTAGCTTGTTCGATTTGTTTGAGCACTGTAAACAACCGTTTAGGTCAAGGTAAACAACGGTTACCTTATCTGCCCTCAACAACTCATGCAAACACGTATGTAAGGAACAATATACTACCCCAAAAACTGAACATCGAATTAAAAAAAAAACTCTACATCTTCGCCCTCCTCTCATGGTCAACATTTTTCATTCTCTATCTTATAAACAAAGCTAAAATCACACTTATTAGTATATTTTTAGTTAAATTTCCACATGCTTTACACCCTCTTTTGTTGCTAATTATGATTATTTAGGTAATGCATCATGTTCTCGTCAAGAGATGGCATCGTTTGTGTTTCGAACCATTCATCCAAGAACAAATTAACATAAAATACTTAATAAGCTTTTAATAAAGGATTCAAGGCTTTGCAATTGATATTTAGAATTCTTCACGGGATATTAGTGAATGTACCCGTGATTGTAACATGATGAATGAGTCGTGTAGTAGAGCTTGTTTAGAGTTTTTGTTACGTACAACTTCGAGTTGGACACTAATTATTATAGGTGTTGTATACTATGATGTGTGTTGATTTATAAATGTTTTTAATAAGGATTTTTTTCATACAATTGAGTTTCAATTTAATAAACGATTATAACAATGAAGTAAACTACACACAATAGGCAAGTGCATTCATCTCATAGTATTATAGCTTTAGGCAAGAATCAAGTATCAATCCGTCAACACAATTATTCCCAATACTAAACCATCATCACTATCTAACCGATGTTAAATAAAAGCAACGTTACTTGATATATCTTATATCTAAACATTTATTTGTTTACTACGTCACAACCCATGTATTACACATGTTAAATATAAAATAATTAAGTAAAAACTAAGAGTTAGAAAATATAATACACTATTATAATATAAAATATATTTGAAACTATGTATAAGTAAGTAATTTAGTTCATAAGATATTTATATTATTTTTTAAAACTTTCATTTTAGAAAATTGTTTTTAAAACTCTCGTTTTAAAAATTATGTTAAGAAACAGCTCGTTATAAGAGTATTGTTTTTGAAATTTTTTTTATTATTAATAAAAATCTCGTTGGTTTAAAACTATGATTTTTAGTTATTTGTTTTATAAATAGTTTGCTTTATAAACTATGCTTTGACAAAATTTAATTTTTATAAATATTTCATTGTTTAAAAACTCCGCTTTTAATTATTTTTTTAGAGAACAGTTTTATATTAATATTATTTTTAAAAAGATTAGACTTTAAATATTTCGTATTTGAAATAAGGTATGTTGTTTTAAAAAATTTTATAATTTTGAATATCTTGTTTTTCAAAGTGTATTTTTAATCAAAAATTTAGTTTTTAATCAGTTAAAAATTATGTCTTATAAAAGTTATTGATTTTAGAAAAATTTGAATCTTTCTAATTTAATAAAAGGGTAAATGTGGGTGTCATGTGTCAGCACCACATTCATTTTAATTAAACTTTTCCCGCTTATCTATCGTATTAAATAACTATATTAATTACTAATTACTAATAATAATAATACTATTTTATTTTAATATTATAATTAGTTTTTTAAAAATTAAGAAAGAGATCTTTTTATTAATGCTATTTCTATAGAAATAGTTTTTTATAAAAAGAAATTTTCTCTAAAAAATAAAACTATTTTTATGTAATATTTTAAAATTGGTTTTTCAAAAGTAAATTTTTTATTAAAAAATAACTAAAATAGGGAGTTTGAAAACAACATAATTTTATAACTATTTACATTTAAAGACATAATTGCTATGTAATTTCACGCTTGTTTTAAATTTGTTATTAAAATATCAAACGATGTATGCTAACAAAACACAAACAATAAGTCGAATTGCGACCTTTGATAGCAAAGCTATCGTTTTAACCATTGCTTGTAGTGTTTGAGGGTGGAAGGGACGTAATCTTTTAACCCTTAGATAGTGAACTGGTAGCAAACGTTTCCAATCATCCCTTTCGGATATCGACGGTGGTGTGTTCGTTCAAGAGCTCCGGTGTCAAGAAAAAACAACCGCTACCAGTTGCGCAACCATGTTTTGAATACTTTTCTTCTTTCTTCCAGTGTTCCCAGTTTCTAATCCTGTTAATGATATAGCAATAATTTAAAAAATATGATTTTAAGTTGACCCCTTGTCCGTTGGTTTTTCCTTGGTTACACGTTTGGAACCTGATGTGTACTAACTAGTTAATGAGTTAGTCAATTAGTGGGTCAATATAAGAATAAGATTGTATTGGTAGATAGACATTTTGAGTATAAATAGAGACGTGGAATTGTAAAATGTAGTTTTTGAGAAATAACAAACTTTCCCTCTTCTAGTTCTTTGTAACTAACTCTCGAGAGTCTTCTTCTTCCTCATGGATTCTCTGAGTTTTACTAAGTTCATCCATTGTTAATCAATCGTGAACTTTTGAAATCCACATCAGTGGTATCAGAGCTATCTTTCCTCGGAATTTTTTTTTGCTGATTGCATAAGTAGAGATGACGAGAAGGCAAGCTTTGACGAATTCCGAAGGTGATGAAGCGAGCAAGGGTTCGGAGTCTGAAAATGGTCAGCAATCACAGATGAATGAACAGATTGTTGAAAATTCGAAGTCGTTAGCGGAGCTAAAGAACATGGTGACCGGTCTCGTAATTCAAGTTTCGGAAATGGTGAATCAACAAAATCGATCGTCTGGTGGTCGATCCAATACGAATATGGGAGGAAATGGAGATGCTGGTTTCAATTCAATGGCGAGACTTATAAAGATTGAGTTTCCGAAGTTTCGTGGAGAAGATTTGAATTCTTGGCTATTCAAAGTGGAGCTATTCTTCCAATTGGAGACAATATCTGATGCGACTAAGGTTCGATTGGCAGCTATTCATTTTGAAGAAAAAGCTTCACAATGGTTCCAATCTTACACTCTACAGAGAGGTAATAAACCGTTATCTTGGCAAGAATTGGTAACTAAATTGCAAACTAGATTTGGAAAATTGTTTGATGATCCGATGACAGAATTAAAGAATCTTAAACAAACTTCAACTGTGCAAGAGTATTATGATGCCTTTGATGCTATAATGTAACATCCCGTACTTTTACAAATAATTAAGTTCAATACGTTCTAATAATTACAAATATATATATATATATATATATATACATACATATATATATAATAATAATAATCATAACAATAATAACAATAATAAACATAATGATAAAAATAAAATAATAATAATAATAATAATAACAACAATAATAATAATAATAATAATCATGATAATAATAATAATAATAATAACAAAATTCAGGGGGGGTTTGTGTAATTTTTGAAACTTTAAAATAAATTTTCTAACATAAAATAACAAATACAAAACCCGAGGGACCATTTGTGTAACTTCTAAAGTTTCAAATCCCACCCCCGCCCCTTTCGTTTTTCCGGCGACATTCCGGCCGAAGTCCGGCCAAACTCCGGCGATCACCAAAACCGCGTAAAAACTCACTTTTTGTAGCCCAAATTACATCCAATTCGCTCGTGGACAAGACTCGAACTCGATGCGCACATAAAACGCGCTTTAACTATCGATTAACGGTAATAATCTTTTCACTTTATTCCCGACCAAATCAAACGGCTAGTTCACCCACTCAATCACTAATACAAACGAATTTAATCAATCAAATCGAACTTAAACAACCTGCAAATAATATACAAGCTGCAAATTCAATCGAAACACACACACACAATGAATTCGATTCACCTTTGTTCTTCGAACCTGCAACTCAATCGACCACTACCCTCCGAGCATCATAACTCACAATTAGCATAGGGCTTTCGATTATAAGCCTCATTCGAAGCTTTCTGTGCAAACAATTTGATTTCCATCAACGTTTGATCAACATTCGATTTCGAGTAATACCGCGGCTGTTCTTCGAGTGCTCTAAGCATCATTTCATCACAAAACAGGTAATTAAATACATACATGTACTCGAATTCACATGGGGAATCAAAACCCCATGTTAATTACAGAAATCCTTAACGTTTCAAGGTTCAATTCGATCGATCACAACCTAGGGTTTATATGAATTTGGGGGTAATGGGTTGGGTTGGCTTAAAAACAAATAGAACCAAGAGTTACCGCGGCCTTGTGCCTTGGTTCACTGGTTGGTGCGTGGGATATTGAGTTAGAGGTCCCGGGTTCGAACCCGAGCCTCTGCATTTTTTTAAAACCTTTTTTTAAAGCTTCTAAAAATTCTACAAAAATTCACAAAATTTATAAAATAAATTTTATGAACTTTCCATATTTTAAAACTCACAAAAAATTATTTTCTGAAAATTTATTTTATTTAAAAACCTTAAAATCTTTATAAAATATTATTTATAAATAATATAAATAATTAAGTTTTATAAAAATAAACATTAAATCATGAAATAATCATGGAAAACCATAGAAATTATATAAAATATAACTTCACAAATCATTTATAAATATAATTAAAGGCTATATTTTTATACTTTAAATTAATAAATTATTATTGAATTATACGATTACAAATAATATATACATAATATATTTAAATGATATATTTCTTTCGAATAAATCAAAAATACAAGTAATTTTATTACTTGTCCAAATCCCACCACAATCCAATTTAAATCCTAATATCATTAGGTATATAATCAAACACAAATGTATATATAACTAATCGTGGACGTCAAACCGAACCGACACGAATTCAATCAAACACATCTAATTGCGCTGAATATGTCTTGAAGGCTTAGTTATAATCAATAATAGGTATTGATCGTGTTGATCGAGCATTGCTTTATTCTGTGAAGTCTTTGTGCATTACATCAATTCAAGGTGAGTTTCGTGGCCCCTTTTTATGTTTATACAAGATTTTACTGTTTTCAATCAATGGGGGAAAAGTATGCTCACCCGTTTTCAATGCTGTACACTGTATATCCTGTTTTCATACTTGGAATCAACGTGATACTGTTTTGCATGCATACATGGTGTTATTTTTGGGAACACTCATACAACCATTAATTCCCGGGTTTGGGAACCAACGGTTAGGTATTGGTAGTACTACTGGGTTGACACCCCCACCCTTCGACGATTGGTTAACTTGCGAGTTACCAACACAGCTGCCAGCAATCCGGCCAAGGGTGAATATATTCCGTCAGATTTATATGCATAACGTCATTAGGTTTGGTTGTCTTTAAACACATGTTATATGGTTTGTGCTTGCAGTATGATTCCATATCAAATTCTATACAGCATCAAATGTTTTAAATTTAAACCTGCGGAACTCACCAACATTATGTGTTGACATTTTTGAGCATATCTTTTCAGGTGAACATAATCAAAGAGGATAGCTAGTGCAGATGCCTTAGCAGAGACCTCAGTATTTCAATAGATTTGCTTATGTAATATTTGTCGTTTGTTTCCATATTTGAACATTGTGTATTTGGATTTAGAAGTAATAAGACTATGATAGTCGTGGAACTGACTAACCACGACACAAGTCACCATTGTGTCGGGGGACGTCATGACACGAGAAGTTTGCATGTATTATATCTTTGTATTTATACCAAGTGTTATGACGATCCCGTCTGTCGCATCCTCGTGTTTCCGCTCTAAGCGAGGGTGTGACATATAATTAGTAGGCTAAACTTGCCGGTTGAATATGCTTTAAGTTGTTTCATAGCTGGCCTAGAAGAAGAAATTCAGTTACAAGTAAGAATGTTCAATCCAAAGACTATACAGCAGGCCTTTTGTTTAGCTAAACTTCAAGAAGCAACGATTAAGGCTAAAGAAATGAAATTTACTACTAAGGCTCCCTTGTTAGCCACACCGGTTAATTCTAAAGCACTAGTTCCAGTAGCTAAACCGGTAGGGAATGAGAGTAAGAAGATAATTACAAATAGACGAACCTTAACTCAAGGTGAGTTTGATGAACGAAGAGCTAAGGGTTTATGTTTTAATTATGATGAGAGGTATTTACTGGGGCATATTTGCAAGGGAAAAAGACCTCAAGTGTACCACATTGAGGTAGAAATGTTAGAAGATGTTATTGCAGAAGAAGAACCAACTTTGGATGAAATAGAGTTTGCACAAATTTCGGTGAATGCATTGGCTGGAGATGATCGATTCCAATCATTAAGAGTCACGGGTCATTTTGGGAAAATGAGTTTACAAATGTTGATGGATACGGGTAGTTCTCATAATTTTTTAGATGTGGTTGTAGCAAAACAATTGGGTTGTAAATTGGTGGACAGACCTGCAATGTTGGTTAAGGTAGCTGATGGGGGATCAATCGTTTGTGATAAAATGGTTGAAAAGTTTGCTTAGAAGATGCAGGGTATAATTTTTGAAGCAGATATGTATGTGATGCCTTTGGGGGGTTGTGATGTGGTATTGGGTGTTCAATGGTTTACTGACTTGGGGACTATCAAGATGAATTATAAGGATAGAACTGTAGAGTTCAAATATAGGGGTCAAAAGGTGGTTTTAAGGGGGCAACAATCCAAAAAGTTGTCCACTTTTAACAAAGGGAGTTTTAAGAAATTCACTATGCAGAGGGGGGAACTATCTATGCTACAAGTATATGCTATTGAAGGGCAGCCTACTTCTACTTCAGTGGTGTTGCAACAATATGAGAGTACTTTTGTAAAGTAGGATTTACAGATCTTATTGCAAGAATTTGCAGATGTATTCCGTGATCTTAACTCACTTCCTCCTTTGAGAACTTCATTTGATCATCGAATCCCTCTCAAGAAAGGAACCGAAGGTATTCATTCTAGACCTTATAGGTATCCTACTCTTCAAAAAGATATTATTGAGAAGATGACAAATGAGTTGCTAGATCAAGGAATAATTCGATATAGTAATAGTTCTTTTGCTTCTCCTGTTGTATTGGTCAAAAAGAAAGATGGTGGATGGAGAATGTGTGTGGATTATAGAAAGCTTAATCAAGCAACCATTCCAGATAGATTTCCAATTCCTATGGTCGAAGAATTAATGGATGAACTTTATGGCACTTAATTTTTTTCAAAGCTGGATTTAAAATCTAGGTACTATCAAATTCGAATGGATCCTGCTGATGTTAGTAAGACTGCTTTCAAGACTCACTGTGGGCATTTCAAATTTTTAGTTATGCCCTTTGGCCTAACTAATGCTCCCTCAACTTTCCAAGGCTTAATGAATCATGTATTTCGCAAGTATTTGAGGAAGTTTGTTCTTGTTTTCTTTGATGATATACTAGTGTATAGTGCTTCTTGGGAGCTGCATATGTCTCATTTGAGATTGGTTTTGGAGGTATTACGACAAAACAAGCTGGTTGCCAAGGAAAGTAAGTGTGTCTTTGGGGCATCTGAATTAGAGTACTTAGGCCATATTATATCTTCTAAAGGAGTATCTACTGATCTAGCTAAGATTCGAGCTATACAAGATTGGCCAATTCCTAATTCCATTAAGGCCTTAAGAGGATTTTTGGGTCTTACTGGTTATTATAGGAGGTTTGTGCAAAACTATGGCAACATTGCTAGACCCTTGACTCAATTGCTTAAAAAAGATGCTTTTCTTTGGTCTTCTGAAGCTGATGCTGCTTTTCATGCGGCTGATCGTCAGGTGGTGGCTGATAATGCGGAATATCCTCCTGCTGCTGCTGTGGATCGTGAACGCCAAGCTGCTGAATAGGTGCCAGCTACCATATCTCCTCGGGTCGAAGAGAGAATCGTATGTCACCCAGAAACTGGCGTATAATACACATGCCGAATAACATACGGCGATCTAATCTGACCGGCTCGATCAGGGGAGATACGTCAGCAAGGTACCGAGGAAGATAACCAAAAGCTCGAGCAATCACCGTGATGTACGTGCTGTCGTACACCGCTACTCTCTCCCGACGATGATAATACGAAGCAAAATACTCCGCCAAAGATCTCGCTAGGTTGCAACTAGTCCCTGTCAGCAAATAATATAAGTAAAACTAGTTGGTTTCTCCCCCGCGCTTCGCGGCGGGTTGAACCGATACCTAGGTAAGTCGGGAAAAGGCTCGGAAATGCCTGTTTGTTGTGACTGCAAACTAACCGTTTACCATGCTATAACAACAATGTTAAAGGCCATTTATCATCGCCTATCATCCGTATTTATAGAAGAGTGGCTGCAAACAGAACCATTGCCAAAACCAAAGACTGTCCATCATTGCATAATCAACCGAATATACCGATACCAAGTAAGACATAATCGTGACCATCATCGTGCTATTCCGTCTAAGATGAAGCCGTCTCCATCATCATCGACGTTAGATGTAACACTCAGAATAAAGAACATGTTGTGGCTGCATTCGTAACGAATGCCACGCCACATGACAAGCACTATTTTCGACATCAACATGTCACTACTACCGCACACATGACCTCCCGAAACCTAGGTTCACAACAAACCAGTAACCAATACCCAGAAACCAAAAAGACTACCTATTCCGTCTCAAATGTGCTACAATCATCATCATCAATTGTGGCTGCTAACTATAAAAGTTAGCCACGCCAAAGCAACCGACAACATTTTTGCAGCGTCATCACAGCCCGAGGCCAATGTGAATAGCTGAGTCAACACTGGGAAAACAACATACCTAACAGAAGCAATAGACAACAGGGTCAAATTATGGCCAATGTGTAACATTAAACCTTGTAATATTTTTATTTAAACATTAGATTATTACTGGTGTATTGAAATAATATAACTATTGTAATCATATTTGATAAAGTCACCTATTGTGGCGGTTACCAAACCCACACAACTAACCCAATTTGTCAGATCTAATCTAAGGGTTATACTCAATAATTACATACAAAAAGGACAGCATAACATTGCAATTAAAAGTAGCAGCTTAAATGAATATGAGCAAACCTTCCCATATATATCGGGCTTCCGAGGAAAATTCTTGATAAGAAAGCAGATGCAGCTGGTTGAAGTGGATTATAAAGTGCAATTAAAGCTGGCCCTAGGATCTTATTTGACCATGTCAGAAGTCCATAGTTTAGTGCAGATGCAATGGTTCCCTAATAATAAACAAACAATAAAATCAAGTTTATAAATCTATAACAGATGCATACAAAATTCTGCAAACTAAGTTTAGTTTCTTAAAAATGTACAATGTATGCCAAACATTAGTTCGGTATCTCTTTCATTTTTAATACTATAAAAATCTAAACAGATTACAAAATTGTAGCCAAACAACACCTAATAGTACAGCTTTCTTTTTTTCATAATGATTTTTGAATTTTTATATCCCTTCCCCGAAATCACAAACAAAATAGGATTTAGAGAATATTAAATTTGGTTAGTGAGAATGGATTAGAATACATAATACTTGACGGATGTTAATCAATGGCAAAACGTCTTAAGTGCTTTATCACTTCCATGAAAATCTCAACAAATGACTGAGAACAATGTTTAAGAAAGACGCTAATCATTAACAAAAATCATTTCCATGAAAATCTCAACAAATGACTGAGAACAATGTTTAAGAAAGACGCTAATCATTAACAAAATGTCTTGAATACCCTCAGTGATGACAAATAGAAGAACCTTCTTCCATATGTAATGATGCGATGGGGCAAGTATCTAAAAAACTTGTTAAAAAGACATTTCAATTCTCATAAGACATCCCAATTGAAAACCTGCCTCTGTCTAAACCCTAGATATGCAAAATACATAAATGGAAAAAGAAATGATACTTACAGCATATAGTACTGCCCAAAACTCAGATTCAGTCAAACTCCAATCTGTTGACTCATTGTTCATGAAAAACGCTGTTGAGACCAGAAATATAACACCAAAAAAGTAGGAATATGCTGTGACTGATAGGCTTGCAGGATACCTAGCCAACACTGGGGCCTGAATAGATTTTTAAGTAGAGTTTTTTAAATATGTGCTTAATTCTACCGCCATTTTCGAATCTGTGTTGTTTTTCTATCATAGATTATTGCAGCAACCTACAGATTTGGTGCTAAGGATCCATCCTCATAACATTAAAGTAGAAAACAGCAAGTAATCATGATGATTATCTTTCAAATTTGGACAATGTAAGCCTCCAGTTTAATAGCAATCCACAAATAAGCATCACCCTTATTCATCACAGTTTGGGAATTTCAAATTATTGAGAACCCGCTTCAAGTTTCATGTTATTTTCAACAAAAGCATGATTGAGGCTATATTAAGCAACTGAGATAGATAATACATTTCAAGCAAGATATATATGAACAACAGATGAGAACTTTGATAATGATTTTTCAAAAAAGCATATGATAACTTACATAATACTTGATATTAATAATTTAGCATGACTGATTAATGAACATAATAGATTTACCACTAATCTCCTGCAAAGATGCACATGAAGATCTAAACCGCTTGTTTAATCACAAAGGGGAACAACAGGTGTAAAATCTTCACACAGACAATTTCACAAACACCTTGTATGCATTCAAAATCGTTTACCTGCAGGTCAAACAACACCCAAATGTAAAATCCACTTGCGGCCCTGCACCACCAACACCATATCGCGACCACCATCGACCACCATCATCGCCATCGGCCTCGTCGGCCCCCGAATTCCACCACCACCATCGCCATCGCGACAACCACAGTCACCATCACAGCCGTCGCGACCGCACACCCTCGGGACACCACCATCGCGAGCGCACACCACCGTCGCGCAACCACAGCCTCCAAATCATCACCATCGCGCAACCACAGCCTCCAAATCGATCTGCAACCGCCGACCTTGCCTTCGATTCGCGCTGTTACGTTACGATTTAAGAGGAATTGAAGCCTCCATTGCTTCCGATTGGATGAGAGGAGTCGAGAGGGGGAAGGGGGCTCGCCGGATACCCGCGCAGGTGGCCGGGATTGGCCGGATTCGAAGAGAACAGGGGGGAAAGGGGTGTCGGTACTGTAGTACTGTAGGTAAACGTTATATCTTTAATATATATATAATAAGTCGGGACTGGTACACCACTCCCGACTCTTCCCACGTCCCGTGATGGATGTGGCGATCATGCGATGCAAGTAACGAATGAGAGGATCTCTAATGCTAGTGACCCTGCCCTTTGTCCTCTGAAAGAAAATAGGGTTATGTGGGTTAACTATTTCTTCAAAATAATTTTTAGGTAAACTATAATTTTTACTTCATTTATACACATACTTACGTACACATAAATGTCTTGATTATTTAATAATCATTTCAACTAACTCGGGTTCCATGGTATTAGTCGATTATGATAAAAATCTTGAAAATTATTTAGCTTAACCGTAATAGTATCTTTGATGGAACCCGAGGCAGTTGAAACGATTCTTAAGTATCCAATTTAGATATATGTATATATGTATGTAAATACTTACTGAAGTAAGAATATATAATATTATCGAGTAAATTATTTACGAGAAGAAAATATTGAACTACATAACCCAAGTTTCTTGCGATCTTAAATCGAACCATCACTCACGAACGAATGAATTTGAGATTTCGAACCTTTACGTTTTTTAGATGAGCGAATGTGTGTTGCATTGCCTGCCTTTATATACAAAACGAAAATGGGCCCATATGGGGCGTATAGGTCCATACGCCACGTATAGGCTGTGGTGTATATGACACGTGGGTAGGTCCACGACTGCTCCACGGACACCTATACGCGGCGTATGGACCCATACGCCGCGTATAGTTTTCGGTGAAGCAGTCGTGGAGCCTATACGTGGCGTATGGACCTATACGCCCCGTATAAAACTAGTGATGTGATGTGAAATGTCAGGAATTAATTGTGCATTAATGGTCGAGACCTATACGCCGGGCATGGGCCGCGTATGGACCCACACGCGGCGTATAGGTGGGTGTCGATTTAACATTTTGGATGTCTCTTTATTAGGACCCCTTAATTATCGGCTAAAATGTATTACTTGGCTACGTGATGTTATTGTGTAAAGTTGTTGTTGAGTTGTATAATGTTTTTTTAACGTTAAATCTATCCTACTTTTACTCCTAAATTACATCAAGTTACATTGTGCCTAAGTTGTATAATGTTAAACTCAGCTTTTGCATTCCTATTCTTTAATATTGTTGGAATGTGAAGCAATTTTGGTCGAAATATTGATAAACATCTTAAATCTATAAGTTTTTTTGGTTTGATTTGTGTTGTATATATTTATGGGATTTTAGATATATTTATATTAGAAAAAAAGCATAAAAAAAGACTATAAATCATGCAGGAATTATTTGTAAATAAAACAAATCATGTGTAACGGCCTCCCGACTGAAATCTAGTAAGAATAAAGTCAATTGTAGGCTAAAATCTGGCGATAGGCTACATGGTGGTGGTGTATAAAGTTATGTTGTGTCATATAATGTTAAACTTTAACTTTTACATTCTCATTCTTAAATATTGTTGCAATGTATAGCGACTTTGTTTGAAATATTGATATTTTAAATTTGTAAAAGTTTGGTTTGATTTATATTTGTATATATTTACGGGGTATTAGATATATTCGTCCTTTAATTTTATAGTAAATTTTAAGTTTCGTCCTTAAACTCAGAAAATTATAGTAAATATCATTTACGTTTAAAAATTCTTGCACATTTCATCATTTGACCTAACGTCCGTTTATTTTTAACGTTAAATGTTGTCATGTGCCTCTCACGTGAGGGTAAAATGGATATTTTACACATCTCCCCACCCCTCTCTCTTCCTCAATCTGCATAACCCTAATCCTAAATTAGAAATCTTCTTCCCCATTCTTCTTTTTCCGATGACAACTACCCATCACAACCACCATCTTCATCGCTGCCATCCCACCACTTGAAATCCACATCACTAACCACTACTTGAAACCCACTAATTTGAGAAGAAGACAAATCTGGGTGGGTTTATTTAAAATCATAGGTGACAAAATAGATTGTTATCATGGTTTTTTCGATGATGACTACACACCACAAAAGGTTTTTTCAATTTAGCTTCTTTAACTAGCTAATGTTTTTTTTTCTTATTGATGGCTTTGGAAAAAAATCATTTTTGAGTTGCTAAAAGTCAATGAATACTTGGGTTAAAGTCAGTAAGGCATTTATACTTTATGATTTTCCATTTTTCTTTAGCAATGATTTATAATAAAAACATGAGTTAAGTACACTTGTACATGTGCAATGTCAACATGTATATTACTATTCATTTCAGTTGTACACTTATTTACAACTAGTTAAATTCTCGCACGCGCGTTACGCGTGTGATAAACAAACCGGCGTGTGATAAACAAACCGTCAACCAATGCTCAGATGATTAGTAATAATTGTAAATGCATCGCAAACTAAACAGTTGGTTCAAAACCAAATTCCAGTTACAGCTGCAAAACCCGAGAAACAAATCAAAACGAACCTGATTCCCGGATTCTCGGATGAGGCAATTCATCGTCATCGACATGCGTCTACACCAAGACAAACCTAAACGACTAAGAAACAGCTTGAACAATGAAACCAGACATAAACTTTAACATTGAGTGGTCTCAGATGTGTGTACAATCATCGTCATCGACCATAATCGTCGAATATATGGCCTCAGATCGTGTCCACCACGCCAAGCATGAAACAGCTAGAACAACGAAATCAGACAAAAATACAAACATCAAGTGGGTTCAGATGTGTATACAAACATCATCATCGACTAATGCAATCACCGACATATCTCGTCTCAGATCTGAGACTCTCCGATCATCAACCCCAATAGAAATAAAAGAAATCAGATGTGATTAGGATGGCCTTAGATGAATCTGTGTTCATCATCATCGGCTAACAATTTAACGATAGTATCCAAAAACATGATGGGGTTTCAAACCAGAAACATCACGATAAAGATAAAACCCACAAACATCAAACCCACATCTCAAGTAAGCGGATAGGGGCAGAGGAGGCAGGTAACTGGTCGCGATAGCCGAGGTCGGCCTTACCAGAAACAGGTGGCAAAAAGGCGACCACCCATACTCAAACGCCGCCAAAGGTGGTCGAAAGGGACCGCCGGCGGCGTCCATAACGGGTATGACAATGGAACCAACAGAAAAGGGTTTCCTATAGACGCCATCGTCACCTCCTCCCCTACCAAGGTCCACCGCCATCGCCATCACCATCGCCACCGACTCAGGTCAGGTTTGCGAAAGGGAAAACGATCCGACATGCATCATCGTGGAACCGGCAAAAGGAGTCTCCCGGAGATGCCACTGTTTCCGGATTCCACACTAAGGTCCTGATTGATGAATAACAGATAACAAATCAACATCGTGGACCATCAATCGGTGCGGCGATAAGTAGCACTTTAAATCGGTGGCGACAGCGACGTGGAGAGGTGGCCGATCGTCTTCAAGACTTTCCTCTCTACTTCCAACTTTCCAAGTTCTATCTGTATACTTTCCTTTCTCTCTCTAACCTTAAAAGGATAGAGATACACATGCATAAAGAGGGGCTAGACAGGTTTATGTCAGACAACCCAGAAGAAAACACATATGTTGATTAAAAACGAACGACTGATTATAAAAATCACTATTCATTCCATTCTAATATTAATAGATAGGTAATGACATGACAGCGTACAATTAGTTTGATTTTTAAATATATAAAATAATAAGATATAAACAACAAACGAGATACCTTGGTGGCATCTTGGTTTAGACTCTAGTATCAAATATGCTATTATTAGAACTCACCTTATATATTAGTCATCAACAAATACATCTCCTCCACCAAAGCTAAAACTTCCTGTGATATATCCCCTTAGCAATGGAAAACTCATCCCTAAAAGTTGCTCAACACACTTCCACATGGTCCAAAGGCAAGTTAACCTTTCA